>CM077237.1:27764794-28282294 GCA_039654775.1 Spinibarbus caldwelli
TACATACACACACATACACACGCATACCTACTTAACTACAAAATGAGGACGTATGACTGAACACCCTACCTTTGGGTACACCTCTTTCTAAAGGGTCTAGAGACAAAAGAAATATATGACTGAAATACAGGAGAAGCTCTCTTTACACTTATCAGTTGATATTCTCAATAAAAGCCTTCTTTAAAGACCTGACATTTTACCTTCACTTTAGGGACAAGTATTTTTTATGTCACTTTTGGGGACATACACAAACTCTGATCAAGCCACAATTTAAGGACTTTGGTGATACACAAACTCTGGTTAAGCTATACTTTTAGGACTTTGTGGTTGTGCTACCAATGAGTCATCCTAACGAGCAGAAATAGAATTGCAACTCATACCCCCAGTTTCACAGACAAGGCTTAAGCCTAGTCCTAGACTAAAATTTAAGTCTGATCTGTTTCAGCTGAAAGAAACTTGCACTGACTGATTTTAAAATATATCAGTGCCTTTGTTTTGTTTCAAGATGCACACTAGTAATGTTTTTTTTGTTTTGTTTTGTTTGTTTTTTCCAAGCAGGTTTGTAGAAATTACTTAAATGACCTAATTGAACTATGGCCTAATCCTGACTTAGTCTAAGCCCTGTCTGTGAAACCGGGCCATAGTGTCAATATTGTCTAGAAAACAAGCTAGTGCAGAGATAAAGGCATAATACACGAGTTAGTTTTTTTAAAATAATTGAAAATAGATAACCTACATTTTTCTGACTAGTAACTTGAAATCAGGTGTCTGCATGACAGAGGACAATTCACTGACCACTACCTGCATCCTTCTAGTTAATTTAGTATCTTGAGGAGGTTTAATCTCAGCAGTTTCCTTTTGCTGCTGACTGAAGGCTCAGAGACATTAAGACATGATTTTCTGTAAAAACATAAACATTGTGAAGAGCTCTATAGGAATTATCAATGACTTGATGTGTCTCCATTAAAAAACTGTTTCGGAATACAACAGAAACACAAACTCCGAGATACACAAACTCCGCTTAAGTGACACTTTGGGGACTCCAAGATACGCAAACTCCACTTATGTGACACTTTGGGGACTGAGATACACAAACTCTGCTTAAGTGACACTTTGGGGACTCCGAGATACACAAACTCCGCTTAAGTGACACTTTGGGGACTCTGAGATACACAAACTCCGCTTAAGTGACACTTTGGGGACTTTGGGATACACAAACTCCGCTTAAGTGACACTTTGGGGACTCCGGGATACACAAACTCCTATTAAGTGACACTTTGGGGACTCCGAGACACACAAACTCCGCTTAAGTGACACTTTGGGGACTTTGGGATACACAAACTCCGCTTAAGTGACACTTTGGGGACTCCGGGATACACAAACTCCTATTAAGTGACACTTTGGGGACTCCGAGACACACAAACTCCGCTTAAGTGACACTTTGGGGACTCCGGGATACACAAACTCCTATTAAGTGACACTTTGGGGACTCCGAGACACACAAACTCCGCTTAAGTGACACTTTGGGGACTTCGGGATACACAAACTCCACTTAAGTGACACTTTGGGGACTCCGGGATACACAAACTCCTATTAAGTGACACTTTGGGGACTCCGAGACACACAAACTCCGCTTAAGTGACACTTTGGGGACTTCGGGATACACAAACTCCGCTTAAGTGACATTTTGGGGACTCCGGGATACACAAACTCCTATTAAGTGACACTTTGGGGACTCCGAGACACACAAACTCCGCTTAAGTGACACTTTGGGGACTTCGGGATACACATACTCTGCTTAAATTACATTTTAGGGACTTTCAGGATACACAAACTCTGCTTAAATTATACTTTGGGGACTCTGGGATACACAAACTCCGCTTAAGTGACATTTTGGGGACTCCTGTATACACAAACTCTATAATCATGAGATTGGATTAAGAACAACAACAAAAATCACTCCACTCAGTATTGTACCAAGTTGTCATTTTTAAATTGATGAATGAAAATCCAACATAAACATAACAGAAAATATTAACATGGAAACTCAGTCCATCAAATGTATGCATTATTACAACAACTTTCTTTTAATAATACCACTTGTTAAAGATATGAACAGTATAAAACATTGTGGTCAAAGTGCATATTATAACTAATAAAAGAAATGAAAAAAAAAAGGTTTATAATGACACACCATGTAACATTACACAAACTTTCCCCTTTACATTGACTCCACTTACTGAGGAAATTAATGTTATTCAAACATTGTTGTGGACATGCAAATTACAGATAGTTTACGACTTACTAAAAAGATTAAAATGATACTCCAACTTTGTAAAAACAGAACAATGAAAATAATCAAGTTTATAATGACAATCCATGTAACATTTTAAGAACTTTCCCTTTACATTCATTCACACTCACTCCTACCTCTTTCTTCCCCTTTACATTCACTCCTCCTTCCTTCCTTCCCCTTTGTTCACGCTCCCCTCTTTCATCCCTTTTGTTCACTCCTCCCTTTCATCCCCTTTACGTTCACTCCTCCTTCCTTCTTCCCCTTTACGTTCACTCCTCCCTCCTTCTTCCCCTTTACATACACACCCCTACAAACCACCCTTTTTTTTCATAGTGATCCTGTTTCTGACATAATTTTTAACACCTGTCCATGTCCGCTCCTTTAGTGCTGGTTCTGCTTGTATGCATTGCTCACAGTCTTTCTTACCAGGAACTCTGCATGTGTTGATAAAGGTTATCATTTGTCGTTCTACTGCTTGTACCTCTGCATTTTCCCATTTCCGCTTTGAAGTATTGGAAGAACCTACAAAATAAATAAAGTTATAAATAATTATAAATAAAAATAAATAAACATTTATTTATAAATATTAAAAATTAATTAATTAATTCCAATTACTTTCACAGTAACACAATAGCTAAATGTATTTCTAAAGTTTTTAACGTAGTTAATTAATGTTACATGAGGCATCTTAGTAATCTACCAGTCAATTTAATAAAGCAAGTATGTCAAATATTTTATATGCTGAACCTTATGGGTCAGTTTAATATATAAATGTTAAAAATTAAACTGCATATACAGTTGTGCTAATAAGTTTACATACCCATTTCAGAATATGCAAAATATTAATAATTTTAACAATATAAGAGGGATCATGAAAAAAGGTTATTTCTTTTATTTAGTACTGTCTTGAATTTCACATTACAGATGTTTATGTATTCTCCACAAGACAAAATAATTGAATTTATAAAAATGACCACATTCATATGTTTACATATCCTTGAACCTTGAATACCCTCATGATCTATGTCTGTTTTTTTTTGGTTTTGTGGTCGTTGTTCATGAGTGCCTTGTTGGTCCAGAGCAGCCCGCTGGTTTTCCAGCATCTTCAGCATATTTGACCCTTTCCAACAGTAACTGTATGACTTTGTCATCTATCTTTCACACTGAGGACAACTGAGGAAAACTTTTAACAATACTCTAGAAGGGGGGCAGGGGCTGTAAACTTTTTAATTTGGATAATCAGGGTAAACTGTACATGTAAGTACAGTTAATTGGAAACATGTAAGTATTTATGTAGATTCTGAAGTGCACTACTAAATGAAAAAAAAGTTTTCTTTTTCTTTTTTTTTAAAGAAAAACTTACACATCATCATCATCATCCTACTCAAAGTTTACACCCTCTTGCTTTTAAAGCATTGTGTGTCCTTCTGGAGCAACGGTAATGTTTTCACCTTTTGTAATAGTTGTGTATGAGTCCCTCAGTTGTCCTCAGTGTGAAAGATAGATCTCAAAACCATACAGTTACTGTTAGAAAGGGGTCAAATATGCAGAAGATGCTGGAAAACCAAAGAATGAACAGCGGGCTGCTCTGGACCAACAAGGCACTCATGAACAACGACCACAAAACCAAAAAAAACAGACATAGATCAGGGCAACTACAGAAGTGGACACAGCACAGGGTGCTGATAAAGAGGTTGTATCGGTGGTAGATGCGACAGAAGATGACTGTGAGAGCTTAAAAATATAATTGGAATAAAAATATAAGAACTCAAAGCAAAAGCACCATGCAAATATAATATAAATTAATAATAAAATAATTAACTGTTAATGGACTTAGGAGTAAATCATACAGTAGTTCAGGGACAGGCACCGTCGGCCCTGGAGTGCTAATTTCCTGCAGAGTTTAGGTCCAACCCTGAAAAAACCTCACCTGCCCGTAGCCCTTGTGATGATAAAGAGCATGTGTTTGATTTGGGGTGAAGCTAAACTCTGTAGGACAGCGGCACTCCAGGACCGACGTTGCCTACCCCTGCAGTAGTGATATGACCATTTCACATTTTACTCACCAAGCAATCTTTCTGTGATGGCTGTTTGGCGGTCTTATTGTGCTCCTTTTGAATTTCTTTCAAGAATCTTGACTGAGACAGCTTCTGTAGACATATAAGGAGTTATTTAGCTTAACACCGTGTCCTAACTACACGCGACACCGCGACATGCGATAAAAGGTATCTTTTTCATGTTAATCTGAGTTTTTGTCCTAACTAGCCATGACGGCGACACAAAATTTCTAATTTAGAAACGGTTTCTATTTCTGTGACATTGCAGCTGGAACAACAACATACAAACTATATGACAGTAGATAATCTCAGGTGATTATGTGCTTTATTCAAAGTTAAACGTGTCTAATATGAGTTTATCATTTTGTGCTTCCTTATAGCCATACTGAAAGCAACAACAGATAATTTTCCTCAGATCCTGAAAATAAATTAAAGCAAAGATGACCGTTAAAACTGTGAACTCAATGTGAAACGAGTGTATTCCATAAATGATGTCAAAAACGTTTGATATTTATGAATTAGATTATAAACGTATCCATTTCGTTGCGAGTGCAGTGCGCTTCCAGAGAGCTACATTAATAGGTAGTTGCTGCATGCTTGAGATGGTTACCTGTTTATTTCCTGATGTTCTTGCTTTGTCTGACTGTTCTGGCTCAGCTTTCTTATGTGGACCATTGCTGTTCTCCTTGTCCAAGTCAGGTGAGGAAACAGAAGCAGCGTGATGGGACTGAATGCCAAAAAAGAAATCAGTGAATATCAAAATCAGAAATATTTTTAAAAGATAGAAAAACTAGTACAGGTTCATTCCTCTAGCTGTCCTACAGTAACTTTATTTATCACTCCTTTCCTTCTGACAAAACCCAGACTCTGTACTCACACACGTCAGTATCCTTATGTTCAGAAAGTCAAGAATACAGAATATTGATAAAGAGGTTTTAAATGAACTTGCCGATTTCTGCGGACCCAAACTGCTGGCTAACTTTTTATCAGTGGATTCTTCTGATGCTTGATTCAAAGACTTGAAAAATATAAAAAACTTAGTAACTAAATAGAATGAGAGTAAAGGGTAATCATGAATTATTAATAAAGATTTTTAGCAATCTTGAAAGTACCTTGACTCGCCACGGCCAGTCTGAGTCTCCATAATTGTAAGTGATTTCTTCCCCTGGTAGAATATCTCGTACAGCGAAGAGACACAGGTGAGGTTTTCCGTTTACTTCAACGGTCCTCATTTTGCAAGTAGGATTTTTGTGCTCATCATTTACAAGTCTTCCCAAGGACCTGTCTTCTTTAGACGCATCCATGCTATAAATACATAAAAATACCACTAAGCATAAGACAATATTTGAATTTTATATATGTACGACACATAGGGCTGAAACTATCCATTCACTTGCTCGATTATGTTGACTATGAAAATAAGAATACAATCGTTAAGGTAACCGTAGTGATGTATCAAAGATGGCGATGTCCATAACACTGGGAGTTTTTTTTCTCAATTAAAAGTGTATTATTACATGAATTAGTCGAATTGAAGCACAAGTTCATCAGTCATATTTTTACAGAGCCTACAACAACTTTAAATGCTTTGTAATGCCGAGTTCACACTGCACGATTTTCAAAGACGTCGCATCACTGTTGTTTTCAAAGGGGCGGTAAAAGTACACATTTTTTTTTGCGGGGTTCTCCTGGTACAATTCACATTCCAGGGGTTAAATGTCACGTTATTGGGGTCGCTTCAACCTGCAAATATGAAAAACAACCGGCGACAACCGCGGACTTGGCAACACTGGTCTGCAAACTACGTTTCATATAACTCCTCCCCGAACCTCGTTGCCCTGTATCTTGCTCTCTCATTGGCTGTAGGTCATCGTAGATGTGTTTTTCAATCAGAACTCATTTCACACAGCAGGATTCTGAATCGCTGACAGGACCAGATATTTAGCATGACATATTTCAAGGGTGTTGCCACGTGTCGGCGATTCTCTCAGATCGCATCTTTGATAATTCACACTGTGTGATTGTCACTCGTGTGAACGAGCACTGATTTGCCTCCGATTTCAGGCATTTGTCGGCAATTTCACAAAACCTGTCGGCGACTGAAAAACAGGGCTAAAATCGTGCAGTGTGAACTCGGCATAACTGAGCGGAGAGCGTTTGTTTGAACCACACACCTCACCCACAGCAGCTCTGGCGGATCTTCAGATAAAAGCAAATAATGTCTCTGTGAGTACATTGTGCATTCCATGCAAAAAGACTTATTTTTATGGTCAGTGTAATCGATTAAGTCAATGTGTCGTTTCTACCCTAAAGACTCGTACAGTTGTTTTTTTCTTGTCTGTTAGGTCATCTTTATCAAACTTTTTCTTGCCGTAAAAATGCGCGTGGCCATTTGTAAATTCTATGGGTCTAGCTTCCGGTCTCATCTGCGTCCAGCTATTTTTAGCAGTACAAAACAGTTCATTTTGCTGCTTGATATCGAAAATTGGTGTGTCATATTATTTAAATGTATAATCTTAATTATGAACACACTGGTTTGTGGTGCAAACGGTTTTACCATTTACCGCATGTTGTTATTCTCCTCGTTATTTACCTATAGCGGCTAATGAACCAGAAGTCTCACCCATAGGCTTACATCTGTGTTGAAGAAAAAGGTGGATAAGTGGTTCTTAACTCCAGGCCTGGTGATCCATCGCTCTGCACATTTTATATGTCTCCTTTTTTAAAGGGGTCATATGATGCGATTTCTATTTTTTCTTTTCTTTAGTGTGTTATGTAGCTGTTTGTGTATGTATAAGATCTGCAGAGTTACAAAGCTCAAAGTCTCCCACAAAAGGATTTATTCTATCTAAAAGAGAAGGCTGATCCAGACCGGGCTAAAACGGCTCGTTCAAACATGCCCACACGTCTACGTCACGATGTGGTAATATTTGCAAAATGCAGCCCAAATGTTCACGCAAAGAAAGAAGGCGTGGTTTCAGTAACCGCAGTAGTGTTGATGCAGCCATGTCAGGGAGACGCTGTGTGTTTCTGTGCGAAAGCTAAGCACTTTATTTGGCCTTCCGAAAGTAGATGCAGTTGGGAATCATTACAACAGAACAGGGCAATTTCATGCAAAAGTCATCCTTACCATGAATAAATAAAGTTTTTACCAAAAGAATAAAACCCTGTTTAACTTGTGCATTTAGGTCTGTATTTTACTGCATTAACATGCTTTAATATAAATTTGAAGGAAATCGCTGTTTATCTACTATATATGAAGGGTGCACCTAAAGTAAAATTACATTTTCATTTGACTGTATTTCATGTTTTCAAATGAGATATCAAAGACTGCCCATTTTTTCATTTGTGTCAACAGTAAGTATTTTGTAGAATGGAGGCCTGTCTGAAAAGTAAATTAACTCACGTTGTCTAAACAGAGATGATTTTTGGATTTATAAGGGCTAGATTTAAGAGGTCAGGATGCTTCAGTGCTGTGTCACGTCCGTAACATTTTAAAGATTAAGTTTATATCATATAATTAATGCAATTAACTTGAAACTTTCTGTACAAAGCCAACTCATGGCCATGCTAATTATGATCAACAGCTCATCTCTATTCTTTGCTCTTATCAACCATATAATGCGTTACGGACGTGACCATTATGGACATTTCATATTAAATTTTATGCATACTGGCACGCATGTTTACCTCATTGCTGATGACTGATAGTCTACTGTGTAGGTCTATACTGATCTGTTTCAGGCTTGCCGTGTCATAACATTTTAGAAATTAATTCATTCTAACATTTTAGAAATTGCATTCATTTAAATTGCATTCGAAAACGTTGCAGAGATTTAAACTGCATTTGCTGTGCGGGTCAGAAATGCACAGACGGACTGAAGGACAAACCGCCAAAACTTTTTCAAATGTCAATGTTCATTGTCAATATTATCTTCTTTAAACCTTTTATGTGTTTCAAATAACTTGTCACTATCTGCGCTGCATTCATGCAGAGGGCAAGATTTTGCGTGTTCAGCGCACATGCTGCTGAGTAAGACGCGCAAGAGTGCTGTGGAGTAACATCATTCATTCTTATCTGTCTAAATATTTTTTTCTTCATTACATATCTTGTTTGGTTTTATTTTTTATTCTCATTGCATGTTAAAAATAATTCACTATGTTATACACTATACAAAAATATACAATATACACTCACTGGCCACTTTATTAGGTACACCTTGCTAGTACCGGGTTGGACCCCCTTTTGCCTTCAGAACTGCCTTAATTCTTCATGGTATAGATTCAACAAGGTGTTGGAAACAATCCTCAGAGATTTTGGTCCATATTGACATGATAGCATCACGCGGTTGCTGCAGATTTGTCAGCTGCACATCCATGATGCGAATCTCCCGTTCCACCACGTCCCAAAGGTGCTCTATTGGATTGAGATCTGGTGACTGTGGAGGCCATTTGAGTAAAGTGAACTCATTGTCATGTTCAAGAAACCAGTCTGAGATGATTTGAGCTTTGTGACGTGGTGCATTATCCTGCTGGAAGTAGCCATCAGAAGATGGGTACACTGTAGTCATAAAGGGATGGACATGGTCAGCAACAATACTCAGGTCGGCTGTGGCATTTAAACGATGCTCAATTGGTACTAAGGGGCCCAAAGTGTGCCAAGAAAATATCCCCCACACCATTACACCATCACCACCAGCCTGAACCGTTGAGACAAGGCAGGATGGATCCATGCTTTCATGTTCTTTACGCCAAATTCTGACCCTACCATCTGAATGTCGCAGCAGAAATTGAGACTCATCAGACCAGGCAACGTTTTTCCAATCTTCTATTGTCCAATTTTGGTGAGCCTGTGTGAATTGTAGCCTCCGTGTCCTGTTCTTAACTGACAGGAGCGGCACCCGGTGTGGTCTTCTGCTGCTGTAGTCCATCTGCTTCAGGGTTCGATGTGTTGTGCATTCAGAGATGCTATTCTGCATACCTTGGTTGTAACGAGTGGTTATTTGAGTTACTGTTGCCTTTCTATCATCTCTAACCAGTCTGCCCATTCTCCTCTGACATCAACAAGGCATTTTCGTCCACACAACTGCCGCTCACTGGATATTTTCTCTTTTTCTGGCCATTCTCTGTAAACCCTAGAGATGGTTGTGCGTGAAAATCCCAGTAGATCATCAGTTTTTGAAATACTCAGACCAGCCCGTCTGGCACCAACAACCATTCCACATTCAAAGTCACTTAAATCCCCTTTCTTCCCCATTCTGATGCTCGATTTGAACTTCAGCAAGTCATCTTCACCACATCTAGATGCCTAAATGCATTGAGTTGCTGCCATGTGATTGGCTGATTAGCAATTTGTGTTACCAAGCAATTGAACAAGTGTACCTAATAAAGTGGCCAGTGAGTGTATATTCCGCATATTTAACTTTGTATCTTTATCATTTAATGCATAAGCGATGTATTAAATCAAGTTTATGACTGCGACAATTGCCAGCCCTTCTCCATTCGGTAGATATTGTTGCTTCTGGTTTGTGGATTGTAAATCTACTGTAGTCTACGGACACTTCATATTAAATTATATGCATACGCACGTTTGCCTTGTTGCTGATGACTGATAAAGGTCTACTGCTGTGTCAGGTTTACCGTATCATAACATTTTAGAAATGCATTCATTCTAATAACATTTTAGAAATTGCATTCTCAGCGAGAGCTTAGCGGAGATACCCTAAGCATTCACAGGCGGACTGCATGACAGCTCGCCAAAAATATTTTAAATGTCTTTCATTGTTAATATTATCTTGTTTAAACATTTTGTGTGTTTCAAATAACTCTTGTCGCTATCTGTGCTGCATGCAGAGTGCAAGATTTTGCATGTTTAGTGTACAAGCTGTGGGGTTATCATTTATTTATTCTTTTTTTTTTTTTTGTCTAAATTTTTTTTCCCTTTTACACATCTTGTTTGGTTTAATTTCGTATCATTGCATAGTAAAATGATTCACTTTGCAGATGCAAAACGTGAATCTGCAGTCAATTCGCAGTCTATTTTGTAAATATTTGTACAATAGGCCTATTATATATTTAGAATATTTTACTTAACCCGTTTTGTATCTTAGTTATTTAATGCATAAGTAAGTCTTTAAAACTAATTTTTTCAGCGGCATCTGTTTAATCTTGATCAACAATATGATAAACGAATTGGAGCAGCGTTGGTCAGTTAGATCATTTTAAAATGTCAAATAGCTTTCAATTTATAGATTATAACTGCACCTGTCTCGGATGTAGACTGGTGAGGATTTGTTTTAATGTGGATTCCAAACTCTAGCATTAACCTATAGGCTATAAATGTGCTTTTAGCCCGTGTTCAAGTGTTTGTGCGGAATATCAATGCGGATGAAAGGGAGGCACCCACGCGATAACTTGCATTTTTTTTCCTGATAATGAAACAACTTAAAATCAATTAGAAACTGATTTTATGTAAATTCATAATAACAACAAAACGTTATTTTGAATTCAAAAACAAACAGGATGCGCTTTCTGCCACCTCTGTGTGGAGCGCATCTCCAAAAAGAACCAAAACTCAGCACGTGTGTCTCACATAGAGAAATATATCTATAGAAATTTTGAAATGTCTACTTTTAAATGAACCAATTAAAAACTAAATTAAATACTCCCTGATTACATATGAAGGTTGCATTTCTCTCTAAAGGCGTGTCAGTAGGCTACTGTGGAGATGAGAGTCAGCACTGTGAATTTCATCTTGCAGCCGACAAGAAAACATTAGTTTATTAATAAATAATTAAAATGTCTCCTTTTTCTACACATTAATAATCATTAGGCTACTTTTGCCTGTGCTTTTTTGGCAAACTTTATAAGTGTGCTTGAGCGTGGAATATATTGAAGCTCATTATGGATTAGTAGGCCTATTGATTTAATATAAATGCGTGATTAGTTGAATAGCCTAATGGCTTAAATGAACTACTAGTTAACTAGAAAAATCTTTAGTGGGGGGCACCTCTATTAAATACCCACTAGACATCCCTGTTAAAGTTTTTAAAGCATTTTTATAGGCGTTTTCATAGTCGGATAAATTCCGCTTTCAGAACGGTCACATCTGTAACGGAGAGATGTCACGTCCGTAACATTGATTTTTCCTGTGAAACACAAAATGAAAATTTAAACAAAATTGATATTTTATGCTTTGTAAATAGTAGGGGTGTCAACGTTAATGCGTTTTAATGCATGCGATTGATCTAAATTTAACGCGTTAATATTTTTTTAACGCAAATTAATCATGTGATAATGCTTGACCCCAACTTCTTCCCATCATCGCAGCGCAGAAGGTTATCTATCATTGTGTGATGAGGGCACAGCGAGCCAGTGTTGCCAGGGTAGCGGCACAATTGGGCTATTTTGAAAATACAGTCGCGGGAAAAATTACAGAGCCGCGGGTTGCGTTTTTTTTTGGGCTATTTTTATAATGTACCGCGGCTGCCCAAAGTGTATATAGACAAATGAAAATTAAAATAGATCCTTTTACTAATGTGTATTATAGTTGCAATGTATCCCTGGCAATTTAAGAACGGAGAGGCGGTTGTAACATCACAAACAACATGAGTTTCAGCCAGAGCATACAACACAGCAGAAATAAACATGACTACAGCCACTATAGATTATACAAGATAATAAACACACGATTACGATAGGATATGGTTTGTATGTGATTTTCTTGAGATGAATGTGTACATTTGAAATGCTAATTTGTGCAGCAATATAAAAGGCTATAAAGAGCATATTTTAACAACAGTAAACAACCAAATTCGACGTGTGAACGTAAAAGGAAGTTATTACAAACACTCGATGGAGGTTTGAAGTGAGTTCTGAGTAAAAGTGTACTATTAATCTCATAAATTGTCTACTGAAGCATGATGCTAATGTTAGCGCTAATGCACCTGCAGAACAGGTCCAATTCTTCTTCATAATGCATTTTGTCATAATACTTCACGTAAGGTCGCAAGAAAATGTTTTGTTGTATTTATTTAGAAATACTTTTGATAATAGTTGGGTAAATGTAAACTGGGATTGAAGTGATGTGGCTTGGTAAACGTTTTATTGTCAGTATAAAGGCTGATAATGGCTGAATAAAAAGAAATGAATAATGATAAAAGAATAATAAGGATTATGTCTCATACCTGGCGGAAGTGTGAAAGGTTCTGTTTTCTTAAACTAGTTTGTTATGCATTTCATTTCAACACATTTACAGGTAAATCCTAGTATTTTAAATGTGCGATTAATCATGATTAATCACAGTCCATGACTGTGATTAACGCGATTAAATTTTTTAATCGATTGACAGCACTAGTAAATAGCCAACCCTTCTCCATTCGGCAGATATTTTTGCTTCTGGTTTGTGCATTGTAATTCGCAGAAAGTTTACAAAATATTATGTCTCCCAGAAACTCGTGTTATTTGTGGTCACGTCTGTAACGCATGTGTTTTTCCCTCATTTAAAATATAAAACAGGTCTATAGGCTGATACTTTTCTGATGTCTGGACTCTATTTTAAGGGGTTTAGAAAAATATATTGGAATACATTGGAAAATTATAAATATAATTTATGAGAATTTATATTTCAGGTTTTGGTGGAATTGCCCAACAGCACAACTCAAATGTTTGAATTTGTGTAACGCATTTTATGGACGACAGTTTTGTGAATTCCGACTTTGCTCTGACAATCTGGCGCTTCTGAATCAGCGTCTGGAAGTATGCTTTGTTATTAGTTTAAGTATTTGCTACTGACTGTTCAAATGCGGAGTTTTGCACCGTGTTGAGTAACACGTCTTGTGTGTGTGTGAGAGAGAGAGAGACAGAGTCACATCACAGTGGAGTCAGCTGTCTTAACCACAGCTTGTGTAACGTTACTGTAAATACATACGAGCATCATCACGGTGTCTGTCACACGACTCTGTTCCTCTTTCGGGCTTGAACTGATGGTAAAACTAAGAACATTATTAACTGTCTTTATATTTACTTTGAAAGCTGAAACTCGCGATTATGGTAAGGGGCGTTACATTTCCAACACGTGCTTGTGGTGTTCGGCCAATCACAGTGCACTGTGTCAGCTGGCCTATCAGAGCAGACTGCACTTGTCGGAAAGAGGGGCTTTGTAGAAAACGACGTGTTTGAGAGAGGCAGGGCATAGAGGAACTATAATAAATAGGGCTACAGCTAACAATTATTTTTATTGTCAACTAATCTATCGATTATTTTTTTTATTTTTGATTAGTCGACTAATCTATCGATTATTTTTTAATTAATCTATTTATTATTTTCTTATCAGTTGATGAATTCTTTAGTTAAATTATCAATAAAAAATTTTTTTTCATATTTTACAAAAAGTAAATAATAATAACAACAAAGGAAGAAAGAAAGAAAATAATAAAAATAAATAAAGATAATAACAAGAAAAGAGGGGAAAAAAGAAACAACAATAAATAATTAATAGAAAATAAAAATGAAAGAAAGAAAATAACAATAAATAAAAATAAGAAGAAAAGAGAGAAAAAGAAAAATAATAATAAATAATTAATAAAAAAGAAAAAGAAAGCAAGGAAGCAAGAAAGAAATAATAACAAGAAAGAAAGAAAGAAAGAGAAAGGGCAGTGATACAATCAATAGAAATGCACATTATAGCTGCATTCACAGTTATTGTTTGGGACTGACAGCAGTTGCTTACAGGTGAGAGACTTGAAATGTTTTATTTATTCAGCAGATTAAAACATCTGCTTGAACACACATTCCATGCTAATCAACGTATTTTTATAATCGACGTAATCAATGACGTTGACGAATTGCTGCAGCCCTAATAATAATGTACAGTATTTGAAACGTAATGTGTTTTTTGAACATTAAAGCATGTCAAAATATTCTTTTACACCAAATACACAAAACAATGATCTTTAAAATAGCATCATATGACCCCTTTACCACACCTGATTCAGATTATCAGCTCATTAAGAGAGAGATCCATGAACTGAACTGAGTGCATCAGGTAAAGCACACAAACAAACTGTGTAGAACACCAGCATTCCTACTACATCAATCCAACAATTCTGTACTTACCACCAATATTTGCCACGCCACTGAAAATCAAACAAGAACACACTCTCGCTGTCACTGTAGAGATTCGTCCGCTCAAGACTCTGCGCTGAACTCAGAAGTTCACCTCTGTATTCAAGAACAAAATCACCTCTGAAAACAGCTGCAGTGGTGAAAACTCCACGTCCTAAAGAGAAGAAAATCATCAGGTTCAGCAGTTTCTTTAAAGTCAACTATTATTTTTATTATTACTAAAAGTTTTCTGCCATATGAACCAATTAATGTGCAAATATATGTTATATGATGTAAAAGGGAAATTAGTGAATAAATTATTTAAATGGTTAGTTCACCCAAAAAATGAAAACACTGTCATTACTTACCCTCGTGTCGTTCCAAACCCGTAAGACCTTCGTTCATCTTCGGAACACAAATTAAGATATTTTGATGACATCGAGAGCTCTCTCACCCTGCATTGGCAGCAAGGGAACTACAACGATCAAGACCCAAAAAGGTAATAAGGACATTGTTAAAACAGTCCATGTGACATCAGTGGTTCAACCGAGAGTACCACAATGCATGCGTGTGCTCCTCTGCTCATAAACAAGACTCAGTGCATGCGTGATCTGCTTCAACAGCACGGCAGACTGTCCCAGAAAAGAAATTGTTGAATAAAGTCTTTTTTTTGTTTTGTTTTCTTTGTACACAAAAAGCATTCTCGTAGCTTCACAAAATTACAGTTGAACTACTGATGTCACATGGACTATTTTACCGATGTCCTTACTGCGTTTCTGGGCCTTGACTGTGTCAGTTGTCAGAAAGTTCTTGGATTTCATCAAAAATATCTTAATTTGTGTACTGAAGATGAACAAAGTTGTTACGGGTTTGGAACGACATGAGGGTGAGAAATTAATGACAGAATTTTCATTTTTAGGTGAACTATCCCTTTAAATAGCTCTGAAAATATTAAGTAGTCAGGTAATTCAGAAATATGATGTGCTGTTTAAACTTTACATTAAAATTTAAAGTCTTAAAATTATATGGTTGCAGGTTCATACACTTACACAAATATTATCATGGCTATATATTGTAGAGTTATAGAATAGAGTGTCACAGGGATGACATATTTTTGTTGGCCAATCTGGAGGTTTGCATCCGGTTCCCTCAACAAAATCCCAGAAGAATTCATTTGCTTATGGATTATTGTAGAAAATAAGCCCTGTGACATCAAAAGTTTAGAATTCTTTCACGTTTTGTTCATCATGATATTCTCTTTACAAATAAACAACTTTTATTCATTTTGAAGTCTAAATACAATCACCAGAAGTAAAAAGCTATAAACACTATGAATACAAGGGGTATTACTGATGTATTTTATGTTGTAGAATAAAACGTGAAAATATCTTAAACTTTTGTTCATCTCAGACTTTCAAAAAACCCATTGATTTGGAACCAGAAGTGCAAACATACAACTCGTTCTGTGTTTTAGGACTCATTCATGCAGCACTGTATTCAGGAATCATAAATATACATTACACATTACCGTACATTCTCAGTTTTGCAGATTAATATTATTGGTAAACTGCTTAGTCAAAAATACTGAAATATCTTGCCTTTATATATGTCGATGAATCGCTCTTGAAGTCCTGGTTTATCGGTTTTGCAAGCAATGTAATGCTCTGCATCCTGTTGAGGTCTTTTTCGTCGTTTATTTCTCGAGGCTCCCAGCATTATGACATAGGCCAGCTTTCCTGTAATAACTGGAGAAAATAAAAATAAAAGAAATATAAGGTGATTGGAATAAACAACCATAATTTATCTATATATGTCTCAGCTGCCCTAAACTAACAGTACTGGTGATTACAAAAATAATTTTTGATGTTTCTGTAATGGTTAATCCACCAGTATGTGTAGCACAGCAGTAAAAAAACAAATAAAAAAAAAAAATAAAAAAACCAAATCACTTTCATTTCTTAATGCAGATGCCCGATTTTGTGGGGGTTTTTTTCTCTCTTTTTGTTATGACAGGTGATCTAATAAATTTGTAAAACACATACAGTGCTTAAGAAATTTATTAGACTGTATTTATTGATTAATGGGGCATCTGAATTAAAAAAAAAAAAGTATGCTACTATTTTACTATTTAAATTTTTAAATTAATGGGTAACAACAATAATGATAGTTTATTATGACTAAAGAGCTACACATACTGCTGGATTAACCATTTCAGAAACATCAAAAATGATTTTGTTATTCACCAATACTGTTAGTTTAGGGTGAATGATTTCATAGGGTTCTATTCAGTATAATGACAGTACATGTGATATGTCCAAAAGTCATTTAGAAGATTACAAAAAAAAAAAACACAAAAAAAAATTGTTGGAACAATGTTACATGTTTTCACTAAACTAAATACATCTTACTAACTTAAACACAGTTATTATAGGTAGTTATTATGCATTTTCAGAAGAAGACTTGATCTTACCTTTCCTTCGTTAATGGGTGCATGGCCTGGAGTGGGGGAGGGGTCTGCTTCGCGGGAAACGCGTCCCTGATTGAGCAGACGTCATTGTCACGTGTCTGCATTTCCCGGGAAAACGCGTTTGCGCTTGCGTAAATGACGTATTTGGATTTCACATTGAACTTGTCCCTCCATTTATTAATTAAATATAATACATATATTTTGACAAAGACCTTGAAAATTCTTTGATTAAGGACCTTATTTTGATCCCAGTACTGGTTCAGCAAACTTTTAAAGAAAATAAAACTGTGCTTGTTCTGGGCCGGACTGACGCCTGCACTGCGTCCAATCGCTACAGTGATGCCTACCGAGGGCACTTCGATGAGAGAGAAAAAGCGTGACAGTCGCACATACTGTTCAAAACCGATGTTTATGTCTTCAAAGGTGTGTTCCTAACGACCAAATACACTTCCCAAGGCTGCTGTAGTGGGGAATACAGCCTTACAAGGGTTAGGGTGCAGTGATGACCTCCTTTGAATAGAACACAGCCCTGTGTCGATCCAGCAACCGACAAACAAGGACACTTCACACAACTTGATCGAACTCATTACAATCAGCAAAGTATTCATGAAATAAAATCGTTTTACATTGCAAGCAGCATTTTATTTGAACTTTGTCATTATATACAAACAACTACAAAATTAAATTACTTTAAATGCTAAAATACGATTACAAAAATCCTCAGAACATATCCATAGTCACGCGAGCTTATGTTTCTTCGTTATATTGTGTCTAAGATGTTCAGGACAACATAATCCAGCGATTAAAATCTTCTTTTTAAAGAGATTCAGGATATAACGTGTGCTGTTTACTAATGAGTGATCGGCTTTACAGGGAGAAAGTCGACTCTCCCCTAATACAACGGGTTT
Organism: Spinibarbus caldwelli; assembly: GCA_039654775.1. Classification (NCBI taxonomy): domain Eukaryota; kingdom Metazoa; phylum Chordata; class Actinopteri; order Cypriniformes; family Cyprinidae; genus Spinibarbus; species Spinibarbus caldwelli. The sequence continues at coordinate 27,782,627 of CM077237.1, forward strand.
CAAAGATTGTTTAGAATGTATAAAATCGCGACTGTAATTATGCACATAGGTCAATCTCGCATCATGACTCCTGCACTGAGACACAGAACAGCGGGTGCCGCAATGTAAGCGCGTGGAGCTGCACGCATGCGCACAACTGCGTCTAAATGAGCATCAGAAAAGCAACTGGATCTCTTCTATATTTTCTACTAATTCTGTGTAATTACCAATACAGTAACAGTATGTCAGCAAATACAAAGCTGCTCATAAATATAAACTGGAACAGGTCTCTATTTTTTTAATGAATGATATACATGTGCATCTCAATAAATTAGAATGTCATGGAAAAGTTCATTTATTTCAGTAATTCAACTCAAATTGTGAAACTCGTGTATTAAATAAATTCAGTGCACACAGACTGAAGTAGTTTAAGTCTTTGGTTCTTTTAATTGTGATGATTTTGACTCACATTTAACAAAAAACCACCAATTCACTATCTCAACAAATTAGAATACTTCATAAGACCAAAAAAAAAAAAAAAAAATACATTTTTAGTGAATTGTTGGCCTTCTGGAAAGTATGTTCATTTACTGTATATGTACTCAATACTTGGTAGGGGCTCCTTTTGCTTTAATTACTGCCTCAATTCGGCGTGGCATGGAGGTGATCAGTTTGTGGCACTGCTGAGGTGGTATGGAAGCCCAGGTTTCTTTGACAGTGGCCTTCAGCTCATCTGCATTTTTTGGTCTCTTGTTTCTCATTTTCCTCTTGACAATACCCCATAGATTCTCTATGGGGTTCAGGATTGGTGAGTTTGCTGGTCAGTCAAGCACACCAACACCATGGTCATTTAACCAACTTTTGCTGCTTTTGGCAGTGTGGGCAGGTGCCAAATCCTGCTGGAAAATGAAATCAGCATCTTTAAAAAGCTGGTCAGCAGAAGGAAGCATGAAGTGCTCCAAAATTTCTTGGTAAACGGGTGCAGTGACTTTGGTTTTCAAAAAACACAATGGACCAACACCAGCAGATGACATTGCACCCCAAATCATCACAGACTGTGGAAACTTAACACTGGACTTCAAGCAACTTGGGCTATGAGCTTCTCCACCCTTCCTCCAGACTCTAGGACCTTGGTTTCCAAATGAAATACAAAACTTGCTCTCATCTGAAAAGAGGACTTTGGACCACTGGGCAACAGTCCAGTTCTTCTTCTCCTTAGCTCAGGTAAGACACCTCTGACGTTGTCTGTGGTTCAGGAGTGGCTTAACAAGAGGAATACGACAACTGTAGCCAAATTCCTTGACACGTCTGTGTGTGGTGGCTCTTGATGCCTTGACCCCAGCCTCAGTCCATTCCTTGTGAAGTTCACCCAAATTCTTGAATCGATTTTGCTTGACAATCCTCATAAGGCTGCGGTTCTCTCGGTTGGTTGTGCATCTTTTTCTTCCACACTTTTTCCTTCCACTCAACTTTCTGTTAACATGCTTGGATACAGCACTCTGTGAACAGCCAGCTTCTTTGGCAATGAATGTTTGTAGCTTACCCTCCTTGTGAAGGGTGTCAATGATTGTCTTCTGGACAACTGTCAGATCAACAGTCTTCCCCATGATTGTGTAGCCTAGTGAACCAAACTGAGAGACCATTTTAAAGGCTCAGGAAACCTTTGCAGGTGTTTTGAGTTGATTAGCTGATTGGCATGTCACCATATTCTAATTTGTTGAGATAGTGAATTGGTGGGTTTTTGTTAAATGTGAGCCGAAATCATCACAATTAAAAGAACCAAAGACTTAAACTGCTTCAGTCTGTGTGCATTGAATTTATTTAATACACGAGTTTCACAATTTGAGTTGAATTACTGAAATAAATGAACTTTTCCACGACATTCTAATTTATTGAGATGCACCTGTATATGAATAAATGGTAAAATATTTTACATTAAATAAAAGTGAGGAAAAACTGCTGGGTGTTGTTAAATTACATTAAATATACATATTCATAATAATTGTATACATCTTAAGCAGCACTTTTATTAATGTGTTGTATATGTGCACTCTTGCGCTGCTCTGCTGCGTCTGAGTCTCTTCTGGAGTCTCGCGCTGTAGAGTGGGGGAGGGGCGCGCGCTGTAGAGTGGGGGAGGGGAAGAGACGCAATCATCAATACAGGCTACAGGTGCTGGTCATATAATTAGAATATCATCAAAAAGTTGATTTCACTAATTCCATTCAAAAAGTGAAACTTGTATATTCATTCATTACACACAGACTGATATATTTCAAATGTTTATTTCTTTTAATTTTGATGATTATAACTGACAACTAAGGAAAATCCCAAATTCAGTATCTCAGAAAATTACAATATTACTTAAGACCAATACAAAGAAAGGATTTTTAGAAATCTTGGCCAACTGAAAAGTATGAACATGAAAAGTATGAGCATGTACAGCACTCAATACTTAGTTGGGGCTCCTTTTGCCTGAATTACTGCAGTAATGCAGCGTGGCATGGAGTCGATCAGTCTGTGGCACTGCTCAGGTGTTATGAGAGCCCAGGTTGCTCTGATAGTGGCCTTCAGCTCTTCTGCATTGTTGGGTCTGGCATATCGCATCTTCCTCTTCACAATACCCCATAGATTTTCTAAAGGGTTAAGGTCAGGCGAGTTTGCTGGCCAATTAAGAACCGGGATACCATGGTCCTTAAACCAGATACTGGTTGCTTTGGCACTGTGTGCAGGTGCCAAGTCCTGTTGGAAAATGAAATCTGCATCTCCATAAAGTTGGTCAGCAGCAGGAAGCATGAAGTGCTCTAAAACTTCCTGGTATACGGCTGCGTTGACCTTGGACCTCAGAAAACACAGTGGACCAACACCAGCAGATGACATGGCACCCCAAACCATTACTGACTGTGGAAACTTTACACTGGACCTCAAGCAACATGGATTGTGTGCCTCTCCTCTCTTCCTCCAGACTCTGGGACCCTGATTTCCAAAGGAAATGCAAAATTTACTTTCATCAGAGAACATAACTTTGGACCACTCAGCAGCAGTCCAGTCCTTTTTGTCTTTAGCCCAGGCGAGATGCTTCTGACGCTGTCTGTTGTTCAAGAGTGGCTTGACACAAGGAATGCGACAGCTGAAACCCATGTCTTGCATACGTCTGTGCGTAGTGGTTCTTGAAGCACTGACTCCAGCTGCAGTCCACTCTTTGTGAATCTCCCCCACATTTTTGAATGGGTTTTGTTTCACAATCCTCTCCAGGATGCGGTTATCCCTATTGCTTGTAAACTTTTTTCTACCACATCTTTTCCTTCCCTTCGCCTCTCTATTAATGTGCTTGGACACAGAGCTCTGTGAACAGCCAGCCTCTTTTGCAATGACCTTTTGTGTCTTGCCCTCCTTGTGCAACGTGTCAATGGTCGTCTTTTGGACAACTGTCAAGTCAGCAGTCTTCCCCATGATTGTGTAGTCTACAGAACTAGACTGAGAGACCATTTAAAGGCCTTTGCAGGTGTTTTGAGTTAATTAGCTGATTAGAGTGTGGCACCAGGTGTTTTCAATATTGAACCTTTTCACAATATTCTAATTTTCTGAGATACTGAATTTGGGATTTTCCTTAGTTGTCAGTTATAATCATCAAAATTAAAAGAAATAAACATTTGAAATGTATCAGTCTGTGTGTAATGAATGAATATAATATACAAGTTTCACTTTTTGAATGGAATTAGTGAAATAAATCAACTTTTTGATGATATTCTAATTATATGACCAGCACCTGTATAACTTTTGCCACTGGGAGAAAACAAACAAATATTAATCTTTGTTTATTAAGAGATCTATCATTGAAAGGAGGGACTTTGCTTACTAAAGCTGAGGGTATCTCTAGATTATCCTATGCTGCTCATTCCTTATCTGTAGATAGACCAACCTGTAAATTGATTGATGTAATGTTGCTTAAATTTCTTTGGAAAAATAAAACTCATTATATTAGAAAATCTGTTATTTTAAATTCTTATAATAAGGGCGGCTTAAATTTGATTGACTTTGATTCTCTTAATAACACCATAAAAATCAATTGGCTGAAACACTTTCTCCACAATCAGTCTTCTATTTGGAGTGTAATCCCATGTTTTCACAATTAGGTGGAATTAATTTTTTATTAATGTGTAATTATTCCATTAGTAAACTCCATATCAAACTTTCCAGTTATCACCAACAAATGCTTTTGGCTTGGAAACTTATTCATAAGCATAATTTCTCACCACACATTTTTTTAATCTTTTTTTTATTTGGAACAACTGTAACAACAACTGTAAGAGGAAATCCTTGTTTCTGGAAAATTGGTTCAATAATGGATTGTTGTTAGTGAACCAATTGTTTGACAATGATGGCAATTTGTTTAATTATTCTGATTTTGTTTTAAGATTTCACTTTCTTGTATCTAGAAAAGATAGATAAATGCATAAATGTAAAAGAATTTAATACAGTTTTAAAGGCCATCTCTCTGGAAATTTGAATGTTCTTTAGAAATAATAAGAGTGGCTCATTGATTTCTGTTTGTCCCCTCAGTCCTGAATCCACTGTGGTTGGTTCTATTTGTTTCTCTGTTCAAAAATCCAATCACAAAATTAGGTCTTTATTTTTGGACCTTGTTACACTGCATGAAAAGACTCATTTCCGGGATAAATTGGACAATGGAAATTTCAGTGAAACTTAAGGTGTAGGACCCGTGCACGAAAGTTTCCCAGGCTGAGTGTGCTGAGTCCCGTACACCTCCATACACTACAGCTGCACTGAGATCTTCAGAGACAGGATATTTCTGATTGCACACACTAGACCTGTTCAGAGATTTCCAGTATACTAGCCCTTATAAATAACCCATGCCTTTATTATAGTAAAAGTGTATTTACCTTTTTTGGCAGATTGATTGCCATATTTGTATAACCAGTTTTACTACAAATACACGTTTTTAATTACGTACAATAAGGTTTTTTTTTATTTATTTATTTTTTTTTTATGTACCATGGTTAATTGTCATAAGGAGCAAGCACTGTTGTGTTTTTTGGGTGTTTATCGGTTAAAAATTAATCAACCCGTCATTTTTAAATCTGTAGGCAAGTTTAAATTAATCCGAATTGAATGAATTTAAATGAGTCTTTTGATTAACAGAATCGCAAAATTTGAGTGAGATTAATAAAAATCCACACATTCGTGGGTAGTGTTGTATCTCGGGGTTTGTTATAGTTAATATCACGCACGGACATTTCAGGCCTCGCATTTGGAGCTGAATCACCCGAGACTCGCAACTCTTGACGCCCGTGAATCGAATCTTTTTGGAATCGACTCCTCCGAGCATCACTGTTCTTACCCCTCCCCCGCTGCCTCACTGCAGGTTTTGCGCGCTCGCGCTGACAGCGTCCTGCATTTTATCAGAGAAGGTAAGTGTGAATATATAAAACAATTTTAAATAACATGTTTACAAGAACATAACATTTAAAGTTGTTCGGTTCGATGTAATATTTTTAAATTGTATTTCTAGCATGACGTTGTTTCGAGCCGTTTGTTCCCGCGCGCGCTGATTTTCTGAGAGATTTACCTCAGACCAAGGTCAGTATACGTACATAAAACCATTTAAATAACATGTTTATCAGACATAACATGTTATATCATTTTTTTCTAACTGTATTTCTAGCCCGATGCTGTTTGGAGCCGTTTGTTCCCGCTTCAGCGGCCTTCAGTCAGCGCGAGGTGACAGCCGTCCAGTGTTTACAGAGAGATTTATATCAGAAGAAAGTAAGGGAGAATTTACACAAACCTTTTCAATAGTCTATTTATCAAAACATAATATTAAGTGTTTTAATGTATAACTTTATATTTGAGTGGGTTTATGTTCTAAAATTAGTCTAGCTATCGTGGTAAGCTGGTAAGTTAACTGGTAACTTGCTTAGCTACTGCTACGTAAATTTAAAAAAGTTAATAAAAAGTTAGCTATTAGTAAAATGTATATATGTATTAATTAATGTTAGTTTAGCTAGCATGCTTTAGTTGTTAACATATTCCCCATTGACAAATCTGCCGACACATTCTCTGTTTTCAGAGGCTGACTTCACTGGATTCACCTGAGACAGACTGAGACAGACCCTGAGACAGACTCTGAGACAGACTGAGACAGACTCTGAGACAGACTCTGAGACAGACCCTGAGACAGACTCTGAGACAGACCCTGAGACAGACCCTGAGACAGACTGAGACAGACTGAGACAGACTCTGAGACAGACTGAGACAGACTCTGAGACAGACCCTGAGACAGACTCTGAGATAGACCCTGAGACAGACTCTGAGATAGACCCTGAGACAGACCCTGAGACAGACCCTGAGACAGACCCTGAGACAGACTCTGAGACAGACTCTGAGACAGACCCTGAGACAGACTGAGACAGACCCTGAGACAGACTGAGACAGACTCTGAGACAGACTGAGACAGACCCTGAGACAGACCCTGAGACAGACCCTGAGACAGACCGAGACAGACTCTGAGACAGACTGAGACAGACCCTGAGACAGACTCTGAGACAGACTCTGAGACAGACTCTGAGACAGACCCTGAGACAGACCCTGAGACAGACCCTGAGACAGACCGAGACAGACTCTGAGACAGACCCTGAGACAGACTGAGACAGACTGAGACAGACTCTGAGACAGACTGAGACAGACTCTGAGACAGACCCTGAGACAGACCCTGAGACAGACCCTGAGACAGACCGAGACAGACTCTGAGACAGACTGAGACAGACCCTGAGACAGACTCTGAGACAGACTGAGACAGACTCTGAGACAGACCCTGAGACAGACCTAGACAGACTCTGAGACAGACTGAGACAGACCCTGAGACAGACTCTGAGACAGACCCTGAGACAGACTGAGACAGACTCTGAGACAGACTCTGAGACAGACCCTGAGACAGACCCTGAGACAGACCCTGAGACAGACTCTGAGACAGACCCTGAGACAGACTGAGACAGACTCTGAGACAGACTGAGACAGACCCTGAGACAGACCCTGAGACAGACTCTGAGACAGACTGAGACAGACTCTGAGACAGACCCTGAGACAGACCTAGACAGACTCTGAGACAGACTGAGACAGACCCTGAGACAGACCCTGAGACAGACCCTGAGACAGACTGAGACAGACTCTGAGACAGACTCTGAGACAGACCCTGAGACAGACCCTGAGACAGACCCTGAGACAGACCCTGAGACAGACTCTGAGACAGACCCTGAGACAGACTGAGACAGACTCTGAGACAGACTGAGACAGACTCTGAGACAGACTGAGACAGACTCTGAGACAGACTGAGACAGACCCTGAGACAGACCCTGAGACAGACTCTGAGACAGACTGAGACAGACTCTGAGACAGACTGAGACAGACTCTGAGACAGACTGAGACAGACTCTGAGACAGACTGAGACAGACCCTGAGACAGACTGAGACAGACCCTGAGACAGACTGAGACAGACTCTGAGACAGACCCTGAGACAGACTCTGAGACAGACCCTGAGACAGACTGAGACAGACTCTGAGACAGACTCTGAGACAGACTGAGACAGACTGAGACAGACTCTGAGACAGACCCTGAGACAGACTGAGACAGACCCTGAGACAGACTCTGAGACAGACCCTGAGACAGACTGAGACAGACCCTGAGACAGACTGAGACAGACTCTGAGACAGACCCAGAGACAGACTCTGAGACAGACTCTGAGACAGACCCTGAGACAGACTGAGACAGACCCTGAGACAGACTCTGAGACAGACTCTGAGACAGACTGAGACAGACTCTGAGACAGACTGAGACAGACCCTGAGACAGACTCTGAGACAGACTGAGACAGACCCTGAGACAGACCCTGAGACAGACTGAGACAGACTCTGAGACAGACTCTGAGACAGACTGAGACAGACTCTGAGACAGACTGAGACAGACTCAGACTCAGGTGTTTTGTTGCTAAAAGTTGCTAAATGACGTTGTGATGTCATTGTGTGATGATGTAACTGTAACTGTATTTTTAAATACATTGAATTATTGAACACTTACACATTTTTGAATGATAACAATTTAAGTTTTTTTTAATAGCTAGTAAACTAGTAATACTACACATTCTCAACAATTATGCTTTAAGCAGTGTATTAGTAGTTAGTATGCTACACTCTAAGAAAAGTCTGTAAAAATAGGGCACAATCTACTATGTTAATAAGAAAGAATTTTCCGTATTGATTTTTACCTGCATTTTAAATTATGCATTGTATTTTCGGGTTACAGGGTTACATGGGTAATGGATAATGTCCTGGAAAATTAGTATCTTTTCCATTTTTCTTACAGTGTACTAACTGATCAACAATTGCAGGTACAAGCTAGAAGCTACTAACAAAGTGTATCATAAATGAACAATTATTAAATTATTATTATTATTATTAAATTGAACAACTGCAAATAGCAGCTAAGTCAATTCACGTGATGTCTGTACTGCTAGGCATCTTTGGTTTCCTCTTTTTGTGTAATTTGGATGGAAAATGTGTGTTTTTTTTATTTGTCACTTATCAAAAGTTGCTAAAAGTTGCCAAATTTAAAAATTGCTAAATTTGTTACTAGGTGCTTTTGGAAGAAAAAGTTGCTAGGGTAGTCTGAAAAGTTGCAAAATTTAGCAACAAAATTGCTAAGTTGGCAACACTGGAAACGGTGCGTCTTAGCAATAAAATTTGTTAATATATCATCATTTTCAAAGTGCAGCATTAATTTAACTCCTTTTGTTCATGCCAGTGTTCTAGTTTAAGTGTAGAAATCTAGAATGTATTTTGTTTTATGATGATGTGATTTAATGTATAATATATATTATGTTTTAGGTCAGCCAATGCTGCCATTCTTCTGGAAAACTGCTCTTCAAAGAACAGTCATCAATCAGGTAATTTGCACACAGAAATATTTTTTGAATACCATTCAATTACCCAGGTTATCTTATATTTTATTCAGTTACTAAATCTGCAAGATAGCACTTTGACTAGCTTAGATTTTTTCCTATTCTTAATGAAGTAGGCCTAAGGACTGTATTGCACACGACGTAGACAGCATTCGAAAGAAGTTTATCATGAATAAATGTTACATAAAGCACATAAAATAAAATAGGCCTACAAGAAAACATTTTCATCCATCCCACAGTCTTGTAAGTCCATAAACTGATCATCTTTTTTCCATAAAAATTTATATATTATTATTATTATTGGTTATATTTTTATATTCATTGTTATGTCTATGATTTTTTCCCTTTCATTTTGATCTCTTTACTTAACGTTCTGAATAGTTTTGTAAATAATAGCCTGCTGTAAATGCTCGACATGCCAATAAAGCTTTGATTATACTATTTGACTTACGGGAATTTTTACTGGAAGTGCAGTTTAAAGATTGAATTTAACATATATTTCAGCTAATTAATAGACTATAATTATAAATACTATAGTGTTTTGTTGATGAATGAATCATTTGCGTAGTTTCATTGTAAATGAAAACACAGCACACTAATTTATCATCACGTTATTGTAATGTAATCATAAAGTCAAAAGTTTATTGGCATAATTGTCAGGCGTTTACCGTTTTTGCACTGCTAGCATAATTATGCAATACTAGCATAATTATACAGAACATTAATTAGGTAAAGTGATACACGAATTGAGAGGGGAAATAAGCATATATAACAATAAATGTAAAAATATAGCCCTAACCAGTTAATATAATAATATTATTATATTTAATACTAATAATAATATACAATTAAATAAAAAGACACAATCAGTTAACGGATTTACAAGACTGTGGGATGGATAAAAATGTTTTATCCATCTCTGATAATCCCAGGTTTCTATGGTCAGACAGGTTTGTTTACATATATGAGAAATCGATGTTGTTCCCTCAACATTAGTCTCGCGTAGCCAGACCTTCAGACTGATGGCTGAAGGTCTGGAATCTATGGTGGCTTTCATTGGCCAAGGCCCGCCCGTGATGCCGTTTGACCGACATATCAAACAACCAATCACAGTTCGTTTCGTTCAGCGTCACGTTTTGGGGCGTGGAAATGTCGCCACAATAACAGACTCGGATGTGAAACTCTCGGATGTATTTTAAAGATTCTGTGCCGCAAACTTTAAATATTTCACATACTTTTGAAAATCCAGCGTTTATTTTATAAGGATAAGCGTTTGTCATCACAGTTGTAAACACAACGGCTTTCTTCTTTCGTGAGGGGGTTTGGCGCCACGGCATCTTTGTTTCCAGGCGGAACGTTAAAGAACGCGACACACACGTCTCCCGGAAATCCTGTAGAATTCAACCAATCCGATGACAACTTCGACACTCTTTAAGTGTTTCCAGATAAGTGTGCCATATGCATCAGACGTTTAGCCAATGTTCCGTGGTCGTGACGTCTGAGACTACCTCAACATAGGATCTCGAGGCCATGACTTCATATTGCGTGGCCACGACAAAGGATGTCGTTACCTCGACAAAATAATCTCGTGGCCACGACAAAACTAAAACCTGGAATACACTACGCGATTTTTGCCCGATTTCCCCCCGATTTTACAGTCTGAACAAGTTGATGCTAGTTGAGGAAAGTCAGAGCCAGTCTGCAGATTACAGCTGACAGATTCTACAGAAAATCTCGTTGTGTATGATGGTCACAGACTACGATTTTTTAGCTTCAGACTTTGATTCTATCCAGTTGGAGGATATCAAACATGTTTGATATTTTCAGATGATTTTAGAACACATGTTTTCATTTGTCATGCGTCTCCTAGCAACAAGGCGCACGTCGGAACAACTTTAAAGTCTGGTAGTGTATGATCTTCAGTCGCATAGTGTATGATGCCCAGTTTTTCTTTGTCACTATTTACAAAGTTGGTAAGTGTATGATGCCTAGAGTTTTAAAAATCTGTTCAGATTTTAAAAGTCATGTAGCGTATTCCAGCCTTAAGTTCCCTCCCGGTCACCGTACATATGAGAATTCATGAATTAAAATCCCAAAACACTAACAAAATAGCTGGCTGTTATCATTACATTTGCATTATCATGTTATGTTTCATCATTCTAGCTTATGCTTAAGCAATGAAAACTGTACTATGTATTTAGAGAAAATATGTTTTATTATATTTTATTTTTTTCACAGGATCCTCTGTTCCCAGACCCAACCATTCATCTGAAGGACTGACAGTTTCCACAAAATAAATACAAGGACATGGCAGAGGATGATAGGGGTATTGATATTTCACTGAAATTAGCCTGCTGTACTCGCTGTTTCACACATACATACGGTTGTGGTCAAAAGTTTACATCACATTGCAGAATATGCATTATGTTATTAAACAAAATTATACGTTATTTATTTATTTATTATTATTTAGGACTGGCCTGATGAAGCTATTTCATTTAACAAATGTTTACGTTTGGTCTGCAAGTTAGAATCATAGCTGATTTTTTTTATTTAAAAAAGGAGTAGTGGTTCATGTTTGTTTTGTGATAGTGTTTCATGAGTCCTTTGTTTCTCCTGAGCAGTTCAACTGCCCACTTTTCTTCAGAAAAAACTTCAAGGTCCTGCACATTCTCAGGTTTTCCAGCATCTTTTGCAGATTTTAACCCTTTCCAGCAGTGACCGTATAATTTCAGATCCATCTTTTCACACTGAGGACAATCGAGGGACTCGTACATAACTATTACAAAAGGTAAACACATTTACTGATGCTCAAGAAAGCAACACAATGCATTAAGAGACGCAAGTCTAAAGTGTAAGCTATTTGAATAGGGTGATCAGGGTAAACTACTTATTTTGTCTGAAAAGTATAAAAAACAAGTATTTTATGTAGCTTCTGAAGGGCAGTACTAAAAGAACAAAAATGATTTACTCATCATTATCATCCTGTTCAAAGGTTTACACCCCCAGCTCCTAATTTATTGTTTCCTTCTGGAGCATCAGTGAATGTTTTCACCTTTTATAGTAGTTGTGTATGAGTCCTTCAGTTTTCCTCAGAATGAAAAGATGGATCTCAAAATCATAAGTCGTCGTTGGACAGGGGTCAAATAGGCAGAAGATGCTGGAAAACCAAAGAATTTGCTGGACTTGGGAGTATTTTTCTGAAGAATAGCAGGCAGTTGAACTGCTCAGGGCTGCGTTTCCCAAAACACTTTAAGCGTAAGTAGATTGTAGAACCTGCAGCCCTGGACAATCAGGGGACTCATGAAAAACTATCACAAAACATAAAAACAGCTGTGGGTCATCCAGGTAATGACATGGTATTAAGAATCAAGTGTATGTAAACTTTTGAACATTTTTTATAAATTATACATTTTCATTTTTATAAATTCAGTTTATTTTTTTTATAAATTCAATATATGTAAATATCTAAAATTGCTTATTCAGGACAGTACTAAATAAAAATAGCATGGAATGTTTATGATCCCTCTTATTTTATTTTATTCTTGTTTTGATGGTGCCATTAGAGTTGTAGAATATGTGTGTCTGTCTGAGATTGGAGTAGTAATCACTGCCCTGACTTTGCAGTGTCCATTGCAAGTGTATTCATTATTGTGTTTGTTACTGATTAGTGTGTGTATATATATATATATATATATATATATATATATATATATATATATATATATATATATATAAATATTTTATTGTTTAATCAGTTTAATAATTCACTTGAAGTGTCTGTTTGCAAAATCTTTTTCTCAATCTAAATGATTAGTTAAATGTTGCAGTCCTGTTGTGTTTGTTGAATATTTGCAGTCCTGTTAAATGTTTGCAGTCCTGCATTTGCTGAAAAATAAAATTAAGTTTTGTTGATACTTTGCCGTGTTTGTGGCTTTCTTTACTGTTTTTATGAGTGCATATGACACATTTTTGTGCACTTGTGAACAGGATGATAGGTGGATTTACCAGTGAGTGTGTAAACATGTCCGTCTGTGTCTGGGAGTTTATCGCGTTAGTGAGCGGACTGGAAAACTGCCGAACACAAAAGAGTCCATTTCTGTCCGTGTCAAGACATCAGAAACACCAGCGCACTTACACTGAAACTGAAATTCTTCCTCCATTTCTTATTGGAACAACCTTTTTGATGATATTAAGTGGGCATATGTTTGGTCACTTCCTCAGAATTTTTTCTTAACAAATAAAGTTAAAGAAATATCTTATAAAATAATTCACAGGTTTTATCCTGTTAAACAGTTTTTGCAGAAATTTAAAAGTGACATTGATACATCTTGTTCTTTCTGTGAATGTTCTTCTGAAACTGTGGCTCATTTGTTTTGGGAGTGTCCTTTTGTTCAGTCTTTCTGGAATAATGTTAATGCTCTGATTGTCCAAAATATTTTTAATGAGTTCTCTTTATGTTATAAACACATTCTTTTTGGGTTTTATGTTAAAGATAAGAATCTATTTAATGCAAGTTTCTATCTAAACCTCCTGTTATTTATTGGAAAGTTTTATGTCCATAAATGTAAATATAAACCCCACTTTAACATCTTCAAACAAGAAATGAAGTTGTATTTAAATACAATTTCAACATCTGTTAATAAGAAAGCTATAAAAACATCTAGAACTTGTGCCATGTTTAAGATTTTTCCTTAATGTACTTATATCTTTATTTGTGTGCCCTCTCTTTTTCTTTTTTTTTTTGTGTGACTCCTTTGTCAATTTTAAAGATTTTTTTTTATATTATATTACTTTTTCTGTTATCTATTAATCCATAAGTATTTTTTATTGAAAGGTATTTTGTATGTTTTGTACATACTGTTCTTTTCTGTTTATTTTGTTCGTACTGTAATCTTTATTATTATTATTGCAATAATAATAAAAAAACTTTTGCCACTGAAAGCTTTTTTTAATCGAATTAAGAATACATCTGTAAACAAAATATAAACGTGTCAGCTTGACTTCTGATACTTTTAAACACATTTTATTGTAAACTAACTAAAAATTTAGTTATTACTGATAATAATAATAATTATTATTTTTACTGATAATAATAATAATAATAGTAGTAGTAGTAGTGGTGGTAGTAGTAATAATAATAATTAGTGATCTAATCAGTGTATATTCTGATTGTGAGCACGAGCTCAGCTGTGACGGTTCTCCGGTGGAGGAGAGGGGGCGGGGCGTGGCGGCGGGAGAACCGATCATATCAGGGAGATGCAGACGTTTTTTATTTATTTATTTATTTATTTTACTTTTACAAACTAGGAAAAACTATTTAAATTAATAAAACCACCACTAAAAGCAAGCGAGTTTGCATGTATTCACACATCTTTCGGTGGCTTATTTTACTGAATAAACTAATAGGTGCATAAAGATAATTACTCTTACTTTAGGAAATTTAAACATCTGTACCCCGCGTTTGTAAGAAATAGGTGTTTTTGAAAGTCACATGCCTCGATGTGTCCGTGTTTGAGATGGTTCATACAGCAGTATTAGCGATCTGTTGCTGGTTTATTCTCTGATCTCTCGGTAAGAGTCCGTGACGCACACACACTGCTCAGCGGACAATAGAAGATTCAAAGTTAGAAACACACGCTCGTGGATCTACAGGATCACAGCTTCCTCTCGGGGAAATTGTTTTTTTTTTTTTAAATTAAACACTAATTATTACATGATATTATTAATGTATCTTTAAGTTAATTATCCGTCTATTCATTCATAAACATAATTAATTTTCTTCCGCCATCCCTATTGCCGTCGTATTTTGTCTCTGATTGGTCAGATCACCGAATTATTCAGAAGTGCGTGGCCTCTTGGGGGCCTCTGGTTGGTCGGAATCCCCAGAGTGTGTATCTCAGCGGAAGTGCAGTTCTCCTAGGCGGCGCTGTGTTATACACACTTTGTGGGGGGGAGGAGGGGGGTTATACACACTTTCAGTACACAAATCACTTAAAAGTGCATTTTGGGGACAAGTGAGATTTTAAGCCTGGACACCATTTTAGAGCTTACTGAATGCCACTATATAGTCAGACAAATGAGGACCACAAAAATGTCCTCAATTGTCAAGGTGGTCCTCAGTTTACTGGTGTGTATTCTGGTGAATGTCCCCAAAAGTGACATAAGTGAGTACACACACACACACACACATACACACACACACACATATATATATATATATATATATATATATATACACATACATACATACATACATACATACATATTTTTTTTGTGTGCATGTTTATGTTGCTAGTGCATGAATGAATTTCTCATATGCACATTTATCTTTATACACCTGTAAGTGTAATTTTTAGGGCTCTATAGAGTTGTAAAATTTCATGTGGCAACTTTTTTTCTTTGGCATTTCGCTAGGTCCACCTAGAATGCATCATATTTACTTTCATGTGTCAGTTGGTGCATTTGTATATCCATAATCAAAGGGTGAAGAAAGCAAACCACTTGCACGTGATCTACACCCTGAGTGGTCACACATATGGAGCATAAGGGCCACAGCAAGGTTCTCCAAAAAGCCATTAGATCAAGGAGACTCTGTAGTGGCATGAGTGTTGCCATTTGACTTTAATATGAACGCTGTCTGTTGGCATTTCTTTCTGAGCATGACAGCGCATTGATAAGCATATCGGCATTATGCTTTGAATATGAAATCACGCATTAGAATGAATGCTACACGCTGGATGTTTCATAATCCTTGGACATCCTGATTAAAATGCACAAGCTGTCATTTGAAAGATACATGAAGAGGCAGCTAATATAATCTATTGGAGCTGTCATCTCGCTGTAGTTTTATAGTCCAAATTAACCCATCCTCATCTATAGCATTTCTGCCCACATGCAAACTGTTATCCAAATCCCCTCATAATCCTTAGATTTGTGTGTTATATCACGTTTATGGAGATAAGCAGTGTTGCTGGCGCCTTTTGATGGGCGCTTTGAAGTGAATCGTGTACGCAATTATATGTAAAAATGTCGATAATGTTTCTCTTATCAATGGAATGACTCACGCTCAGTAAAGCGCAGCTCTCAATTAGGTCCTGTGCTGAAACAGTCCAATGTGTGCAAGAGTTCTTCAGAGTAATAAATAGACACTTGTGCTCATTCGGTCAATAACAAACTCGCAGAATGTCTAGCAGAGCGTTCATCAAGGCCTTTTTTATATTGTTCTGTCAGTTTTCCCATCGTAATTGAAACCGCGCTCTCACCACAGGGTTCGTGATAATGAACATAATTAATTAAGTAGAAATTAAGGAGACATACCCCCAAAGATCAGACCCTTGGGACGCCAGGGAGGAGGGTTCGGGTTACGCTTAGTAATCTAGACCGCAGTCTTGTTTGGTTTAAAGCCATTAAATTACAGTAATGACTAATTTCTTATTCGTGCGTGCATCCCACCAGAGACCACCGTGAGTTTTTAATAAAGGAACGCGACTGAATGAGAAACATTGCGCTGCGTGCGAGAGAGAAGGAGAGGGAGCTTTGTAATTGTGTGAAGTAATTCAAAAGCGCATTAATAAAACAATACAGAAACATTCTAAAATTGTTTGAGATAAAGCACATTTGCATAATTCCTTAAGATTAATCAGACCGCAAAACATTCAGCTGCTTCGTGGTGGAGAGGGCAAACATGAGAGGCCCGTTCCCTGGAAAGCCCTCTTTAATCTATAAACAATGATGTAAATCTAGGCTTGGATACTGGAATTAACCTCTCTGCTCCTCCAAACCCCATTAGTACTAAAACAAACCTTTTGTGGTTCACTTTACGTTTATAATAATGCATTAATATTAAACGCTTTAGTTGCATTAATATTAAACGCTTTAGTCATATGCTTCCTCAGAGCGTTCTCTTATGTTCTTAAAACCATATTAGATATCTGCTGATTGGGTATTTGACATTGTCTCATCAGTTAAGTTGATTGTTAAATATGTTCTTGGACTATATTTGACTGCTGCATGATGGATTTTTTTTTCTTCATTTTTTCGCATGGTATTTCAGCATAAAAAACATTGTCTTAACTAACCAGCCTTCATGCGGCTTACATGTATGTGCTTTTTCCCCCCACAGAACTCAACACTATTTAAAGTGGAATGCTGAAAAATGTATTAATAAGAGATCATGTCAGTGTTATTTATATACTATAATATTTATTAATATTTTGAATTTGCTTTTTTTATATTTTCAGTTTTCATTTGAATTAGCTTTCTATTATTATTTTATTCATAAAATTAATATCATTAATATTAATTTTTGATTACTTTTTATATAAATTTTTGTTCTTTTAATATTTATATATTTATTTTTTAATAAATTTTAATTATTTTTAATTTAATAAATAATAAATTATATATTTTTGTGCTTCAACTTAAACTTATTTTAAGTTGAGGCTACAAGGCTACATTTCTAATTTTTACTTTTTCATCTGTTATTTTATTTTATTTCAATTACCTTTTTTTTTTTTTTTTAAATATTTGTTAACCTTAACAACACTGGTTTGTGTACATTTTTCTATTGATCATGGCTGCCATAATTCATCAAATGATGATCAACGAATGGAAAAGAGAGCTATAACAGACATGTGGACAATAAAACAGCTGAAAAAAATCCCATAGACTGCCATTGAAGAAGGGAACTGGGTCATATGTAGGGACCTTCATAGAAATTCGAGTGGGCTCTTTTGAGTAACCATCTAAAACACCCAGGTAATCACCTAGCAACCACATAGCAACTACAAAACTTTACCAGTGACTTGCGCAGACAAGCTCCATTCACCTTTGCTGGCATCTTAGCTTCTCTGCTGTACCACTGGATCTCATAATTTCAGTTTCAGAAATAGTACATGGTGTATTATGAGTTATCTAGAATGATCCAACAACACTTATGTTTGTTTTTCTTCTTCTGGCCTCAACAGGTGCGTTTACATGGAGCATTGTAATCGGTTTAAAAGTCCAATCTGAATGAAAATGCTCCATATAAACACCTCAATCGGAATAAAAATGCCCAAACCGAATGAAATTGTAATTGGTTTGAGAGGGGTGGGATAAACCTTTTTATAAACCGAACAAAATTAAAATTCTGCCATGTTAACGCGTTAAACCGATTACTTTGCGTCTACGTCATCACGTCAAGAGGTCGGGTCGTCAGAACGTGAACGTGACGTCGGTAATACAGTATTCTGTGATTTGGGGACACCGACACTACAGTAGAGACTGGGTAATAGTGGAGGTATAAAGTTAAAATTTCAATTATACAGTTAAAAACACATTAGAATGGAGAACGCTTGCTGTGTTATGAGTTAACGTATCTGCTCTCATGACTGGAGTGAAAAACGGATCTGAAATGAAGCGCGCTTTTCTGCTTTTCAGCTTTTCAGCTTAGAAACAACACAATGATGATAGTGAAAGTATAGATCAATGAACATAAACAACTTGACCAAAATTTGCCTTTGTCATTTGTATTTATGTTTATTACAGATTCAAAATTTAATTTGCACTCACGCCATGAATATTGTACGAAAACACGTTTCGAAATGTTATGTGTGCTATAGCTCGTTGCGATCAATATCTGTGTTCATAAAGCAACACTCCTTTGATTTATTGTTTAGCAACTCTGTGCCATTTAATTAGGCTACAGTAAAACTTTTTAGTATCAGAATACAATTAATTTCAGAGCGGCATTACAGAGGGTCGTACTGTTATTTTATCCTTTAATGCTTTAACATTAAGAAATTAGGGCGGTATGAAGATATCAGAAGATATCAGTTGATCAGCTGGCTGAGATCAAGCTATATTGGTTCTGTGTGTGGTACAGAAGGCGGCCGTATGATTTATATGATCGTGTTCTCGCCATATGGCTGAGCGCTCGAATTAACGCAAGGGATTCAAATATTAGTCCGTTATTCTATGCAAGTGCAAGCAGCTATTAAAAATATTAACGCAAATACGGGCGTTTTCTCCTCTGGTGATTTGTATTTGTTGTTAGGCTACTTATACTTAGCGTGTCCCAAAACTGAAAGCACAGGCACATGTAAACACCATATCGGATTAGATTTCGTCTCATGTAAACAGTCCACCAAATCTTTCAGTCGGAATGATTTTAATCGGAATTACAAAAAAGTGTACATGTAAACGTGGCTAGTGAAGCAGAGAAGATTTGCTTTGAGGCATGAAATGAGACTGGAAGACGACTGTAACAAAGAGCAACGGCAATCTCAAGGACTGTTTTTTTTTTAAATTTATTTATTTATTTATTTTTTATTTTTTTTATTTTTTGTAGGTAATGGCACCCTTTAAGAACCTGGTGGGCAAGTAACAGGGTTTCGTCTTATGCAAACACCATCTGGTGGGCTTGTCGAGCCTGCACCTTGACAAGATGAATTAGTTTGAAATACTGTCATATACACAGAACCAAATTAGATTTTCCAGTTAATAATGAAACCTGACAGAACTTAATAAAAAAGCATTGGATCCGGAGAATGCTCCAGTCAAATTGGGTAAAAAGTCGGACCGGAGAACTTTGGCGACAGATTGATCTAATTGCTCAATATCCGGGTAGCTTTCATCTTCAGATTGTAACTTGGTTAAGGGTGAATTTATTTTTGAGCGTTGTTTTTGTTTGCATGTCTCGGCCTGTGTGCTGTTTGTCATGAAGAGGCTGTGTCAAGGGCTACTTTGCCATGACTTCGAACAAAATGGGATTCTCTAGAGAGAGACAGAAGAGAGACATCTGAAACCTCATCCGACTCCTCTGCATGTTATTTTGCAGTGACTCAGAGAGGTGTTTTAGACTATAATAAAACTCTGAAATCTCTTAAGTCTGTTAAACCAAGTGCAACATGCTATTGTTTACACCCTTTAAAAAATCTAGCAAAGGAATTATTGTCTTTGTTGGGAGGGAAGAAAGCCCAGAAAGGTTTTTGTCACTTCTCTCCTTTTTGTGATGTGATGTGCTGTGACTGAAAGTTGTGAGGTTGCTCAGGTCAGCCTTGGGGAACAACTGATTAAAGCTGTAAAGGTTAACTTTGTTGTCATTCAGTATTTATACAGATGTACATGGGAGAACCAAATATAGTTTCACCAGCACACTGGAACACAGAATAGGGCAATAAGTTGAAGTAATAGTGTTTTTATAAACACACTACTGTTCAAAAGTTTGAGGTTGGTAAGATTTTAGAATGTTTTAAAAGAAGTCTCCTATGCTTCAAACACAGTTTATTCCATTGATCGAAAGTTGAATTATAAGTATCATTACTCCAGACTTCAGTGCCACATGATCCTTCAGAATTCATTCTAATATGCTGATTTTTGTGGAAACTCTAAATTTTGAGAGAATTTCCAGATTCTTTGATGAATAGAAGGTTCAAAAGAACAGTGTTTATTTGAAATAGAAATATTTTGTAATGTTATAAATAACTGTACTGTCACTTTTGATCAGTTTAATCCATCCATGCTGAATAAAAGCATTAATTTCTTTAAAAAAAAGTTACTGACCTTAAGCTTTTTAACAGTAGTATACATATTCACTTGAATGATGGGAGTCAGATATTTGTAAGAAAACAAATATAAATAAATAGTAATGATCAAAGCAGAGACTATAAACTTCTGCTTTTTACAGAAGCTTTGCTTTTTTATTTATTTATTTATTCATTCATTCATTTATTTATAGCTTTTTTAGCAATAATTTAGTATTTTAACATTGTACCACAGACTTAAAATTAAATTTTGAAATTACAATAGATTGAAAGTGTTCAGCTATTTTAGTTAGCTTTTAGAATATGCTATGTGAAGTTTAACTGCTTTAAATCAGTGTTTCCCCAATGTGTGTACATGTATTTAAGTATTTTATTTCTGACAATGAACTTGAATTAGTTATTTGTAGTGTTTTTATATGTTTAAAATTTTGATTATTGGTGCATTTAAATGAATTACTGTTCCACCTCTATTCTATCGGTCTTAAAGTGATACAATTCTCTCATTTATTAAAATCATTTACTCACTCCCATGCTGTTACAAACCTGTATGACTTTCTTTCTACAGCGGAACACAAAAGAAGATATTTTTAATGATTCTGAACTGTTTTTGTCCTTACAGTGAAAGTCAGTATCGCGTAAAACAGCACTGGACACCACTGACTTTCACTGTATGGACAAATACAATAAGGAATATTTCAAAATATGTTCCAGTGAAGGTATGGAATTACATAAGTGTGAGCAAATGATAAGAATTTTCATTTTTTAGTAAACTATTCCTTTAAATGCCGACAAAAATGGTAAAATTGAGAATCGTATTTATAACTTCTGATTTTGCAATGTTTTTCTCAACTCAAAGCACTAGCATTTACATGGATTAGTCCACAATCAGTTTTGGGCTAATAAATGCGGTCTTGTTTTAAAGCATTTCAGACACCGTGCTTTAAATGCATAGCAGCTTGTAGTTTGGCAATCAGCATTGCATTGGTTGCCATCAGGTGTGAGGGTTTATTGTCCTCCGAGCCAGTAGCCAGTCTGTAATCAGATGTACATTTTTTGCCCCATTTATGCACACGCCACGCCAGCTGTCACATATTGTTTGAGAACATAACCCTCGCATGCCTCCGAATACTCTTCCTCCTCGATTCTTCCTATCAGCCTTATTTCTGCGGGTAATGAATGCAGTGTTTTGTGAGGTTTCCGCCGGCCGCCGTGCCTGAGGAAGTTATCCTCAGAACTTCATTCTCTGCTCCCTCTCTGCATTGCCTCAATGCCCAGGGGTCAGCTGAGAGGGCCAAAGTCATTTGAAAAGGAAATTATCTTTTGTGATTCTTACCAAAAGAGATGGAAAGTGGGAACGCGAATGAGGAGGAGAGACGGAGCTACTGCGAGGGGGGAGAAAAAAAAACACCTTTCTTTCGCAACCTGTGAACAGGTTAATGGGAGCTAGTGCTGGAATGAGTTGATACCTATCTACTCTGAGAGAGAGGGAGAGATACACGTAGAATGACTATTTGATGGCTTCCTAACAGCTTCTTTCTCCTTGGCCCCATTTCTCGATGTGTGCGCATTTATTTATTTATTTCTTCTGCTGTGGTAAATAGCTTCTTGGGGAGAGAAACAATTTTGCCTAATGGGCAAGTTTCCATAAGGTGGGTCAGAACATTGATAGCAAGGCTGATGAGTTGGCAGGAAAGGTGAGTGCTCTCATTCGACAAGCCTCTCATTATAAGGCTCCCTCAAGAGAGAATGTTGATGCTTCTTGTGAGGAAGGACGAAACGTTGGGATGAGAGTACTTTTTGATGACTGTCAAAGTTTACATTATTCTTAATGACACTCGTCTCTGCATCTTATTTGTCAAGATATATATACATGTATGTTGTGTTTGATGTGTCTTTGAGCTTCTGCTTTGTCATCACAATATGCCAATGGTGCGACCCGTGGAGAAACTATTATTTTCTTTTGTGGAATACAAAGGGAGTGGAGGATTGTGCAGCATTCCAAATCGAACTGAAATTGCCTTTTTAAATTCCAGATCAGGTTTTGGATTTGAATTGCGGTAGCAAACAGCATGCAGGACTGCAATTTGAATTTGAATGTAAGAAAATAGAATTAAAATAAGCAGATTCTGAATTTTTGATTACAAACTTTGAATGACGGCTTGAAAAAGGCTTATTTGAAAAGCCTTGGACTTTGAAAGATGATAGACCTTACAGAGAGAGAGATACTAAGAAATTTTGTCGTATTTAGCAACAATATCTGCTTTATCATTCGCTATATATATAGTGTATGATATTTTATTAAAAAAATGTAAATTTAAATCTTAAAACGCTATTATTTTTATACATAAAGAAATACTACTTTCAAGATGTTTTAGCTTTAATATATAAATTGGTCAAATTGTTTATCTAAATATTAATGTAAATATTAATGTGCAATAAATTTTATACCTAAAGAGAGAGAGAGAGAGAGAGAGAGAGATAGATAGATAGATAGATAGATAGATAGATAGATAGATAGATAGATAGATAGTCAATTTTGTCAGATTTGGCAACAATTAAAAAAAAATAAAAATACAATTTTATATATGTATATATATATATATATATATATATATATATATATATATATATATATATATAATTTATTTTATTTTATTTTATTTATTTATTTATTTTTTTGAATATATATTTTATTTATTTATATAAATATGCACTATATTTTAGATACACCTTTAGATACACATGTTTTACCAAATTTACCAAAACGGTCAAATTGTTTGTCTAAATGTAAATCTTAATGTGCAATTTATTATTATTATTTTATGTATTTTTTTATACCTAAAAGTACTATTTTTTTTATAGACAAACTTCATTTGCAAGAATACATTACTGGTTTTGAAAGTCTGTGAATTGCAGATCAGTAAATGACAAAAGTTGATAGTTACTGATAAGCTCCAAAAAAAAAATAAATAAAAAAAAAAACAACAAAAAAATACTCCAATCTATCATATAACCTTTAAAACCTTTATGTCTACAGTATTTCTGTAGACACAAAGTCAATTTTCTGATTGCTTTGCTTGATGAACAGATTGAAATTTAAGTGATTTACTCTCAAATCACTTCATGAAATTTGCCAGAAGATACACGAGAAATAATGGTGAAATTATATTATTTTTAGATCTTCACCTATAATGACTTTAAATTGTATACTCTTAAAAATAAAGGTTCTTTACTGGCATTGATGGTTCCATGAAGAACATTTAATATCCACAGAACCTTTTCATTCCATAGGTTCTTCCAAAGGTTCTTTATAGTGGAAAAAGGTTCTTTAGATTATAAAATGTTCTTCACACTAAGAAAAAATGGTTCTTTTAAGAACTGTTCATGTTCAGACTGTTTAAAATGGTTCTTCTGTGGCATCATTCCAAAAATCTTATGTATAAGAGTGTGCTCGCTTTGGCTCGTTTATATCTTTGAAATTGTTTAAAGATATCTTAAAGTTGTATTGTTAAATCTGCTGAGATGCACAACAGACCCAACAAGGACACGGAATCAAACCCTTTTTCATTCGTGCCCCACTTCCACTTTGCATAATCCTAGTGTCGCAACATACCGCAGAACGTACTTGATCTGTATTCGTTACCATAATCACCGTCAAGTCCCTCAACGGGCAACACGGCGCAATTCATCATCCAAAGCAATAAAGGGTACAGCACCCACCGAAGGCCAGAGGCTTATTCAAGCTCTCTGAGACCTCTGAGTTTGGAGGAACCTTCTAGAACAGATGCTCCTCACTAATTATGTGTTGTAGTGCAGTACCCAAATGCCCACTGCTGCCTTCTTGCGAGAGACCTGGTCATCCATGTCTCATATGCTGTCTCCAGTTACCGGAGGGCACTCCCCTCCATCTGTGTGGGACCAGACGAGCCCAGCCCAACCAGTGCAGTCTGGGTTTCTCTTTAAGCCCAGGGCCCTCGGTGCAGGGAAGGGGATGGCTGTTAACATTCATGGGTAATTAGCAGATGAGATTCCCATGCCTGGAGCGGCAAACACTGCTGGCACCTCCTCCTCATCAACAACATGTTTTTCTTGTTGTGACATTGGGTTAGTGTCATTACAGAATTTTTCCTCTGCTATCTACTCCACAAATACATGGTGTGACAGAAAATCACAATACTATTAATGCAGACGTGATGTTGTCATAACGTAGACTCGTATTAGTAGTGGTTTGCCACTGATTTGGGACATATAGTAAAAACACATGCAATCAGAACTGAGCTCTAATCAATTATCACCAACACGTCAGTCAGTAGAAATCTAGTACATACATCCTAGCAACTGTACCTCTGGTTTCTGGTCTAATTCTGCCTACACTGAAAAAAAAAAAAAAAAAAAAAAAAAAAAAAAAAAAAAAATGGTATAGGATTTAGTTTGGAACAATTTTCGCTTAGAAATTGCTGGTAAATTTCACAAATTATTACAAAGAAATGACAAGTAACATGTTGAATTAAACATAAAATTCAGTTGAAATACCGTTTCAGTATTTTCTTGTAAAATGTACTACATATACATACATGCACACACACACACACACACACACACACACACACATACACACACACACAAACATCCTCTTCCACTCCTCCATAATGACATCACGGAGCTGCTGGATGTTAGACACATGACGCTTCTCCACCTTCAGCTTGAGGATGTCCCACATGTGGTTAATAGGGTTCAGGTCTGGAGACATACTTGGCCACTCCATCACAAGGCAGTTGTCATCTTGGCCGTGTGTTTGAGGTCATTATCATGTTGGAAAACCCAGTTTCTGAAGGGAGGGCATCATGTTCTGCTTCAGAATGTCACTGTACATGTTGGAATCCATGTTTCCCTCAATGAACCGCAGTTCCCCAGTACCAGCAGCACTCATGCAGCCCCAGACCATGATGCTATCACCACCATGCTTGACTGTAAGCAAGACACAGTTTTCTTGGTACTCCTCACCAGGCTGTCACCACACATACTGGACACCATCTGAGCCAAACAAGTTTATCTTAGTCTCATCAGACCACAGGACATGGTTCCAGTAATTCATGCTCTTGGACAGGTTTTCTTCAGCAAACTGTGTGCAGGCTTTCTTGTGAGCCAGCTTCAGAAGAGGCTTCCTTCTGGGACGACGGCCATGCAAACCAACTTGTTGCAGTGTGTGGCGTATGGTCTGAGCACTGACAAGCTGACCTTTCACTTCTGCAACCTCTAAAGCAATGCTGGCAGCACTCATGCGTATGTTTTTTGAAGCCAGCTTCTGCACCTGACGCACACCACGAGGACTCAACTTCTTTGATCGATCCTTGAGAGGCCTGTTCCGAGTGGAACCCGTCTTGGAAAACCTCTGTGTGACACTGGCCACTGTACTGTAACTCAGTTTCAGGGTGTTACTGATCTTCTTATAGCCTAGGCCATCTTTGTGGAGAGCAACAATTCTAATTCTCAAATCCTCAGAGAGTTCTTTGTCATGAGGTGCCATGTTGAACATCCAGTGGTCAGTATGAGAGAACTGGACTCAAAGCACCAAATTTTAACTGCTCTAATACAAGATACACAAATTTGTATAGTCCTGTGAAGCAGACAAAAACATGTACATGATGAATAAGACATGTGGCTTTGCATGGTTAAACGATGTATAGCTGTTATCACTGAGGGTGTACTCACTTTTGTTGCCAGCTATTTTGACAATAATGGCTGTATGTTGAGTTATTTTCAGAGCACAGTAAATCTACACTGCTATACATGTTGCACATTGACTACTCTAAAATATATCCAAGGTTTATTTTTATTGTCCCTTGAGAAGATATAATAAAATAGTTGCTGAAATGTGAGGGGTGTACTCACTTTTGTGAGATACTGTGTATGTGTGTGTGTGTGTGTGTATATATATATATATATATATATATATATATATATATATATATATATATATATATAATTTATTTATTTATTTAATTGCATATATTGTATGCAATTAATCTATCTATCAATCTATCTATTGTATAATATTTAATGAAGACTCTCATATCCGTGGCCTAAACTAAGCTTTTTTATTATTAAAAAACACAGCAGGCCACATTACTGTAAATGTACAAAAAATAAAAAATAAAAATTCTAAATCTAAAAAAAATCTAATTTATTTAAAAAACTGAGAACATTTTAGGTACTTTTGCTCCAAAATTCTACTAAACTTGACTTTGTATTTTAATTTAATTTAATTTAATTTAATTTTATTATTTTTAATTTTTTTTAAATTTAATTTTATTTTATAACATTAAGAGTTTCATCAACTTGCAATTTTATTTTATTAACAAACTGTCAGTAAGAAATAAAATAAAATAAAATTAAATAAAATTAAAAAAAAAAAAAATAATAATAATAATAATTCATGTTTGACAGCACTGCTGGTTCTGATCTACTCCTGCCTAAAAATGTAAAATAAACTGTGTTACAAAAACGGCCCAATTTTGTCCGATTTATCAACCAAAACTGCTTTATTATTAACCGTTTTTATATAAATTTTATTTTATATATTTTTGCTTTGACAGCTATAAATCTTTCAGCAATTTTAATATTTATCTAAATGCATATATTAATGTGCAGTCTTTTTTCCTTTAGTTTTTTTTTTTCTAACATAAAAATGCTACTTTTCAAAATAGTTAAAATCATATCAGTCCAGTACCATATTTAGGCACCACACAATTGCGTGAGGCCCCTGCGGAACACGATTTCTACCGAGGTGAGAATACTTTTAAGTATTTTTGCTGCTAAATCCTACAAAGCTGTTTATTAATATTTTGTATATTGCAGTTACATACCTAGCAATTTTATTTAAAAGCAAATTGTTAGGTCTCACTGCCGTCAGGAAGAAAATGTGCCGTGTTTTGACAGCTCTCCCTCTATGTGTGCTTTACTTACAGAAAAATATTTATACATGATTATTTATACAGAAGCACAAGATTCCAATTTGGCAACAAAGCAAAAGTCACACGCAAATATCACAATGACAACTGTGGACACCGCTGACATGGCAATAATAATCTGAATTTAAACCTAACGCCAGCTTTCTCTGCTCTTAACACCGTGCTCTCTGCTGAGGTTGTTAGCTCATTTAGGGATGTGAACAATTCAAGAAAAAGCATTTACATCCCCAGCAGCTAGTGTGTTACATCCCCCCAGCTATATGTGTGTTTAACTAAAAAAAAAAAAAAGATAATAAGAGAAAGCAGGGGGTGAGAGGAGGTCGATATGGAAAAACTGTGGACGATGTGTGTGTTCATGCATGTGTGCAAGACCAAAGCTAACGCACATGCTATCCATGACCTCTGAAGGCACGGGTTAAATAAGGGTGGGAGGAATCCACAATGCTAGACCTAAAGCTGCTTACTGTAAAGAGCCAGTGAAAACTCAGTGGACACAATGTCAGATGTTCTCCTTTTCAGTGTGAAGCAGTAATATAGTGGTCAGAGGTGGTGAGAGAGCCAGCTGACAAGCTATTGTGATGACGTTAGGAGAAATGTTGGACCTTCTAGATGTCTAGTGTGTGTGGTTTGTGTGTGTGTGTGTGTGTGTGTGTGTGTGTGTGCGTTTAGCACATTTCTACAAACTTTTTTTTTTTTTTTTTTCATTTATAGCAGTTGTTCAGTGAAAGAGATTGTTTTTACTATGAGAAAATGTTGTTTGACCACTTTTGGAGGCCAAACTAAATATTACAAGACTTGTTTCTTTCTATTTTCTATTCTTTTTCTATTTCTTGTGCAGTTTGCAGTTTTGCTGGTCTTTGCACATTCAAATATTTGGGATAAGTAAGGTTTCTTAAGCAGCAAATTAGCAAATTAGAATGATTTCTGGGGGATCATGTGACACTCAAGATTAGAGTAATGAAGCTGAAAATTCAGCTTTTCACCCTTTAAAAAAACAGGTAAATATGTACTAAATATAAAATTTGTGATTTTATGTTATACTGGGAAAAAATGGTGTAGAAAAAAATCTGAGAATTTTCTAAAATAATTTTCTCAAATTTTTTCAAAAAGAATTTCTCAAATAATTACAAAGAAATGGCAAGTAACTGAATTAAAAGAGAAATTTTGAAATAGAAAAACAGAAATAGTTTTCTTTTAAAACATCTTCATTTTTAATCATTTTTATAGTGTACTTGCTTTTCTTTCTTTTTTTCTTTTTTTTCCTGCTAAATGTAACATTTGGTCATTAAAATGTTTTAAAATGTTTTTTTTTTTTCTTTCTACAATTAAATGAAATTAAATTGTGGCTTCAAGGCCAAAATTTTCAGGGGCATTCTGACATTTGATGTGTTTAAAAGTAGCATGTTTTAAAATTTTATGATCTGTAATAGTTCATCATTTTGTATCCTCTTTGTAGAAAGTACCCTTTTCTCTGTGTGTATGTGTGAGAGAGAGAAAAGCAGCAAAACGAGAATGGCTGCCTTATTTTTCCCTCGGCTCACACTGCCTCAATTAAGCCTGGAACACATTCAGCATGACAGTGTCCTTGTACTGTCAGTTGT
This sequence comes from Spinibarbus caldwelli, assembly GCA_039654775.1. Classification (NCBI taxonomy): domain Eukaryota; kingdom Metazoa; phylum Chordata; class Actinopteri; order Cypriniformes; family Cyprinidae; genus Spinibarbus; species Spinibarbus caldwelli. The sequence goes on from CM077237.1 coordinate 27,811,677, forward strand.
TAGTGAAGAATCCAGTGCAGACAGGATGTCCTGCTACTCACAATGCAAAATCGCAGGTAAACACGTCGCGTGACACAGCTACATTTGGCTGGCTGCCGTTTTGTAGAGCACCTATTACAAAAAGTCAATTTTCAGATGTGCTATTCTTCTTATTCATGACCGCCCAGACTCCTAGAAGCCCCCTCATCCTTCTTTTCTTTTCTATAATGACCCGATCACTCATTAAATCAGATATTTGATCATAATGTCAAATATCAACACGATCGAAATGACGATTACTAGCATATATAGACCGTGTTTTCACGGTACATGTGTGACATTCAGTTTATCAGGCTGAAACATATGACAGGAGCTCTATAATGTGTGGAGGCCTGCAGGAAAAATGATATATGTGCCTTCAAAGTCTCAAATCTATGTGACCAGACTGGGATCCCACACTGCCAAATGGCTGCTGCTGTATCTAATCATATCCTGTGGGACAACATAGACAGAAGAAAAGAGTAAGTGTGTGTATGTGTGTGTGAAGAGATAGAGGGAGGAAGAGCGAGGTGTTTTTCAGTGTGTGTGTGGGTATGTGGGTGTGTTTGTGTCTTTGAGATTTTCTCAAAATGGCTATGGCAGCAGCCTCACTCTTGCCTGGCACGATTCAGTATCGGTAACCATTTTTAATTTCCCATTAGACCCTTTGCAGAGATCGATTTGTGCTCACTACGCAAGTCATTAATTAGCTGTGATGCATTTGTGACTATGAGGAAAGGCCAAATGGTGGTTTGCACAAATGTATGTATATTCACAGCAGAACAGATGGTCACACGAAGAGAAAAAAAAACAACACTTTTTTTATTTATATCAGAGGTAGAGTGGTTGTGTGTATGCCAGTGGTGACCGTGACACTGAGGTAGACCTTGTATCATATTCTATTCAAAGTAATTAATTACAAAAGTATACGTGACATCTTAGACATTTTGTAAAAAATAAAATTGGGAATATATAGTTTTATATGAACTATATTTTGACCTAACAAATATATACATAAATAAACTATGTATAAAATATATTAACTCTTTACATGTCTACACCAAATATATTTACATATTTAAAGCAACAGCACAGGTCATTGCACTTCTCATTACATCATAGAGCTACTAACCAGATTCTTGGCATAATATAGTCATTAAAACGCCACCTGTCACAACACATCTAAACCAGTGCTTCTCAACTAGGGGCCTCTCAAGACTTGTTAAAAATAGTAAAATTAGTATATTATTGTTATATATTAGTATATAACACACACACACACACACACACACACACACATATATATGTGTGTGTGTAATTTAGGTCTTAAGTGAAAACAAACAGCTGAGAAAGAAAACACATTTGTAGCAGTATATTGGATCCTGGCAGGTCTTAAAGTGACAGCAGTCTAATATTCCTGCTGTCTGTCATTAATGTTAATCAAACAACAAAAGATATACAGTATATCACTAGTCTAAACTCATCATAATTTGATATAGCTGTATTGTTTATATCACAATTTTTTGAGAAATGCATTCATTTTAGATTTCTCATCTTTCCTACATTTTTGTACCTAAAAAGGCAAGACAAGTTTTTTACAAATAAAGAAATTTATCTGTCCACACTGTAAGCAAAAAAAAAAAAAAAAAAAAGGCTGAATGATGGAACAGAATCACAGACAACTGATGTTTACAGTTGTCAGGAGCATAATTTTGAACCACTGAACCAAAGGCTATTTTCAGTAACTCCTCCCACCATGGCTCAGATATTTTGCATTTGGTATAAATAGCATATTATTTTTGTTTACACTGTGTGATTAGCATCTATCAGTGTGTACACTTAGTGTAAACAAGATGCTATTTGTTGTCCTTATGCGTAGTGCAAACAGTATCTACCACCAGGCCCGTAGCCAGCTATGAGGTCTGGACCTCGGTAAATGTTTCATGTTCAAAAATAAAATTTGTACTCTGAGTGACTAATTTGCTGTTAAACTCCTCATATGAATGTCTGCATGACATGTATAATTCAGTTTAGACAGTTTGCAGGAATTTTAGCATCCATGGTATGAAAGTGATCGCTGCGAGACGCTGGCGGAGTGAACTTGAGAGAGCAGTGATGAGTGAGGACGCGGGCGTAGCCTTCGTGTTGCCAGATCCAGCTATTATAAGTGTTTTTAGGCTTGTCTTTTCCACTTAATTTGACACTTTAGAAAATTAATAAAGTAGGAAGTTGTAGTTTAAGGTTAGGGTCAGCGATATCTTTATCTTATCTTATTTGCAAAAGATATGAAATAATTTCGGTTTATTTTTATTTATTTTTCATTTTTAATAGCAACATCTGGCAACATTGCATCACCACCCGGCACTCAAATTGACAGTACTCTTAAAAGCCCATGGACAGTTTATTGCTGACAGGATACGACATTTGGTAAGGAAAACGCAAATTTATCATGATATCATCTGTCAGAAACGTTATCAACGCTGTCAAAAACAGTATTTAATACTAGTACTAATTGTTATTATAGCACAATTCTTTAATTCCCCCCCCCCCCACACCCCCCTGCTGAAATAGAAATCATGTGACGAAATGTCCTCATTGGTTGTGGTTACAGCAGGCTGGGACAAAAATTCAGGTTATGGTGGAGAAAACTATTTTATTGCTTGTTGCAGATCTTACTGGTTTATGACATGATGCATTATGTTGCAATTTTTTATATTTTTTTCTCACTTTTAGCACCTACTTGTTATTTTTGGACCCTCTTTGCGCATATATATACAGGACCCCTCACAGTTTTGTTTCAAAATCTAGCACAACTTCACCTGAATGGCGGGTCGCAAGATGAGCTGCATGCATTACAAACCAGACCTCTTCAATGTGAGGCTCAACACCACTAACAATTATGTTGACTATTGACTTTTCTCTCCGAAGGTGTGATCAATTGCCGTGAAAGTAATGACATCGCTTGTTGTTGTGACCCGTTCAGTGAGCAGGCAATTTATTTTTGGTGAGAGAGGACTCATGAGAGACGACAGGTCGTCAGAGGTTTGGCAGCGATCAGAGAACAGAGAAATCTCTCGGGCCGAGTGACGAGGCGTACCTATTAGACGCAATTACTTCTTCTGATTGACTTGCTGAAGTACGCTCTTCCAATCACAGCCATTAAACACAAAACTATTCACATATCTGTGTGAATGGACAGTCTGGCACTGCACCACAAGAGCAGCTTTTTATTTGTCGCTAGCAGAGTTCAAGAAGCAAAATGTCTTGAAACACATATACATTATTATATATATATATATATATATATATATATATATATGTCAATTTAACATGTTATTTTGTCTAATTGATTATAACAAAAAAATAATGCAGTAAAAAATATATGAACCCTGACCAAGGAAAAGTTCATGCCAAAAATGAGAATCTACTCACCCTCATCCTCCTTTCTTCATTTAGCATTACATCACTTGCTCACCAATGGATCCTCTGCAGTGAATAGGTGCCGTCAGAGCGAGAGTCCAAACAGCTGATAAAAACATCACAGTAATCCACAAGTAATCCATACCTCACTAGTCCATCAAAGCAAAAACCTCTGTGTTTGTAAGAAACAAATCCATCATTAAGCCCATTTCCTATTTTCTCATAAATCAAAGTCCATCGACACATTTGTTTAGGACTGTTTTGGTCTGTTTATGCTTGTAAACAGTGCTTGATCTGCACATATTTCTCTCTTGATTCAGATGAGACAACTTTTTTTACTGGAGAAAGCAATATTATGGATAGAGAGCTCAAATTTGTGATGTTTTTATCATCTGTTTGGACTCTCTTTCTGATGGCACCCATTCACTGCAGAGGATCCACTGATGAGCAAGTGATGTAATGCTAAATTACTCCAAATCTGTTCTGATGAAGAAACAAACTAAACTACAAAAGAAACTACATCTTGAATGGCCTGCGGGTGATTAAATATTCAGCAAATTTTCATTTGAGTGAACTTTTCCTTTAAATGCAAGAAAAAAAAATCATTCAAATTTTCCGCAAGCAGTCGATAACAAAAATGAGAGAACATAAGAGAGATAAAAGGGACTCATACGGCAACACGGCCTTCATGCGTGACAAGGAAAAGGTTGAGTGGGCGAAAAATAATTTTTTTTTAATTTCATCAGGAGGTTGTATTTCTCCGATAACCGGCTCGGAGTAAGCGGGATAATAGATTAGATTGATGAGCACTGAGATACAGAGTTTCCTCTCTGAGAGCTTCTTTAAAATGAACTCTTCTCTCTCCTTTCCCCTCTCCCATCTGCATCAGGCTGTGACACAGATGAACAGGCCAGTTGAGGACAGGGGAAAAAAGTGTCCCTTAGTTCTCATGCAGCTCCAGAGAACAGAAAACAATCCGTCTCCGTTCCCACTCCCATCATTCCCTTTGCTCAGACAACCACTTGATTCCTTCATTTTCTGTCTTTTTACTCCTTTTCCATGTTGCCCTTAGCACACTCGTCCAGTGGAAGCAGCTTTTTAGAACTTTCTATTGTGATTGTGCAGTGATGTGACACTATACCGTATCAGTGTCAATGCGAATTACCTAAGTTTAATGTCTATGGCCGCATCCCAATTTGCATACTATGCAACAGAAGTGACATTCATAAACCATTTTAATTTATGTTGACTTTAAAGTATAAATTTATTTAACTGGTGATGGGAACATACACAACTGTTCAATAGTTTGGGGTCAGTAATTTATTTATTTATTTTTATTTTTTGTAAATGTAATACTTTTATACAGCAAGGATCCATTAAATTGTAACAGTAACAGTAATGTCTTTTACAATGTTACAAACAATTTCTATTTCAAATAAATGTTGCTCATTAAAACTTTCTGTTCATTAAGGTATCCTAAAAAATGTATTAGTTTCAACAAAAATATTTGTTTTCAATAGTGATAATAATGATTCTTGAGCACCAGATCAGCATAATAGCATAAAACAGTGAAATACGGAAGACTGCAGTAATTGCTGATGAAAATTCAGCTTTTACATCAGGAATAAATTGTAATATATATTAAATATATATTTTTTGTAAAATATGTATTAAAATATATATTGTTAATATATATTAAAATAAAAATGGGTTATTCATAATATTTCTGTATTTTTTTAGCAAATAAATGCAGCCTTGGTGAGCATAAGAGACTTACAGACCTAAAACGTTTGAACAGTAGAGTACATACGTTTAAGTATTATTATTTCAACTAATTCAGCTAACCATATACCAGAATTATTGTTTTTTTTTTTTTCAGAGGGATTTTTTTCCAACAGAAAGAGAGAAAACACTTCCATATCTTTTAGTTGTTCATGTCAAATTTCCTTGCGTCCATTCCAAATATTTTGGTGCAAATTCATCTGTCATTTTGTAAACGCTGGCCAACTAAGGCCCCGTTTACACTAGTGCGTTTTCGTTTTAAAACGGTGTTTTAGAATGAAAACAATCCCCGTTTACACTGGCGTTTCCGCTGCGTTTCAGAAACGATCTCCATTTACACTACACAACCTAAAACGCATGTCACATGACCATTCATGCAGGTACAACCATAGATACGTATAGGTAGATTCCCTTTTATTTAGATGGCGGACGCGTCTGCGTGCTTGGAGCGATTGTTTTCAAAAGTCTCCGTTTTGGTCTGTTTACACTGAAACGCAACCCCGGAGTTTTCAAACTAAAATGGGGTCTGTAGCATTTTCAAAAGTCTCGGAGTAGTGTAAACGATAGGCGTAACCGTAGCAAAAGTTATGCGTTTTAAAACAAAAACGCACTAGTGTAAACGGGGCCTTAGGTAGATGCCATCATGGACAGGCTGCATAACATCCTTAAACCATAAACAAAAAAGAAAAAGCAGGCAGAAATGTGTTTATGCGATAAGTTATTGGCTTTCGAGAGAGTGAAATGAAGCATTTAGTAACCAAACACTCAAACTAAAATGTAGGGCATGTGCAGTTTCAACGTTTGATTTTAAGGACATTTTTGTTTACTTTCAAACAGTACCATGATTACCAGACTGACATTGACAAAACCAGCTACTGAAGATGACGGTAGTAAGACAGATGTCAGTTTCAGGAGCAAAAGAATGACAATTACAAAAGTAATGACACTCTATTAGTACAATCTTTTCATGTAGCGTTTTCATTCATATGACACAATGCCGTGTCCTCATCATCAGCCATTGTAAGTAACGCAGAAAAGAGTGAAGTCTCACCATACGGTGTTTTTGTTTTAATTAGATATCAGGAAGGCACAATACGCGAGACGGAAGAGGACGAAAGACAGGGGCTGGCGTTCAGAAAGTGGAGGTTTTGTTAATTCCATCGCTGTCTGCTTACATTTTTATCCTCATTACTCTGTGTGAGAATACGTGAGTGCGCACCCTGTTGTGTTCACAAGCTGACAGGGAATGTTTTGGGTGAGAACGCAATGGTTTGTGTGGCACTGCAGAAATTGCAGATGCTGTGGTGGTGGGTGAGAGAACGAGAGAGAGGAGAGGAGAGCGCCACGCTCCTGGAATGCTAACGACATCTCGCCTCACCCTCCGAACCAATGTTTCAAAACAAAAAAGAGGAGTATGCGGCACTTTGGAACACCGGCAAAGGAATTGAAATGAATGGTTTGCCCCAGAGCTCTTAAGCTTGTGACCTTCAGTGTTCTGTCATGTACTTTTCACATGAGATGGGCTTTTGAATCCTAATCTGAATTAAAAAAAAAAAAAAAAAAAAAAAGTCTGGAGCGGATGGTTTATTTAATTTAAATTTTTTTTAAAGAGGTTGTCTAACCTTGTGCTGGTGAAAAGGCATTTCCGAAAACTATGGTTTAGATTTTATACTCTTGGCAGATGTAAAATGGACATTAGTAGTAATAGTTCACCTAAACTTGAAAATCACCATCATTTATTCACCCTATAATGTTCTTTAACAATTTAGAATGATAGACAACTTTTTTCTCTCACTCTCTATACAGTGACAATGAATTGTGACCATGGCTGTCAAGCTCCAAAAGGGCATAAAAGCCCTATAACAGTAATATAATCATAGTTAATTCAGTTCAACTATTCCAAGTTTTCTAAAGTCATGCTTCAGCTTTATATGAGAAACAAATCAGAACTGAGGTTGTTATTCTGACTGCAACAACTGCTTTTTGACAGCATTTGATGCCAGACCCCTTTGATTCTTATGACTAAACATCAGTAGTGCCATAGTTCAGTGATAATTTTCATAGGATAATGCATGTTTTCATTTTTTGGGGGATAGTATTGTGTAAAATGTTTATTTATTTCTAATTTCTGTTTGGTCTCCATTTGATTTATTATGTTTAGTTATATATATATATATATATATAATATAAAGTATAAAAATCAGGGATTAAAAAAGTCTTTGAAGTCTCCTGTACTCACCAAGGCTACATTTATTTGATCAAAATCACAGTAAAACAGGAATATTGTGAAATATTGTTGCAACACAAAATAACTTTTATATTTGAATATATATATACACACACACACACACACACACACACACACACACACACACAGTCAAACCAAAATTTATTCAGACACCTTCAACATTTCTCACATTATCACAGTTTATTCGCTATAGTTTGAACTCAGAGTTAAACTGTGTCAGAACAAATTCATCTTGATATTGTCAGATAACTTTGATAGAAAGGTATATAACAAAACATGGTCAGGTCAAAGTGTCAAATCAAATTTTTGGTCCCAAATTTTTATCAGTTTTACTGGTAGTTCACTGTATGAAGAATGTTTGGGTATAATGTGTCACAGTTTATTTTGCTTTCCTCACTTACATACATGAACTATAGTGTCCTGCACCCACTAGTAAAAAAATATCAAAAGTTATATCAAAGTTATTTTTTAATACTAACCCAAATGTTTGAATGGTAATGTCCTCAGAGCACTTGGAATATAGTACAAATTCAAGTGGACAACTGTGCTTTTCTATGCAATTTTGAATCTTGACAAACTTTTTATTATATGGAAAAGAGTTACCATTGGATTTGTCAGCTTTCCAAACAAGAGCTAAAAAGTCACATGGGTTTTGGAATGACACGAGAGTGAGTAAATGATTGCATACCTTCACCATTTGACCAGCTGACCGGCCCACACAAAAGCAGTCCCACCGCAGGATGCCACAGGCTCTACCTGCCAAGGGACGAGCCGATCTACAGGTCCTCAACCTGTCAACGCAGCAGCACACAATAAAGTTACAGAAAGCATCTACCTCCTGAAGAACTGTCGATACATCACGCACACATGCCCAGACGCACCCTGCCCAAGGGGATGGCCACAGCGCCGGACCCAGCTGTCACCTCTCCACCATTAATCCACTGCTCCAGCCGACAAAATCCATCTCCCTCTAGCAGGGGTTTGACAGAGGGTAAAAGCGCCGCTGAGATAGCCAGGTTCGGATCAATCGCTTCGATCCCAGCTCCTATGCCAAGACCCATTCATCAGCCTCTGGTTGTTATTGTTTGTTTCTTGCTTTCCTCAACAACCCTTCTCTGGAGTTTTAGAAGCAGCAGGTTCGGGGTAGGGAGCAGGGATGTGAAAAACTGTGGCATGAAGTCAAGAACTCAAGCCCTTGAGCTCTCACTTCCTTAGCTGTCTTTTAAGGGATGTTGAGAGATGAGAGAGAAGGGAATTACCATGGTTGTGTATAGTGGTTGACAGGTGTGGGTTTGTCAATGGTTGATGCTGATATCTAGAGAGCAGTGTGGTGCAAATGTGTTTCTTTGAATAGTGATCTAGAAAAAAAGTGCAGGACATATATCTGTTTTATTTCATAACTTTTCTTTTTAAAATCCTGAAACTAGCTGTTTGTTTCCATGCTTAGAGTAAAGGCTTTTCATTGAAATTTTTATTTTATTTATTTATTTATTTTTTAATTTTAGATTTTTTAATCTTAAACTTTTGGACCCTAAAAAGGGGTCTGATATAATTTAATAACAGTAAAATATGTACAATATGTAAAAATGGTTAAATTCAGTGGTTTTAGAGAGGGAAAAAGTAAAAGGTAAGGTTGAGTATTTGCATTTATTTGAAAAAAAAAGTAAAAACTAACATTTTCTATATTTTAAAATAACTTTTCTGTTTTAATATATTTTAAAATAATAAATAAAATTGTAATTCAAAGTAATTTATTCCTGTGATGTCAAAGTGTTACATGATCCTTCAAAAATCATTCTAATATGATCATCTCTTTAAAAATCTGGTAATTAAAATCCTATTATATTAATATGTTATTAAATTATATTAAACTATATTATATAGTTTATATATATAATAAAAAACACACAGTAAAAACAGAAATATTGTGAAATTAATTTTACAGATATTTTTGACAGAGGTTAAAAATGAGACAAAAAACTTTTTTTAAATACGTTTTAAAATGTAATTTATTCCTATGATGGCAAGCAAGATTTTCAACAGTTGTGCTGCATAATATTTTGGATACTTTCTTTGATGAATGGAAGGTTCAAAAGAACAGCTTTTAATTTGAAATATACATCATTTGTGTTAGAAATTTATAATACATGAATAACATTATAAAAGGCTGTACTGTTACTTTTGATACATTTTTAAAAAATCTTCTTGACCCCGAAGTTTTGAATGGCAGCGTGTATATTTCAGAAATTGAAACTAATACCAGAGGGAACTTTGGCAGAGAAAAAGATCAAAATCCCTCAGTGTTGCCATAAAGAATCTGTTAGTTTGATCTCACAGCTGAACCCTCACATCTACTGTATTCTCTCTACAGATGAAGTATTTGGTTGCGTTTGTGTGGACTGTTGTGTGGGCTTCAACAGGATCATTCTTTGCTGTTTTCCTCTTCCTGATCTGAGCTCCTTGTGTGCTGCAGTCTTGGCAATTGGAAGCAGAGCTGATGAGAGCTGAAGTCTTGGCTGAAGTCTTTGGCAGCGGATTGTATTTTGGGATAATCTGACGTGCCAATTCAGTGCTGAACAATGAACTAGCGTAGCCACTGTGAACAAGGTGAACATTACTTATTGTTAATGAGGAATTCAGAAACAACTGCTGCACAAAGAGTGATTTGTGTATTGCCGCCGAGGCATCTGTTCAGAGTTCAGCTAACTTGAAAAACGTCTCAAGTGTTTGAGAACGCCTAAAGAGGGCTGATTTCTCCCAGGATATACTGTTGAAGTCACTTGAAGATAATGATAATGATTAGGGCTGTCAATCAATTAAAATTGAGGTAAATTTAAAACCATATTCCATTTGTTAACATAAATGCACTGGGTATCATGAACTAATAATGAACACCGATAATGAAAGTTTACTCACCCTCAGGCCATCCAAGATGTAAATGAGTTTGTTTTGCCATCAGAACAGATTTGGAGAAATTTAGCATTCCATCACTTGCTCACCAGTGGATCCTCTGCAGTGAATGGGTGCCGTCAGAATGAGAGTCCAAACAGCTGATCAAAACATCACAATAATCCTCATGCAATCCATACGACTCCAGTCCATCAATTAATGTCTTGTGAAAAGCTGCTTATTTCTAAGAAACAAGTCCATCAATAAGTTTTTTTCCCCCAAATTGTTGAGTCCATAGTCCATAATAATCCTTCCTCCAGTGAAAAAGCCTCTCTCACATTAAAATCCACCAACATATTTGTTTAGAACTGTTTTGGACTGTTTATGCTTGTAAACGTGCTTGATCTGTGCATATTTCTCTCCTGATTCAGACGGAGCGACTTTTTTACTGGAGAAAGCAATACAGAGAACATACAAACAATGAAGAATGTCTTGATGAATTTGTTTATTACAAGCACACAGATTTTTTCCTGATCATTGTGGATTATTGTGATGTTTTTATCAGCTGTTTGGACTCTCATTCTGACGGCACCCATTCACTGCAGAGGATCCATTGGTGAGAAAGTGATGTAATGCTTAATATCTCAAAATCTGTTCTTTGTTAGTTGCTGATCTAAAATAATCTAATGTATTAAAAAAATAACAAATTCAACATTATTGTATACCAGTATTTTTTATTTAATTTTATTTAATAGATCTAGTGAAATTAAAAAAATCTGATCTTATAAAACCATACCATTTTTTTTTTAAATCACTAATGTCAGAAGACATTTGCTAGCCAAGTCTGTCTGTCTGTGTGTGATTTTAAACCGTAACTTTTCTAAACCTCATTCAAACACCAGAAAAGAGCGAATATTACAGATAAGAAAAGTGAAATAGAGAAAAATAGAGAGTACATGTTCTAGATAAGGCTGATGATTAGGCTTTGATGTGAATGTGGGTGCTGGTGATAAGTGAACAATGACGTCTGGTCACACAGGCCAGAGGAAATACAGTCAGGCAGTAGGATGCACAAGTTGGAGAGAAGTTTCCTTTTCTCCCATTCATTTATATGCTAAGTGTGGGCTTCTGTCTCCCCTTTTTAATTTGACTTATCTTTTTTTAATCAATTTTTCTTTTATCTCAGAAGTTATTTGAATGCTGCTATGTCTTATTTCTTCCTCAGCAAGAGTGCATGGGATATCAATTATTCAATGGTGGCAGAGAGCAGCAAAATATGCTTGGCACCTTGGAGTACTAGTGTAGAACGACTGAGGTTTCCTGTCTGCGTTTATCGCTGTTTCAAAACCTGAGCTACCTAGAGAGCTTTTTAAGAATTAGTTCAGTCAAAAATGAAAATTCTATCCTTTATTTACTCCAACCTGCTGTTATCCTTTTTTCCATGAGCATTGCTAAATATTGCTTCAAGTAAGTTTATAATTAGTCAAGACAAGTAAACAGTCAATAATGAAATAATGAAGAAAAGTAAATAAAGCAAGCATTTTTTCAGCCAACAGAAGTTTTAAGTGTTCAAGTTAAAATAGTTATGGTAATACAATTATTAGGATAATCTTTAATGCATTATACCAGTATTTTTGACATCCCCATAATCCCTATTTTTATTTGTGTACGCTTTGTCTTTTTATGCCTATTAGAATCAGTCTTGTTATTGATAAATAAATTAATAATCTTTTTTGAACACTGAAATAAAGCCAAAATAAAATATAAATATTGCATAAAAACTTACACCTAATTTAAATGAAAATTAGAAATGATACCTTAGCACCTAACTGAAAAAAAAAAAGAAGTTGTATTATATATAATGTTTGGAACACCTGGACGTCATAATTTTTTTTTCTTTAGATCTTGGAAATTTTTACTGTACATCTTGTACAACTTGTACACTGTACAAGTTTTTCTTGTTTTTCTTTGCTGTTTAATTGAATAAAATATTTAATTGTTCTTTGTGTGGAAAAGTGGAAAGTCTGTAAAATGATTTTTAAAAGCCTTTTCTAGCAAACAAAACCAAAATTCATTCCTTGTTGAAAAGCTGTGGGAACCTTGGTGTGAAGACAGTTAAAGTAAGCCTTCAATGACGGCCTTCTTTTATGTTTTACTCTCTGTCAGGAAAGACATTAGTCCTTTGAAGTCTCCTCCACAATTAGTCTCATATTATGAGACTGTATTGGTTCTTTTCTCCGTTTGTTTGATGGAAGTTTGCGTAAGGTCTAATCACACTTAATGGCAGTACACAGGGGGCTAATACTGCAACGCTTCTCCAGAAAGCTCTCATCAGCCTATAGGCTAACTCTCATTTTTTGTTCTCTCTCTTTTTCTCTCTCTGGACATCTCCCCAATCAACATTATTTATTTAGCTCATTTCATTTCATTTATTTATCATAACATATGCTCACCCCTGCAGCGATGGAATCAGTTTTATTAATAATCCTGTCCTTCCTGTTTTTGCCTGTCTCTCAAAGCTGAGTTTATATACACACACATCCACATACGGCCATTAGACGTGTCATGTTGCCACAGTGACAGCAGCTTCCTCTGCTGGGATATACTATACTTCATCTCAAGCTTCTTATTATGCATGCGGTTTTATGAACATATTACTTGAGAGACTATATGGAATATTTGTACTTTTTTAAAAAAAATCAATTGTCCAGTTAAAAATATAAACTGTATTATTTAAAGTGAAAAAAAAAACAACAACCAGAATTTTAGATCTTCTTAAGTGTGTGTCTTATTCGTGAAAAACTTACTTCTATGTTGCTAGGGTGTTCTGAGTGGTCGCTAGGGTGTTGCTATTGTGTTCTGAGTGGTTCCAGGGGGTTAAATGGTTGCTAGGGTGTTGTAAGTAGCTGCTTGGGTATTACTAGATAGTTCTAAATAGTCCTAAATGGTTTCCAGGGTGTTTCTAGGATGTTCTAAATGGTTGCTAGGGTGTTCTCAGAGGTTGCTAGGGTATAGTGTGTTTGTTGGTCACTAGGGTGTACTACATGTTTGCTGTTCTGAGTGATTGCAAGGGTGTTGTAAGTGGCTGCTCAGGTGTTGCTAGGTTGTTCTAAATGGTTGCTAGGGTATTACTAGGATGTTCTAAGTTGTCTCTAGGATGTTCTTATTAGTTGTTTGGTTGTTTTTAATGTGTTATAAGTGGTTGCCAGGGTGTTGCTAGGGTGTTCATTGGTCACTAGGGTGTACTACATGTTTGCTGTTCTAAGTGGTTGCAAGGGTGTTGTAAGTGGCTCTAAGGTGTTGCTAGATTGTTCTAAATGGTTGCTAGGGTGTTTCTAGGATGTTCTAAGTGTGTTACTAGGGTTTTCTGAGTGTTTGCTAGGATCCTGTACCTTGGAAACTAAGGTGTTTTAAGTGGTTGCCAAGGTGTTGCTATGATGTTCTAAATAGTTCTAGATGTTCTAAATACACTGAACAAAATTATAAACGCAACACTTTTGTTTTTGCCCCCATTTTTCATGAGCTGAACTCAAAGATCTAAGACTTTTTCTATGTACACAAAAGGCCTATTTCTTTCAAATATTGTTCACAAATCTGTCTAAATCTGTGTTAGTGAGCACTTCTCCTTTGCCGAGATAATCCATCCACCTCACAGGTGTGGCATATCAAGATGCTGATTAGACAGCATGATTATTGCACAGGTGGGCCTTTGGCTGACCACAATAAAAGGCCACTCTAAAATGTGCAGTTTTATCACACAGCACAATGCCACAGATGTCGCAAGTTGTGAGGGAGCGTGCAATTGGCATGCTGACTGCAGGAATGTCCACCAGAGCTGTTGCCCATGAATTGAATGTTCATTTCTCTACCATAAGCCGTCTCCAAAGGCGTTTCAGAGAATTTGGCAGTACATACAACCGGCCTCACAACCGCAGACCACGTGTAACCACACCAGTCCAGGACCTCCACATCCAGCATCTTCACCTCCAAGATTGTCTGAGACTAGCCACCTGGACAGCTGCTGCAACAATTGGTTTGCATAACCAAAGAATTTCTGCACAAACTGTCAGAAACCGTCTCAGGGAAGCTCATCTGCATGCTTGTCGTCCTCATCGGGGTCTCGACCTGACTGCAGTTCATCATCGTACATCACTAACACAGATTTAGACAGATTTGTGAACAATATTTGAGAGAAATAGGCCTTTTGTGTACATAGAAAAAGTGTTAGATCTTTGAGTTCAGCTCATGAAAAAGGGGGCAAAAACAAAAGTGTTGCGTTTATAATTTTGTTCAGTGTAGTTGCCAGGGTGTTACTAGGATGTTCCAAGTGGTTTCTATGATGTTATAATTAATTGTTTGTTTTTAATGAATGAATGAATGAGGCATTTATATAGCACTTTATTGTTTGTTGCTATACACCCAAAGCGCTTTACAATCATGTAGGGGGGTCTCTCCTCAACCACCACCAGTGTGCAGCATCCACTTGGATGATGCGATGGGAGCCAGTGCGCTCACCACACAACGGCTATAGGTGGAGAGGAGAGACAGTCATAGTGCCAATCAAGTGGATGGGGATTATTAGGAGGCCATGACTGATAAGGGCCAGTGGAGGGAATTTGGCCATGACACCGGGGTTACACCCCTACTCTTTACGATGAGTGTCATGGGATTTTTAATGACCACAAAGAGTCAGGACCTCGGTTTAACGTCTCATCTGAGAGACGGTGCTTATTGACAGTATAGTATCCCCGTCACTATACTGGGGCATTAGGACCCACACAGACCACAGGGTGAGCACCCCCTGCTGGCCTCACTAACACTTCTTGCAACAGCAACCTAGTTTTTCCCAGGAGGTCTCCCATCCAGGTACTGACCAGGCTCAACCCTGCTTAGCTTCCGTGGGCAACCAGTCTTGGGCTGCAGGGTGATATGGCTGTGGTGGTTGCCAGGGTGCTGCTACATTGTTCTAAATAGCTCTAAATGGTTGCTAGTGTGTTCTAACTGGTTATTAGGGTCTACTAAGTGTATAGGGTGTTCTTGGAGTTTGTAAAGGTGTTGCAAGTGGCTGCTAAGGTGTTGCTAGGTTGTTCTAAATAGTTCTAAATGGTTGCCAGGGTGTTACTAGGGTGTTCTAATTGGTCACTAGGGTGTACTACATGTTTGCTGTTCTAAGTGTTTGTAAGTGGTTGTCCAGGTGTTGTTAGGTTGTTCTAACAACACCTGTGTCATGTTTCACACAAGAGCGCCATGGTCATTCTGAAGTATTCTTTAATAGTTTTAAATTGTTGCTAGGGTGTTACTAGGATGTTCTAAGTGGTCTTCCATTGTTCTAAATAGTTCTAAATGGTTACTGGTGTTATAGATGGTTACTTGGGGGTACTAAGTATTTGCTAGGGTGTTCTTTGAGGTTGCAAGGGTGTTGTATTATTACCTATTAAACCTATTAA
The DNA here is from genome assembly GCA_039654775.1 of Spinibarbus caldwelli. Lineage (NCBI taxonomy): Eukaryota > Metazoa > Chordata > Actinopteri > Cypriniformes > Cyprinidae > Spinibarbus > Spinibarbus caldwelli. The sequence continues at coordinate 27,827,481 of CM077237.1, forward strand.
ATGGATTGCCGGAGTGTTGCTAGGGTGTTCTAATTGGTCTAATTGGTCATTAGGATATACTATGTGTTTACATGGGTGTTCTGAGCTTTTGCTAAGGTGCTGTAAGTGGAAACCAGGGTGTTTTAAGTGGTTGCCAAGGTGTTGCTAGGGTGTTCTAAATAGTTCTAGATGTTCTAATTAGTTCTAAATGTTCTAAATGGTTGGTAGTGTGTTCTAACTAGTTACTAGGGTGTATAGGGTGTTCTTGGAGGTTGCAAGGGTGTTGTAAGTGGCTGCTAAGGTGTTGCTAGGTTATTCCAAATAGTTTTAAACGGTTGCTAAGGTGTTACTAGGATGTTGTTCAGGTGTTCTAAGTAGTTGCTTAGGTGTTTGCTTACTGGCCTAATCCCATTTTTCATTTTTAGATATTGCTTGATTTCCTTGATGATGCTTATTCCATTATTCAGTACAACGTTTTTTTTTTTGTTTTTTTTTTTTAAATACTTGTATTGTTTTATAATCTCAGCACAATTTGGCGTATCATTCAACTGTCCCTGCATGCAGATATAAAGAAAGAGTTACATTAGACCAAGGCACCCAGAGTGACTTCCAGTCAGACAGGGTTTGAACCGCACGCTTCATTAGAGCTACACTGACTCTGTCTGTCAAAGCTCGGGGCAAGCTTATTAAAGTGAGAGAGTCCTGCAATGACAATCAGAATGAAGTGTATAAAAACTCTAATGACTCTGAAATGACAGCTGATCTTGTGAATAAGTTTCAATTGGGTGTTCGTAACAACTGCGCTTGAATTCTTACAACAGCGATTCACAGTACAACTCAAATTAAGACAAGCCTAGAGCTGTAAAATGGAGATCTCGCTCCAACACAAGGATCCCACACACAGGGTTTTGTTATGCAGTGGTGGAAGGGATGGAGTGATCTCACTGACCCCAGAGCTGTTGCCTACTGCAGGAAGGAGACTAACACTTCCTCTGACGTGAATACTGATCAGACCGTCATGAATCCAGGGCCTGTCTACAAATCCAAAACCAGACAACCTCACTCTGGCTTGAGATGTGGTGCAATGTTCTCATTCACTGGCTTTGTTATCGCTCTCTGTCACTCTATGACTGCATATTTGTTTCTATCATTTCCATGAAAATAGATTACAATCACTGTCAATTCATAGTGACACTATCTTTTATTTTTTAGTTTTTCTGTTTGAAATCAAGTAGAACCACCTTCTGCTGACTGTATGTATCCACACATAACTGGAAATAAATGGTATTGTATTACATTCCAACTAATATGATATGTACAAAGAGGAAATGTTAAGATAATTAAAATGAAACTGATGATAAAAAACTACTAGAACTATTATACATTATGTATACATAATTTTAGTTCAACAATAGTTGAATATGAATTGAAATCTTTATATATTTTTGTCAGGCGGTACTTGTTTTCCACTTGTCTGATTCATGCAGCACTGATGAAAACAGTGATGTTATCCTTGATGTTATTTTGAGTAATTTAGCCTTTCCATCTATTTCTTCTCTGTATTTTTACCTTCGCTTTGATAGTCTCTTTTCATTTTTCTAGAGTCTGACATTTAAAATGTTTAAATGTGGCGGGTTCTACAGCAGGCTAGCCTGAAGGTGAGATATTTAAATTCACCATGAAACAGTGTTCGCAACCCATTTTACTATGGTAAATGGGACATATTTCGATGTCAGGCAGTTGAAGGGGAAAGATTTAACAGTAATACATTGTATTACACTACTGCTATTCAGCAAGGATGCATTAAATTGTTCAAAAGTAACAGTAAAGACGCTTATAATGTTACAAAAGATTTCTATTGAAATAAATGTTCTTTTTTTATTCATTAAATAACCATGAAAAAAGTATCATGGATTCCACAAAACTATAAAGCAGCACTGTTTTCATAACTTGTTTTAAAAAATAAAAGAAATGTTTTTTGAGCACTAAATCAGCATATTAAATCAGCATGTAAAAACTGCTGAAAATTCCGCTTTGCAATCACAGGAATAAATTACCATTAAAATATATTAAAATAGAAAATAGTTAAATTGTACTGTAATTATATTTCACAATTTAACTGTTTTTTTTCCCACTATATTTTAAATAATAAAGTTGACTTTACATTTTAGACCAATAAACAACTGATAGTCACCTAAATGACAGGGAAGCATAATGAAAGAAATTAAGACAGACAGACAAACTGCACCATAATTTCATCAGAATGCTGTGACCCATATGCCAGTGTCTCCTTTGTGTTCTCTCTGTAAGTAGAATACTTGACTTTATACTGTATACAACACTAGCATTTTTTATTGCAGTGAATGCATCTCTCTGTATGTGTATGTGTGGATGCAGCCAGCAGAGAGTGGTTCCACTCATACCTGTCAACACTCCCGTTTTTCCCGGGAGTCTCCCGTATTTCACACCCATCTCCCGCCCCCCTCCCATTTTGTTATTTCTCCCGGGAAACTCCCATAATTTGTATGGCCGAAATCTAGTTATATGAATAATCACATCAATATTTTATTCCAAGGTTGTACAGTTGCCAGATCTTGTATGAAACGCATCACCCAACGCATCACCTCACACAATCGACACAATACACAAATTTCAAACCATTTGTGACCTCAACCTGGCAACCTACAACCCAGTTGCGCTGTAGATTTCTGCAGACGTGGGAAGTTGAATCAGTGGTAGAAATGGAAGGAGAAGAGTCAGGTGGTGCTCTGGCGAAGAAAAATATTTGTGTAAATTTAACAACAGCTGGACGGAAAAAATTAATTTCTTGTCTCGAAGCCATGTAAACAACGCCCACGCCTTTTGCAAAATGTGTCGCACTAATTTTAATATCGGACACAGTGGGAAAAACGACATATCTCAGCATATTAAATCACAGTGGCATATTCGTGCAGCCGAGGCACAAAAGGGCAACACATACTATAAACACACAATGTTAATGTTATGTACAATGTTACAATGTAATGTAATGTAATTTGTTCCACGGTGAAAAAAAAAAAAAAAAAAAAAAAAAATTACAGTTGTAGTAATAATAAAAAAGAAACACGAGTAAGTCAAGTTATTCTTTTTATTTTTATTAATAATTATTTATTATGTATGTACTTATGTGTAAGTACACATAAGTACATACATAATAATGTATGTACTTCTGAACTACTGACCCCAAACACAGAACTTCAAAATAAAACATGCTGTCAATATGGATGGAGAGTGATTGGAATACATTTTCATGGAAACGATAGAAACAAATATGCAGACAGAGGAGGAGACAGAGAGATGGAGAGCAACAAAAAAGCAGGTGCACTTTATGAATTATGCATTTCGTTGGTAGAATGCCAGCCTCCTTGAAATTCAAAAGTGGGGCAAAAATGTGTGATTTTGGTAAGTGCTTTTGGTTTTTAATTATCCAATGCTAACTGGACTTAATCATGTTTGAAAATAATATTAGGGAGACCCTGGAGCTGGTGTACAGTTCCCCCAAAATGCATTAAGAAGCCAAGCTGATGTATTAAGGTCATGAAATTAGTTACCAAAATATTAAACCAAATGGCATTTATTTTTAAGAAAGATAGCACACGCACACTTTTTTCAAGCAAGAACTTTGTTAGGTTGTAAATTATAAACTTAATTTGCATCTCCCCAAGGTAATAGTCCAGCAAAAAGAATTATACATCAGCTTGGTTAATACTAATAAAATATTGTGCATATATGTATGTATGTATGTATGTATGTTCACCAAGGCTGTGTTAAAATACAATAAAACGTTAATATTGTAAAATGTTATTACAATGGTTACTAACTGTTTTCAAGTCTAAAGTGTCACATGATCCTTCAGAAATCATTCTAAAATGCTGATTTGGTGCTCAAGAAACATTTCTTATTATTATCAATGTTGACAACAGTTTCTAAGCGATCATATGACACTGAAGACTGGGGTAATGATGCTGAAAATTCTATAACTATATTTTGAAATATATTCAAACAGAAGACAGTTCTTTTAAATTGAAATAATGTTTCACAATATTACTGTTTTTAGTGTATTTTTCATTTGAAAAGTGGGGCCTTGGTGAGCAAAAAAAGACTTATTTCAAAAATCTTATCCTAAACTTTTGATGCTAGTGTGTGCACTTGATGTATCAAAATGGTTTAGAAAAGGGAAGTTAGTTTTGAGAAAAAGTCTAGCAGCATTTGCAGATACCACTTGGTTAGGTTATTCTCAGTGAATGAAATTCATGCATATTTAAGTCTAGTTTAAGCATCTAAAACATACACAAGCACACATGGTTGTTGGCACAGTTTGCAGCCAGACTGATCTTTCTGTGACATGGGGAAAGGTCTCATGCAAATCTGCATGCCTCGGGCCCTCGGCTCTCTGGCTCTCCAGTCAGTGTCACTGCGATTGAGACGTCCCTCTGTACTGCACAGTCATAACACTCCACATAAATGTCAAGAGGGAACCTTTGAGCTCGGGCTGCATATAACAGCAGATAAATCGTTAGAGTGGTAGATGTTATATAGATGTGACAAAAGCATTATTGCGGTGTCCCTGGATCTATCTATAATTCATCTGAGGAGAAAGTGACTGTCAGTGTGTTTGTGTGGGGGAGAGAGAGAGACAGAGATGGAGAGAGAAGTTGAGAGGGTCTATAAATGACAGGTGTCATTTTGGAAATGTATTTCCGCTTGTCTCACTGCCAGTGATGTGTCTAACATTACCTGAGTGAAAATAAAGATCCAGTACTATGTACCTGTTGGCTTATGGGTATTGATGGGTCATTCTCAGGAAATGGTGGCAATTTGTTTTTTTCTAAAATTTGTTTTTTTTTCCCTGCACCTTTTGTAACATTTCCTCCTTTCAAAATAATAATAATCTATATCATCATATATTATATTTAAGTAAGTGACATCATACTGTTACTGTTTGAAGAAATGCCTTTCTGTGGTAGCCTCTTAAAGTGATGGTTTTTCTTAAAATGGAAATTGACTAAAAATCTACCCACCCTCAGGCCATTCAAGATGTAGATGAGTTTGTATCTTCATGGGACAAATTTAGATAAATGTAGCATTACATCTCTTGCTCACCAATGGATCCTCTGCAGTGAATGGGTGCCGTCAGAGTCCAAACAACTGACAAAAACATCACAATAATCCAAGTAATTCACACATCTCCATTCCATCAAGTGAAAAGCTGCATGTTTGTAAGAAACAAATTCACCATTAATCTATCATTTTCATATTTGGGTGAACTGTTCCTTTAATGTCTATGGTGGCTGTGATCCTGGTGTTTTGAGCCTGAGGTAGAAAAATATGATTTCTTTAAAGTTCAGCAGTAACCCATTCAAAAAGAAATGATTTAAAGGAAAAACCCTGAATTTTTCAAGCACAAATGGCACCGTTTCCTTAGAATGACCCACATAAAGACTTACTATGCATCTATAATAAGGCTTCAAGCAATCTGAATATTTTCTGAAACGTGAGCTTAAGGCCCTGCATACTCTACTGCAAACACACATAAACTGTGTCAGAAACCCTGGCTGCATTGTAGTTGTATTTTTGTTCATCAATTTGTTTAATAGGGACCGTGACCAATTCAGCAGTTGCACCAGAGTTATGCAGATAGCTAATTTACATGTGTATTCCCCAGACAAGAACCACATTAAAATACATCACAACAGAGCACAATGAAGAGCAAATAGCTCGTGCCATACCACAGCAAATTCCAAATAAAATTAATGTAATGCGGGTAAAAAGGAAAGAGGAAGTACAGTAACATTTGGTCATGACGAACAATGTCAAAGGATGACTAATTCACCTTTGACTGGACATTAGATGCAGTTTGTTTACAAGTTATTGTCTTAAACTGAACTGATGACTACTTACTGATGACGTTTACATACTAGCACAGTACTTAAGCTATTCCTGCTATAGAAAGATATAGTTAAAATAGTAAAAGTATGAGAGTTTGAGTGTAGATTTTTCTGTATTCTTAAAAATAAAGGTTCCAAAAGTGATGACATAGAAGAACTATTTTGGGTTCCTCCACTTTAATAGTCTAAAGAACCTTTTTCCACTATAAAGAATCTTTTGTCCAATGGGAAGGTTACATGAATGCTAAATGTTCTTCAGATGCCAGTAAAGAGCCTTTATTTTTGAAAGTGATATTATTGTCTTTGTGGAGAGAGAATAATAAAAGAAGTATTTCTTTCTTTCTTTTTCTTTCTTTCTTTCTTTCTTTCTTTCTTTCTTTCTTTCTTTCTTTCTTTGCTATGTTGCGATGTTACTTGTCAGTGATAAAGTGCTTACTTAGTTGAGAAGTTGTTCATTCTTATAATTGTTAATAATATGCTCTTTATTAAGCAACGGTGTCTTTGTCACCATTTTATAAAAACAATAAACCACTTCAGTCATTTTAGGCCACTTGAGAGTTTTAGGAACATCTCTTATTAAATTCTGTAATTGGTGCAGTAAGTCATTGTCATATCTCAATATGATGGATCTTTTTACATCTCTAGCTAGTATCTAATGAACAGCATGAAGATTTAACAGTAACCATTTTCTATCCATATATAACGAAAGCCCAGTGTGATATTCATTTAAGATCAATAACGCTTTTAAATCCTCAGTCAATCTGGCAACCCAGCTGTCAAACGTATGGAGCTCTGAGTATGATAAACCGTGAGCTACATGAGATGGAAAGAAAGCCTATGAGAAAGACAAGATCCCTGCTATGTGTGAATGTATCGTTAAAGTTTGGTGAAATCAGGGGTCGCATTTTGCAGTGAAAACTGCAGTGGCAAATGCAAAACAAGCCCTAAAGATGTTACTATGCCCTTTCTCATAATAGTATGGCTCCTGTCTCCCCTCCCTGCCCCTCTCCACAGATGTTGTGATAACGCTGTTGTTGTGTTCGAAGCCTTAGGACTGCCAGGGTCCCTAGTGACACATTTGTGCCATACATTTGAATGAGATAAAGAAAAGAGCCTCCAGGGCTTTCCATTCAAAGGTTTTGCTTTCCCAACGAATTTGTTTCAGCTTGGCATAAAGCACCATGTGGTGTCCATGCACAAAATAAGATTAATCTGTGATAATATAATAATAAAAGTGAGGACTGGAAAATAATAATTGCACTGGAAAGGTTGAGGTCATGTTATTGAAACATTTATCTGCAGTACGCTAAATGTTAATATTAGGGGCCATCAATTGATACAAAATTTCAAAAACAAATGACTTGATATTCCGACTGATTAATCAAATTAATCTAAATTAATTGCATGTATCAATATTTGCTGAGGCAATGCATTAGGCCTCCTAGGCCTATTCATTTAGCAACCGAGGCTCTTTGGAAAAACTTTTTTGCAACTCCACATCACAGTTCACCGCAGCTGAAATGAACACTAGTGGCAGTAAAACAACACTTTTATTAATTTTCATATAAATTAATAATGACAGGTCAGATTATTGATTAATATAGATTTACTTTCACATGGTTTCTTGCACAATGCTCTGTTATGTCCTCAAAACACTTACCATAGTACATGATTTGTAAACCACTACATTTACAAATCAAATTTACACATACACAGCTCCATACACATTTACAATACAAATAAGAACTGCAAAACACTCAGGTATGAGTCCCATGAAACATGAGTCACAAAAAAAGAGCTCAAAAACTTAGATATAAAAAACTGTTGTCACATTTACATTAATCTGTTTCAGGGAAAATTGAAATCACTTTTAACCTGACACTGGGCATTTCACTTTGAAACTGCGACAAAACATGCAAGAAGCAGGGTAATATCATTTTGCACATTTTTTCCAACAAGCCTGGGATGACACTTAGTTAAAACTGCAAGCTTGAATTGCTCCGCCAGTAAGAAAATTATTTCTTACAGAATTTCTGTTATTAATCACACTAAATTAGCATGTTTGATTGATTCCTGCTTAAAGGGCTCATGAACTGCTTTCTAAATTATTTTATACCGTTCTCTGAGGTCCACTTATAATGTTATCAAGATTTTTACATCAAAAAACATAATTTAGAAGAAATCAGCTATTTTCTGCCCTGTTTTGACCCCCTCATCAGAACGCTCCATTTGAATAGGTGTGGTGGATTGTAGACTCAGAAGTAAACACCCAATGCTTTGATTGGCTAACAGTTGTGTATGTTTAACAACCTACATCCTTCACAGATGGACACTGCTGTGTTTTAGGTTAAAAATGCATAAGTACTCAGTACATATCAAACGATCTGTAATAACAGACAAAGCTATAGTGATCACGTAATGAAAACAGTTACTCACACTTTTGTGGTGCGACATTACTGTTGGATCCAATATAGTCGGCACAGCATTCTCTTTTTTTTTTTTCAAACTTTCTGAAAATCCTGCATCGAATTGTGCCTTGTTTGCAAACAAATCTGTGGTAAAATGAAGTGAACAAAGGACCAAGTTCTTACTGACGTGGTCTGGAACTTCATTAAAGCAGCTTTTTTCAACAAAATGTAGGTTTAGCATGTTAGCAGAAATAATGATGATGGACATACATGACATACATATGTAAATGAACACAGAAATCTGTATGGAAGCTAGATGACTTACATGTTAGATAATGGAGAGTGATTAGCATCCTGACATTAGCTTTGACTGAGAAGCTAAAAGACTAGAAACATTTCAGTCCTCTCATGCATAATTCCTGCTGCTGCTTTTCATAAAGTATGTTCTCCTTTCTGTTTACGTGTCTAAATATAGCTCTGTGAAATGATTGCATGATTGTATTCAGCCTTTGGCAACTTAGAATATTAAAGCTAGTTGCTAGTTTCACTTATATTGAGTTTGTGGTTGTATCTGATGCCAGGACAACAACTTTATTATTTGATTATGGAGCATTGTTCATTAGAATAATCCGACGATGTTCAGACCTTGACTGTTGTTTTATAAATTTGAAGCATTACAGATAGAGAATTATGAGGAGATTAGTACTCTGCTAAATATGCTAACTGCTAATTTGTCTGTGCAGGAGTGTTCTAAAAGACCTTGAGGTATTCAAATAGCCATAAACACAAAGTGGTGATGAAGTTTAAACGCTGATTTGTTACATCACGTGAATGTGTGTTTTAGTGTGTCTGAATCTATTTATGATGCAGTATTTTTTAAGTTACTGGAATTATAATTTAATATTATCAGATTTTGTGTATGCATACATTTTATTTTATTACAGTAATTTTAGTATATTTACTAAATATACTACAATAGTTTATTTTATTTATATATATATGTTCTTTAATAGACTAATAAATGATTGTGCTCTTGGCAAGTGAAGGTTTAGTGTGTTTTGCTCATGCGCTGTCACGGAGATTAATTACAGCTAACTGTGTAAACAGAGGTAAATGCAGTGCTTGCTAAAATAATTTATTTATTTCTTTGAGATATCATAGCTTATATCTGCCTACTCCTCCGTGCGCGTTTCAAGCCGCAGCTTGTCTAGAAGATGAAATGTGATAATTGCCATCATTTTTCAAATATACAGACAGAAATAATATACGCAAAGGCATTTTGGTCCTTTGATTATGTTTCTGTTTCAGCGTTGATCATGTTTAGCTGAATGCAAAGTAGCTACAAATAGTTCACGCTGTGAGCCGATATGTTTATGGTGGGATTTCTGATTTCCCTGACATCACCACAGTCTGATTTCAAGAGTTTTAGAAGTTCAAAATACTTGAAATACACTTTGTTCACAATAATTGTTAGACAGTAGAGATTTATTTAAAAAAACACCTTTAAAAATAAAGATTCCTAAGAGGGGGTTTTGTAGAAAGTAAAAAAAAAAAAAAAAGCCTTTATGATATTCATATCACTAAGATTCAAGTTTCTGTTTCAGTGTAAGTTTTTACCATGTTTTTATAATTTCCCATGCCAGAAATCAATCATGTATTTAAAAATCTGCATGAATTGAGGTATCGTTCAACAAGTAGCATTATAATTTTGAAGCAGTTGGCATGGAGTGAATTATGTGCCAAAGTACCTAGGGTTAGGAGTTTGTTTAAATTCCTAAATATGAGCACTAGTAACGTTTACTTTAGCATGCACCTCTAATAAGTACTTTTTTGGCCAGGAATTCCATGTTTGACTCTTTGACCCCTAAGGTCATCTGTCTAAATTTGTTCAAGAAAAGCACAGTGTGATACTACACGAGTAATGCACAAATTGTCAGTGAATGTTGATCAAGGTGGCATAAGGAGGAATAGAAAACACGACTGACAGAGACCCTGAAGTCTCTCAGGCAATCTGCTCAGCTGCGAAAGAGAGAGAGAGTGAGCACACACACAGCTCATAAATCCATCATCCACCACATTGAATGGAGTAAAATAAAGACAGAGTAGTGCAGATGTCCCCGGAGTGACACCAGTATGACTGATTTGGCATTCTAGGGTCTCTGACACACTCTTAGACTGAATAATTAGATATTGCCACATGTCTCTGCCAAACTCTAAAGAGTCTAAAGCACGACGCGCTGATGAATGCAAGCATTAGTGATTCAACAAAGTGAAATAATGTAACTTGCTTATAGCGGCATTATCATAATTACGACCATGATTAGGAAACCATAAAAGCATTCATGGTGATTTATGATGTGCTCACAAATACATTCAGTTCTCAATGGTTTGTTTATGAAGAATGCAAAGCATTAGATTTCCATTTTCTGTTGGGTAACAGCAAGTCAACATAATAAAACCACACTGGCATAAATTAAACAGTCAACTATGTAATGCAGATAGATACCATATGAACTCAAAAGTTAAACTGTGCTTTGAAGACAATGGTTTTTATTATTATTATTATTATTATTTATTATTATTATTATTATTTTTATATCAGGTTGTCATATATTTATGTTTTCACTCAAACAATGGTTTATATGGGGCATGTTCTCATACTATATATGACCACAAAACCACAACCATAAGCATCAATTTTTTGAAACTGAGATACATCATATACATGTATATCATCTGAAACCTGAATAAATAAGCTTTCCATTGATGTATGGTTTGTTAGGATAGGACAATATTTGGCTGAAATACAACTATTTGAAAATCTGGAATCTGAGGGTGCAAAGAAATCAATATACTTTAAAGTTGTCCAAATGAAGTTCTTAGCAATGCATATTACTAATCAAAAATTAAGTTTTGATATATTTACGGTAGGAAATTTACAAAATATTTTCATGGAACATGACCTTTACTTAATATCCTAATGATTTTTGGCATTAAAAAAATAATTTTGACCTATACAATGTATTTTTGGTTATTGCTACAAATATACCCGTGCTACTTAAGACTGGTTTTGTGGTCCGTATATAATATATATATACAGTGGGTACGGAAAGTATTCAGACCCCCTTAAATTTTTCACTCTTTGTTATATTGCAGCCATTTGCTAAAATGATTTAAGTTCATTTTTTTTCCTCATTAATGTACACACAGCACCCCATATTGACAGAAAAACACAGAATTGTTGACATTTTTGCAGATTTATTAAAAAAGAAAAACTGAAATATCACATGGTCCTAAGTATTCAGACCCTTTGCTTAGTATTTAGTAGAAGCACCCTTTTGATCTAATACAGCCATGGAGTCTTTTTGGGAAAGATGCGACAAGTTTTTCACACCTGGATTTGGGGATCCTCTGCCATTCCTCCTTGCAGATCCTCTCCAGTTCTGTCAGGTTGGATGGTAAACGTTGGTGGACAGCCATTTTTAGGTCTCGCCAGAGATGCTCAATTGGGTTTAAGTCAGGGCTCTGTCTGGGCCATTCAAGAACAGTCACGGAGTTGTTGTGAAGCCACTCCTTCGTTATTTTAGCTGTGTGCTTAGGGTCATTGTCTTGTTGAAAGGTAAACCTTCGGCCCAGTCTGAGGTCCTGAGCACTCTGGAGAAGGTTTTCATCCAGGATATCCCTGTACTTGGCCGCATTCATCTTTCCCTCGACTGCAACCAGTCGTCCTGTCCCTGCAGCTGAAAAACACCCCCACAGCATGATGCTGCCACCACCATGCTTCACTGTTGGGACTGTATTGGACAGGTGATGAGCAGTGCCTGGTTTTCTCCACACATACCGCTTAGAATTAAGGCCAAAAAGTTCTATCTTGGTCTCATCAGACCAGAGAATCTTATTTCTCACCATCTTGGAGTCCTTCATGCGGGCTTTCATGTGTCTTGCACTGAGGAGAGGCTTCCGTCGGGCCACTCTGCCATAAAGCCCCGACTGGTGGAGGGCTGCAGTGATGGTTGACTTTCTACAACTTTCTCCCATCTCCCGACTGCATCTCTGGAGCTCAGCCACAGTGATCTTTGGGTTCTTCTTTACCTCTCTCACCAAGGCTCTTCACCTCCGATAGCTCAGTTTGGCTCTAGGAAGGGTTCTGGTCGTCCCAAACGTCTTCCATTTAAGGATTATGGAGGCTACTGTGCTCTTAGGAACCTTAAGTGCAGCAGAAATTTTTTTGTAACCTTGACCAGATCTGTGCCTTGCCACAATTCTGTCTCTGAGCTCTTCAGGCAGTTCCTTTGACCTCATGATTCTCATTTGCTCTGACATGCACTGTGAGCTGTAAGGTCTTATATAGACAGGTGTGTGGCTTTCCTAATCAAGTCCAATCAGTATAATCAAACACAGCTGGACTCAAATGAAGGTGTAGAACCATCTCAAGGATGATCAGAAGAAATGGACAGCACCTGAGTTAAATATATGAGTGTCACAGCAAAGGGTCTGAATACTTAGGACCATGTGATATTTCAGTTTTTCTTTTTTAATAAATCTGCAAAAATGTCAACAATTCTGTGTTTTTCTGTCAATATGGGGTGCTGTGTGTACATTAATGAGGAAAAAAAAAATAAACTTAAATGATTTTAGCAAATGGCTGGAATATAACAAAGAGTGAAAAATTTAAGGGGGTCTGAATACTTTTCGTACCCACTGTATATATATATATATATATATATATATATATATATATATATATATATATATATATATATATATATATATAGTGTGACAACATGCCCCACTATGGGGGCGACAAAATATAATGGATTAATGGTGAAAATGTTCAAAACTTTTTCAGCAAGACTTTAAAGTATGTATACAGAAATTGGTTTAAAAATTCATTTAACATAGCAAGTAGTCACTGAAGTAAATGGTGTGACAACTAGCCCCAGTTTCCCCCATATATAGTTTTGTTCTGTTTTTGTCCTTTTTACCACTTGTTTTTATAGGCAAAGATTGAAAATGACAAGGAGAAAAGAAGAAAACGATAGATGATGCAAGATGGAGTCAAACCCATATTGCCTGCGTGAGCATAATAGCTCAATGTATCAGAGCCTCTGTGTGAACCGCTAAGCCACTGCGGCGTAAATCAAGAAACATCTCTCTGGTTCAGTTGAGTCTGGCTGATAACCTGATATGTCTGTAGCTTGACAAAGGGCCTGGCCTTCATCTCCGTCAGGTGAGTCCAGCTGGAGCGACTGCTTGGTTACGCACCTGGCCGTGTTGGCACATTGCCCACATCATGTCAGACATCCTTCCTGAGGACGATACAAACCCTCTGAAATATTCCTATTTAATTTGTTCTTTGTTTTAAATGCAATAACGTTTGCTTCATCTGATTTTATGTTCTAAATGCACATGTATTGACAAAGTAAGAGCTGATATAAGCATTTTGCTGTGAATTATAAAACAGATTATTCCAATTCAAGATGTTGACTGGTAAATATGGAGTTGCAGTTGTTAGCTACACTATGCTGCAAGTGTGAAAGACTGTAAATGAAATTATGGATTTGCTAAAATTGATTCAATTCACTAAATTGATTTGATTCACTTAATTGTTTCAAATCACTGAATTACCTCACTAAAATGAATCTACTCATCAAAATAAATTGATGCATTTTAGTCAACTAGTTCATTTTAGTCGGTGCATTCATATTTTTCATTGACTAAAATAAATCAGATTTCCCGTCAATACTTGGGAGTGGACAGTTTAGAAGTACATATTTTTGATTCTTGCCAAGTTGACAGTCCAGAAATGACTCTTATTTCAAAGCAAGCCCAGATGTGAATATTTGTGCCACACTGACTATATATAATATTACAATTTCATACTTTTTGACTAAAATTACTTGAAAGTTCCTACCCATTAATTAATTAATTCATTCATTCATTCATTCATTCGTTCATTCGTTCGTTCATTCATTTGTTTGTTTGTAAATAGTTAAATATTTATAGAGAAAATATTTATTTATTTGTTTGTAAATAGTTAAAAGCAAAATATCTAGGAATACTTAAAATCCCTATTTATGTATTTATTTATTTATTTGTAAATAGTTAAACATTTATAGATAAAATAGATCAAATATTTATTTATTTGTTTGTAAATAGTTAAAAGCAAAATATCAAAGAATACTTAAAATGTCTATTTATTTGTTTGTTTGTAAATGGTTAAAATATTTATAGATAAAATGGATAAAATATGCATTTATTTATTTGTAAATAGTTAAAAGTAAAATATTAAAGAATACTTAAAATGCCTATTTATTTATTTGTTTGTTTGTTTGTAAATAGTTAAAATATTTATAGATAAAATAGATAAAATATGCATTTATTTATTTAGTTGTAAATAGTTAAAAGCAAAATATCAAAGAATAATTAAAATGCCTATTTATTTGTTTGAAAATAGTTTAAATATTTAGAGATAAAATAGATAAAATATTTATGTATTTTGTAAAAAATTTAAAAGGAAAATATCAAAGAATACTTATGCCTGTTTGTTTGTTTGTTAGTTAAAATATTTATAGATAAAAAATAAAATATTTATTTATTTACTGTAGCTGTAAATAGTTAAAAGTAAAATATCAATACTTAAAATATTTATTTATATATAAATATTTATTATTATTATTTATACACAGTTATTTACTGTCAGTATTTACCCTCATGTCATTTTAATTTTTATTTTGATTATTACATCAGTTCATGCAACACAATGTGATAAAAAAATAAGCAGCGTTTTCTACTCTTTTAGAAAAAAGTAGCTTGTTACTGGAGAAGTGACACTATTTAGAAAACAGCTAAACTAATGTCAAGCTACCAAAAATATAGTTAAGATACATGCATCGCTACTTTTATTTAGTTGTATGTGGTACCAATACCCCTTTCCTCCTCCATTGCATTTAGTCACTCCATTTAGTCAACTAGTTAGTCATTTGACTCATAACAAATCTTCTGTCAGTCAGTTCCATTTCCTATTCTTGGATGTGCAAATACAGGAGGGATATTCTCAAGCATTGGCTTTATCATTGTGCCCTGCCATTAACAAAATCTAAGACGCAATGAGCGAGGTCGCTGTCTCCAGTGAGAGGAGGCTTTCACAGCGGTGCGTTCTGCGATTACCCTCCCACCCGCAATCATGCCACCCACCGTTGATCATTAATATTACAAACCTGCAGGGGAGGACGTGGCCTGCAAATCCTCACTGTAATTACATTAAATATCATACACACAGTACAAACAGTGATCAAAGCCATAGTCATAGCAGGAAGGGAGGAGAAATGAAGAGAGAAAGAGAGGAAAAATTCCCCACAGTGGGTTCCTGGACACCAGGTTTTTCTTTTGACTTGCTCTCCTTGTCTGTCTCTGCCTTTTCTGCTCCTGCAGAGCTGCGATGTCTGTGAGTTTTCTTTGCCATATTTACTCTGTCAATTTGACTCCTTTTCAGTTTGAAATGTGTGTCCTGTGTAGCTGAAATATATCTCAGAATGTTCTGCAGGATAATCACAGAATGCTGAAATCGGGTTGTCCGGATGTTTTTACCGTTCAGGTTAAACAGAATACTGTAAAGAGCTTTTTGACAAATGCATTGTGGTGTGTTTATGTATGCAGGAGTGAAAATACTTTTGATTCTTGTCAAGTCGACAGTCCAATCCAGTGTGAATATCTTTGCAACAATGAATACATAACTTATTGTAATTCCACAATGTTTGGCTGAAATTATTTGAATGTGCTCTTTAATGCATGAACATTCAGTATGTATTTATTTTTTGTTTTATTAAAATGAATAGTTAAGCATTTATTTATTTATTTAGTCCCACTTTATATTAGGTGGCCTTAACTAATCTGTACTTACATTTAAATTAATCATTTGAAACAATGCACTTATATTTTTAAAAATACCTATGTGAAGTTACATCTGTAATTAATTCCTGTAATTAAATTTATAATTACACTGTTGACCCATCCCTTACACCTTAACCCACACGTAAACCTAACCATACCACCAAACCTGTCTCTAACCTTACCCATATCCCACCTCAATAGCAGCAAAAGTGTTTTGCAATACAATATGAACACAATAAGTACACTGTACTTATTTTTTGATGTAAGTACATAGTAGTTAAGTCCACCTAATATAAAGTTTGACCATTTATTTATTTATTTATTTGTTAATATTTATTGTTTTAGAATATTATTCAATATTTTTATTTCCCTTCATGTCATTCCAATTTTTAAAAAAACATCTTCACATAAAACAACAATTCATAGTGACTAAGGACTTTTAAGCTCCAAAAAGGACAAATGAACACTTGTATGTACAGTATTTATTTTATTTTATTTTGATTGATTATTTTAATTTTTAAATATTTTATTTATTAATATTTATGAATATTTATTTTTTATTTATAAATAGTATTTATAATATTATTTATTATTATTATTATTATTGTTGTTATTATTATTATTATTATTATTATTTACCCTTCATGACTTTCCAATTTTTTAAAACATCTTCACATATGTTTCCATACAGCAGTTCATAGTGACTATAGTTTTTAAGCTACAAATAAACACCTACAGTATTTATTCAATCATTTATTTTATTTTATTTAAAGCAGCAATTAAAAATGTTAATATATTTGGTTTATTTATAAAATGTTATTTATTAATATGTATTATTTCGATTTTTAAAACATCTTCACACATTTTTATTCCCCTGTGAAACAGCAGATCATAGTGATTACAGACTTTTAATCTCCACAAAGCACAAATAAACATCTTAAAAGCACCACAAAAGTGGCGCATATGGTAAAATTAATTTCAGCATTCAGATTTAAAAAATGCTGTGTGTCCATGCCAGTTATGCTTATGGTGTTTTTCATGTCCTTTTTGGAGTTAAACAGACATCGTCACTGAAAAAATTACAGTATACAAATTTGGAATGACATGGCAGTAAGTAAATGATGGATTTTTATTTATTTGGGTGAACTACGTATTCCTGTTACATCACTGTGTTCTCCTTAACACTTTGTACTCTGTCAAATTCCCTATTTACTGCATCAGCACAAACCTTGAGCCTTCACAAACTTTTCCCTTCTAGATCAAGGTCACGACTGTCAATTGTGAGGCGGCATTGTTAAGGGAGGGAGGGACGGGCCCAAAAACAGAAGTGATTTCTGTACTTTGTCAAGCCAGCCATCTCCATTTCCCTGTGGTTCGGCCCATGATACTGATCTAAGAGGCAGCCCGGTGATAAGATCGCACATTGAGCAGGAAACCTCCCTCAGGAGTTAATTGAAGTCAAAGTGAGTCACACCATCTTAGATCTGGCAGATGACCCGTGCCGCTCTCTATTGTCTTTTCGCCGTCCTCGCCGTCGTTTTGATCAACGTTTCGCCCCTGCTTTAACTTTAAATAAGCAATAGCCAGGGGATGCCGCTCACTGTCAATACCAACACTTGAAGGGTCACCTTCCTGATGCCGCTGATAGTTCCCTGGCAGGCCTTGTGAAAGAGGCAGGTGGTGAATTAAGTGAGCGGATTTCCATGTTTTAAGAAGGAAGATTAAGGCTCACTTCTATACAATTTTATTTATACTTAACGATTTTGATATACTGCAATAGTTTTACAAACTTTTACATTTTTCAGTACGCCGCATGTGTGCTAGGCTAGATTGTGCACATTTTCTGTATGCATGTGATATGTGACCTTCTGCATTTGCCAAAATGTGCAGCATGCATGAGCCTACTTTGTGAGAAGCAGTATTTGACCTTCCTTTCAGTCTGATGGATGAAATGAAACTGACTCTTTATAGACTGTCAAAAGTTAAGATCATTTTATATTTAGTTTAAAATTCTAATGAGTGAAAATGCTTTTCAGCAGTCCAGGATTTTTTTTCCCCAAAGCAGCCTAGAATGTGAATTTATTTTTAATAGTTGTTTATTATACATTTATTTAATAGTAAAAAACAGTTAAATGTTTTTATATTTTTATATATTAATATGTATTTTTCTTTATATTTTATAGACATTTCATATTTTTTAAATTATTGTTGTTGTTGTTGTTATTATTATTATTATTATTATTTAATAAATATAAAATGATTATATTTATTATATATGTCATCATGTCATTCCAATTTTTTTTTCCAAGAATCTTCACACAGATTTGAATTAAAGAGAACTAATGAATTAAATATGCAACTTAGTGAGATCATGTGACAGCAATATAGCACATTACTGTTTACAACATGTTTTGTTGCATATTGCATAGAATTTTGCATACTTTTTTCCCCCCAAAACTTAGCCAACATATGCATAAATGTTTAATATTAAAGGGTCTTTGTAGCAGGTTTGATGTCAGTGGTGCCTGAAGCAGTTGGTTTGGATATTGAGAAGTGCAAATGGGACATAAAAAGCAAGAAGGCAAGATTGTTTTTATTAAGTAACTTAAACTTTGTCCTTAGAATGTAGAAAACAAATCATATGAAATTCTTTTATGCGACTTTTATGATGTTTTTTGGAGCTTCATAGCCTATGGTCATTATATGCTGTATGAAAAAGAGGATTTTGTGTTTTGGGGAGTTTTATGTTCCACGGATGGAAGAAAAAAGTCATGCGAGTCTGAAATTACATCAAGATGAGCAAATGATGCCTAAATGTACATTTTTGGGCAAATTATCCCTTTAATGAGTAAAACAAAACATTTAAATCTGAAAGTTGCTGACTTGCTTTTGCCACTTGCTACAAGTGTCCTAAAGCTGTAGTGTCACCTGTGCCAAACGTCTCATCCTCGACAGCAGTAAATCCACTTATGTGAATTATGCATTCACTCTTCACTCTTAATTACTTACTCAGCTACAAGATTCCTTCCACACACATCCTAATGTTCCTGTGACACGTGCTGAGAGATGTGGTTGAGGGAGGGGATATTTTCAGATTGATGCCCTTCCTCAAGTTCTGGATGGTTCCGCCATTGAGCTTCATGCACCAATAATGACACATGATGGAAGCTCCTGTCAGTGTGTCACCTTACAAAATGAAGACAGATGGAAGGATGGATGGAAAGTGATTTTGTTGAGCTGGAAGTTAAGAGACATTGCAGTGGTAATAGGGGAGGGTGATTACCGCCCGCAGAGCCGCTGAATGTACCTGGAACTCTTTTTTTAGTCCAATTTAAGAGCAAGCTATTAGCCACTAGTACTGTTGTCTGCTTTTTTTTTTTTTTGGTGAGTTTGTTGCTTTCAGAGATATTAGGAGATTGTGAAGGTACATTATTTTGGTCAAACTTTAGTTTAGGGACCAGTTGCTAATTAGCATGCACATTACTTGCACATTGGGTGTTTATTAGTACTTACAAAGCACATATTAATGCCTTAATTTTGCATGACAAAAGTCATAGTTAATAGTTAGTTAAAGGTGTAGTATTTAATATTGACAGCTAGTGTTTGAAATGGGTGCTGCAACCCAAATTCAAAATATTTGAGAGAGTTGTTTATCCGCCCCTCCTCCTCAGACTCCATGCTCACGCGAGTTGCCAGATTGAAGACACACAACAGGAGCAATTGTAATTGACAATGGAATGCGATGAGCTGTTTTAATGCGCCTCTGGTCATAGATCTTTTTAGATGGATGCCAAGGCTTTATAGGTCAAGTAGAATCTGCGATCTCTGATGCAGTTTGTTTGCTCACCGCTGTGTTTTCTGACAACTGGCAACCTGAGTTGTCGAAAAACTATTGGGTAAATTGGCAGTGAGCGGATTCACACAGAGCAAAGCAAAAACAAACATTCCGACACGGAACTTTATTCAAATTCAAATAACTGACTGTAGTGTTTTTCGTAGAAACAAGTGAAATTAGCATGCTTCCTGTATCTGCAAACTTATTATGGTATTTTGCATGTTTTGGTACAGTCAAAAAAAGATTACATAGAAAGATAATAAAAAAGATACAGTATTTTTTGTTCAGACAATGAAAATAAGTGTTGTTTGCACTCTTGCATTCTTCAAAATATCTTCGTTTGAGTTCTACAGAAGAAAAGTCGTACAGGTTTGGAATGACATAAACCTTCATTTTTGAGTGGACTGTCCCTTTAAGCAGACCTATTACGCAGGTTAAGCGAATGTATAAATCTTTGATAGTTCAGTAAATGTAGCCTAATGAATTCATTTGGAGGAAAGTGTAGCGCTGTGGCCGGGAGGGTTGTGCCGCTTAATTAAAACTGCTCTGTTGTAAGCAGACACACTGTATACAGACCCTCTGGTCATATCCAGATTTGGAGCGGCTCCTTGCATTGGCTGCTTACCATTCTACTGTGTTTTCTAGATTCAGAATTATGAAAACTGATTGGATAAGCCACGTTCAAAGCCGTACATGCACACCTGTGACCACATGTGAACTGAATTTTATGCAAATGTGCCAAGTTGCTGAAATTTTATAGTTAATTGATGAACTAAATTACTTGGCGAAGGAGTTGTTTATTGTGGAAAATTATAACTCGCTTTTAGATTTTCTGAAGAAAATGTGGTGTTTGACTGAAAAAAACAACACAATTATAGGTTGTTGCCATGTGGTTGATAGATAGCTGCATTGGCCCTGGTAAACAAAATATAAATAAAAACATCCCCAGGTTTCTATGAAATATGTGCCAGTATGAGTTTTTCATCCTTTTTCATCCTTTTTATCATCTGACAAAAAACTGAGTTTGATCACTTAGAAATCTAACAGCATACATCTCCTCAAAAATCTGCATGATTTGAGTTATCATTCATATCCATATGGTGATGCAGGATGAGTTACGTGCTGAAATTAATATTTAGAATTAGGGGTTTGTTCAAAAACTTTATCCAAGTGTGAGGCAATAATAATACTGATGCTTCCCTTAATCTAAGCACAACTATTTATTAAACACTGTCTTCTGTTGTTTATAAAAGCAATAAGCCAATCAGAGCCATATGGTATAGTAATTTGTTGTGTTTTTACATTTACATTGTGTCTAATAACACCTCTTTGCTGTGGTAAACATTTAACATATGGCCGTTTTGGCTTATTGCCCTAGTTAAAATAATACTATGAAATGTATATTTCTGCAAATCAAGACAGGTTTACAGTACTTGAACCAATCAGCAATACTTGATCCAGGCATTATTTATATAAATAGACAAGCATGAACCCAACATTTTGGTTAAAATATGGCAATGGTTATTTTTAGCTATTTCTAGTGCTGTTCTAGTGTTTTTAATATGGTCTGATGGAAGACGGCTCTTGTTGTCTGTTATTAGAGCAGATATGATTCCTCCTGCAGTGGCTGATGAGTCATGTCACCTGTCCTAAAGAGGTTTTCAAGTAGAGGAAGTCCAAGTCACCTCCTTAAATGTCAAAACACAACTGTAACTCGATTACATAACTTTTTTATAATGGTAGCATGACAAGGCTATACATGTGCATCTATCTATCTATCTATCTATCTATCTATCTATCTATCTATCTATCTATCTATCTATCTATCTATCTATCTATCTATCTATCTATCTATCTATCTATCTATCTATCTATCTATCTATCTATTTTACATCCATGTACACACAAAAGCTGTCGTTCACTTGAGCTGTGGCTGATTTTAATTTGTCAAACTGTGCCAGGCTATTACCACTGTGGGGTGGGGTGGGGGGGATATAAAGAGCCGGCACAGATTCATTATTCTGTCTTTTTCCCCCCAAATCAATTACGCTTACATGCAAATCAGGCCAGTTTTCTATTAGCAATGAATTATTCAAATATTTACAGGATGTGTGAGAGAGGATGTCTTTGACTGTGTCAATTAAACACTGAATTATACAAAGTAGGTCTAATGTGTAAATCATACACGCTTTTTGCAGCAAAGCCACATGTATACTTCCTGTATGTAAATTATGTTACAGAGACTGATGCAGTTGTAACTCCTATAAGATTTAAACACTTCCCATTGACCGATTTTTTTTTTTTTCTAGCTTCCTAGTTTCAGCAAAAAAAC
This sequence comes from Spinibarbus caldwelli, assembly GCA_039654775.1. NCBI lineage: Eukaryota > Metazoa > Chordata > Actinopteri > Cypriniformes > Cyprinidae > Spinibarbus > Spinibarbus caldwelli. Next base: position 27,849,855 of record CM077237.1, read on the forward strand.
GCATATTTATTTTTGAGAATGCAATGTCAGATGTAATTTGATTTGTTTGTTTATTCTAATTGTTTGCTTGCATTCTAGAGCATAAATTATCTTTTTTTTTTTGGGCAAAAAAAAAAACTTTTTTGGCTACTGTTCCTTTAATATATTTATGTAAACCTCCTCGATGCATGTGGGCAGATCTGGGTTGTGTTTCCCAAAAGCATCCCAGACCGAATTAGATCGTAGAAACCATTGGCACCAACGATCTCTTTGATCTAGGCTTACAATGCTTGAAACGCAGCCCTGGGTGGTCATTCTCAACTTTCTGACTTCAAAAAGTTGCAGAAGTTTGGAACATGCCATTTTTTACATCACAGTTTCAATAAACACGCTTTTTAGATTGAGGAGAAAGTTTTCAGTGCTGAAACTTACAGCATGTTTTAGTATATCAAAGTCTTTTATTTCAAAAGACCAAAAAAAATTTAATATTTCATGATATGACCACATGTTGCGCTATAAATAATCATTATTCCTCATTTTGATTGGCTGGGTTTTTAAATCTTTAATAATAAAATAGGCTAATAAAGATTTAAAGAACTAAAATCATGGATGACTGAAGTGTGAGTTTGGTGAAACGGCAGTGAAGTGCAATTTATTAATTGAGACACATTTGATTTGAAAAGATATTTAAAATCATTGCATCTGTTAAAAACTTGTTTCCATGTCATTGTTGATAAAATTTTAGTCTCACTAGGAGTTGTGTGGCAGGTTCTTGTCTTTTTATTTTTATCCTGCTCTCACAGTTTGAAAAAGACAACAAACTGCAGTCTTGCAGCGTGGTCACATGATTTAATGAACACTATCCCATAAATGATTCCAATGGACTACACAAGAAATCTCATTTCTCTCCTCAAATTCTCACTCATGCCCTTCTCTGGTGTATTTTCATGGGGGGTACATTAAAACTTTATATTTTCTATTTTTTCTGCTTCTTTTGTCCTCTTCTAATCTCGAATGACATCTTTTACTGTAGCATTGAAAGTAATATATCTTGCTTTTTAACTGTCTGTCAATGTTTGGTCTGTACCAAAGTTTGTAAATAGTTGAATTTTTGGGTTAATGCAACCTCTGGTTATGACCCTCTCAACATGAATCTTTCAAAAACGTTGTATTAACCCATCACGATTCAGTACGTTTTTCAACTTCTCAAAAGTCTTTTTCTTCTCCCTCGTCTTTTTAATATACAGCATCTCTCCCTGTCACTCGTTCCTCCAAACAGAAACTCACACTGACTTTGACAAATTTCACAACTCGAACTGTCGGCTCCTGGGCCCGGTGCCCGACAAGACTTGACATGCTTCGCTGGCCTGTATGACGCCGGGGAATCAATCGCTGTCCCTATTCATAATCCATACCTCACTGTACCCCGAGCAGCCATTTAAATCCTCATTTGTCCTCAGCGTCGCAGAGGTGAAGAGTTTATGAATAAAGAATTATTTGGATCGCACATTCACACCAGTCTGAGTGGTGATGTCCTATTTTTGACAGTATCATAATAAGCTGCTGAATTCTGTCATTTGTCACCAGGACTCCAGTGAATCTGGGGCGCTGAATGGTAAAATTTTAAGCAGTTTTTTTTTTATAAGTGTATACCACCTGATGTTGAATGATGACATAATGAATTGTTTATTCAATGATAGATGTTGTCCTTTCAAGACGGCAAGTTAATATGAGGTCATCTGCTTTCTAGATCAGCACTTAAGGGCAACCGATGAACAATGTCGAAATCGTCTCCCACCAAAACATCCAGAATGCACAAGTTTTGACATTCAAAACTAATGAGACCATAATAAACTAATGAGACCACCCAGAGGCCTTCAGTGAACATGAGGAGCTCATAAACAAGTTGCATGTAAATGTCAGCTAGTTCTGTTTAAAAACAAGACTTTCTACTCATTAGCACTGATCTGGAACTAGATACTCGTACTCGGATCAACTCTACGGCACCAAAATGCAAATTCTTCCATCAGCACATGCAATCTGAAGGGTAAGACAACAGCAGGCTCGTGTTGTACTTTCACACTGACTCTGTGTTTCTCCTGTTTAACGGAGCTTCAGCTTTATACAGAAGATAGAGAGTATTTGCTTTAATAGCGGTCATAAATTATTAAATGCTTATCTGGAGTGTCCCAGTGAGAATTATTATTAACATGATCATGAGGAAATCTACTTTACATTAAATTATAATTATTCTGCATAGAACACAACCCAAACAGGCTATAATCTGCTGAAATATTCTGAGTTTAATCAAATTTGATGAATATAAAGTGCTGTTTGCTGTCTGTTACTGAATGAGACTTCCAACAAGCTTGACAGACATTGTTTTTCAAACTTAGAGTGAGTGGTTTGCTGTATTATTTAATGCATTTTAAATATGCTATAGTGCACCAAAATGGGCAAAAATGCAGCAAATATTATCTATCTGTCTATCTGTCTATCTATCTATCCATCTATCCATCTATCCATTTCTCTCTCTCTCTCTCTCTCTCTATATATATAACTCATTTTAAATTATTTTTTATAACAAACAGCCAATAATTATAACTAAAAACTAAAATATTATTAAATCCATTTTGCATCAATTTATAGGACAAATAAAATGCATTTCCAGTGATATATTAAAATGCATGTCTATGGCAGTTTCCTACTGGAGGGTTTAAAGGCAGAAATCTGAAGCTTGTACTTTTAAGCTTGTACCAAAAATATCAGGTTCAGTATGTTTATTATTTGACCTGTAAAGTTATTCATGTTTAATTTGAAGAGGGGCTACTTTTCTGTGCAGATGAAGATCTGGTTATACTGTGTTTCTAGTGAGTTTTCTTCATTTAAGATGTTGTCGACAGTTTTATGTAACCCAGATGTTCCTTTTCTTCAGCTCGTGGGATTTTGTTTGTATTGTGCATTGACAGGGCCTTTGATGGCACGCCTCATAATTTTAGGAGGTTGAGGACAGACAGGAAAGGTCTTTTCCGCAGAAGAGACACCGCTGACAAGGACATGCCCGTCTTTGTGTCCTCGTTTAAATCCCATGGAGAAGGCCACCGCACGGAGTCATCGTTCATTAGCATCACTTGCTGTTATGGAGGGGAATTAATTGGCCACCTCTTAATGACATGGCACACTAATGCCTAACAATGATCGCCATCTGTGTTTAAGATCTCGCTCGGATTGCACGTGAGAAACATCAGAACTGTCCCTACAGATGTTGCTAGTACACGTTTACTTTCAGATGCCAGGATAATTTATGTAATAACTAATGAACTTAATGGGTTGTTTTATTGTTGTTGATAAGAAAAAAAAATCAATCACTTCCGATAGAAAAATTATATTTCTTAACTGTATTTTACTGAGTAAACAGTAAAGTTTGAAAAAAAAATGTTTGACTTTTTTTTGACAGTTTTTCATCAGAAAGTGTTTACCATTCAGAATAGCTTTTGAATTTGTATTAAATTTCTAAATTTGAATTAGAAGCAAACAGAATGCAAATTTTCAATTAGTTTAATTACAAGATTCAAATAATTGCAATAATTTAAAAGTAATTTTTAATTTAAAAAGTGAGGTTTATCAAAGCAAAATATTTGAGTCTTTGAATAGATGCTATTTATAGAAATTTGTGATTAGTTCCTCATATTTAAGTATCAATATTCATTTAAATTAATTTACATTATTAAAACAATAAATTAAAGTTAATTAATAAAAAAATAACTTGTTAAAAAGAGTCGAAGAACACTTAATTTGCCAGAAAACATTGCCTTTTTTGAATTTCTTTCAATAACATTTCAATAAATTCTTCTTCCTGTTATTCCAATTCAGTTAAAATTCACACACATTGAAAGGAAGCCAGTTTTTCCAATCTGAATTAATTTTTGTAGTGAACACAGAAAGGACCAAATTCAACTCATTATTGGCAACCATTGCTGATGTTTTCTTTAATGTTATTGCAGGTGTTATCATTTTAGTATTCAGATAATCATCGATGAAGTGTACATGAAGTTTTATGTATTAAATTAAGAAATTACCATAATCTATAAAACAAGTTGCAGAAATTGTACATCAATAGACCAACCTGTTGTGCAAATGCATGAAAAAATACATGGACTACGGCTTGATGCAATTTCAGCACCATAAAGTAACCGAAAGTTACTGACATCATCAAAGCAGAAAACAGGTGTCTGAAATAAGTTTCGAGGTAGATTTGAAAGGCGTAAAAAACGGGAGGAAGAAAAACATGACAGAGAGGTTAATGAGAAAAGAGAAATGGAGAAGGGCAGCAGCGTCGCTTGATCCAGCTCTTCAGCTGTGAGGTGGCAGTCGGTTAATCAGGTCACGTAGCCTGATATGATAATCCCAAGGGCGCTGCATGAAAGCAGAGGCTAACACCATGCTGACAGTGAGGAGAGGTGAATCTGATGGGAGGTACTGTTTGGGAGGTGCTTTTAAGATGTTTCCTCTGTATCATGTTCAGGAGGCCTTGTAGTCCCGCAATCGCTCTGCCTTCAGGCATGCTGGTGCATTTAGGTGTGTGTATATTCGGTCCATGCAGATTGACACCTCCACCCGTGGGGAATTCGCTAGCAATGAATTGCGCTGTTGATAATGTTTACTTGTACACGTTCTCTACGCTGCGTACAATGAGCAAGTCATATAGGCCAAGGAAAGTGGTTCACCTCATAATATTCCCAATGAAATTTGAGGCACATGATAAAGGTCACCTGGATATTTCTAGGTCTCAACAATAAGGATTTTTCTTGCCTAAGATTGGCAGTTCAGACTTTTAATTTTTTTTATAACAAAATAATAAATAACTAAATTTTGTTTGTATATATATACATATATATAGAGAGAGAGAGAGAGTCATTTAGTCAGATTTAAATTCAAATTTCACTTCAAGTCATGTCAACTTTTCAACTTAATTAATCTGACTTAAAAAAAAAAATCAAGTTGAATCTCATATAACTTGCCATTGAAATGGGTTTAATTTGATTAATGTAATGAAAAACATATGTCGTGTCATGACTTATATAATGATATTATATTAATTAATACCATTATATAAATATCTATTTTATTTTAGCAGCATTTTTAGATTTCAATTTTTTTTTTTACGTTTTTATATTTCAAATGTTCTTCACAAAGCAATTCACAGCAAATAATTAATTCAGTTTTTCATTTTCAAAAATACCTCACAGGAACTTACTGTATACAATAAGAAATTATAAAGTTGTATTGTATCTCAATGGAATGATATATGAATACTTTTTATTTATTAATCTTTGTTAAAAGTACATTTTTTTATGCATTTGATTTTTTTTCTTTTAGCCTCCACTTGAAAACCCCTGAGATAGTGTGAAGAAACATTTTAAATTCATAACAGAAATCATGTTTATCTTTACAAGGCTTGAACACAAGATGTTTAGACAACACAGAACTGTCTCAATAAAGCCAATGACAGTTCCGTCAACTAGCCTGAATTATCCTCAATGGCCCCAAGCCATCGGCCCATCTTTATTGTTGAGCTCTGATTGCTGTAGCATCATCACTAGTATGCATGTCTGTGTGTGTTTGTCCCGTATGTACTCTATGAATACACATCTGTGATTCAGCCTGTATTTTCTGCCATCTTGATGAATCAGTAAGAGTGAGGTGAGGGATGAGCTGTGCCCTTCCACCTCAGCAGTCAGAGAAGTGTGAGATTCAAGCGAATAAGATGCTTCCAGCCACGTTTGAGGGATGTCAAGGTGTCAGAACTCGAGCTGGGCCGAGTCCTGCTGAAATGCACTGTGCGAAGATGTTCCCCAAGGCTACAGTAAAGGGCTGAACACTCAAATGTCAGCAGCTGACTCTTCCCTTCAGTAGAAACAACACCAACTACTGATGAAAACAGGCATAAACCTCTTTGGCAGGTTACGTTTCAGTTGACAGAACTTCCCAACAAGGAAGTCACATGATGACAGCAATGTATGTATGAGTTGAGGTGAGCCACAGAAGATGAATCAATGATACTGGACAGGGTTAATATACTATTCTGAAAATGTTTTTGTTTTCTACTTTAGTTTTCAATTCCAGTTTAGTTTTAGTTAATAGGTAACTGTGGCTGAATACATTTTTTCCCTCCTCGAGTATGAGCTCCATATTAATATTCTCCTATATCATATTATACTCAACAAAAACACATACTGTATGCAAACTTTTTTTTTTTTTTTTTTTTTTTTTTGAGATTTCGTGTAAAGGTTCAATAAATGGTTCCATTAACAAAAAAGTGTGCATATGCATTTTTGTTGAGTATCATTTTTTGTTCTCACTATTATTTAATATGTCTGGCTTTACAGGGTTAAGTTATAAAAATGTCTGAATTTCACTGATGCAAAATATCAAACCAAGTGGCATCTGCAAACAAATAATGCTAGAGCTTCTTTTTAAACAATTCATCTGATTTTTCTTTTTTCTTTTTATAAAGAAGGAGGAGGGGGAGGGGGAGGGGGGTTATTTTGTTTTGATTTTTCTTTTTAAAAAGCGGTGGGGGGGGGGGGGGGGGGTTGTTTTGTTTTGTTTTTTTTAATAGATGTATGACATCATTTCCTCTCAAGGTCACACAGATGTCAAAGCAGTAGTAATTTACAATACATTTAGAGGGAAATTTCTTTACAATAAATAATTATAATAATTGTGAATTAAGTGACCAAATATATTTAGGGCCACTGTAATTAGTTTTTATTTTTACTTTCTTTTATGGTACTTTATTACAAATTTTTTTTTAATTTATTTATTTTTTTATTGTTGTTTGTGGTTTTAGTTATTGTAAAGCACATTGGTCAACGTGGGTTGTTTTTAATTGTCCTATATAAATAAATTGTCATTGTCATTGTTTAATTTGTATTTTTGGTAACACTTTAGTATGGGGACCAATTCACTTAACTATGCCTATTATTAACATATTGGCTGTTCATTAGTTACTTGTAAAGCACATATTTTGCAAGACCATTTTCTACATCCCTAATCCTACCCAATATCTAAAGCTAACAATTACCTTACTAACTATTAATAAGCAGCAAATTAGGAGTTTATTGAGGCAAAAGTCATAGTTAATGGTTTATTAATAGCAAGAATTGGAACTTAAAATTAAGTGTGGCCGTATTTTTCAGTTTTTATTTTGGACTATTTATTACATAACACCACAAACTGTTCAATCTGGATACAATAGCAAACAGTCTTTCTCAGAAACTGCACTATACTTAAGTTTGTTTTATTTGTTAAAGAAGTGTTATTTATCATATTCAGAAGAATATAGCATACTGCAGCACTTACTAAGAAAGAAATGTTCTATAAATTGTTTCTGGCTCTGGCATCTCTGGGGCATTTATGATTCAGCAGCATAGACTGAATGTGCTCAGGTGTGCCGTCAGATTCACGCACCAGAGAATACTTATAGCTGCGGGGTTTCAAGTTCATGGCACAGAATCTCATATTCAAGAGTTATACAGTATATATATTCAAGTTTTGAGGCCATTTGGATCAAACTTCTTTACAACTTTAATGTTCCCTTTGTGATGTTTCATGGAGACATCTGTACCATTATTTGCAGTAACCATTTTGCAGCATTTTGGTTTATTATTGTAGACTGTCAAAAAAAAAGATACAAAGCTGTCACTGGGGTGGCCTCCTAAGGTACAAAATCTAAAAGGTATACCTTTGTACCCCTAAATGGTACATATTAGTACCTTTTAAAAGGGTACTGACCCAGTGAAAATTTTGTATGCTTTTTTCTGAAAGTGTAGCATTGTTAATTTCAGATTTACCTGCCTCTAAATGTCTAGTACATAGTTTTATGTCACTCAAATGACACTTCCCATTTAACCCTAGTGAAAAATAAATACACAAAATGTATTTTAAATACATTTATTTCATGCTAAGTATACTACAAATACATTTACATATTTATGTACTTAATAAAAATACCCTGCAACTGTACTTTTAGTATACTAAACTGGTATACTTAAAGTCTGCTAAACTGGAACAACTAATTTTGTACTTAATGCACTTTAATTGTGCTGAAGTCCTACTAAAGATATATTGAAGTATATTTGATTGTGTTAAAGTGGAACTATTGCAAGTATACTTCAGGAACACTTTAAATATCTTGAATTTAAAGACCAATATTATTCAAAGATCATAAAATCCTCATCAATAGTGACATTAATATTAGGAAATGTGCATTGTGCACAAATAGTACTCCAAATAAAGTTGAATTATAATTTTTATATCAGTAAGTCTCGACCGATATGTCAGTAAATATATTAATAGATTTGAACTATACTTAGTATGCAATAAATGTATTTTAAACAATACTTTTTTTACTAGGGAAACTGGACAATGCTTTGACAGAATACACCAATAATCTGAAGATAAGCTTATTCTGTTTACGTTCATATTTATACTTTGCACTTTTTGCTTTTGCAAACTCGTATTTTAAATTTAGAAATATTTTTACTGCTACTTTTCACCTTTGAAATGGTTTGCGTTAACGCTAATAACTCAGCTATACTGAGCCCTGACAGTTTTTCAAAGTATGTGTCCATCTGAAATGAGCTAAAGAAATGTTGGTTCTGATGAGTCAGGGCTACTGAGAGCTGCCTCCAAGAAGAGAGAGAGGAGAGGATAAGCCGAAGATTGCCAGGGAGAATTTCATAAAGAGGCCCCATGCTGCTCGAAAGAAATTGAGAGGGGAGACACTGAGTGTGGCGTCATGCTGTCGCAATTTCAGATGTGTTAGACCATTTACAAGAAGAGCGACACAATCGGGGTGGCTTATACAACCGGGGATGGCGCAGATGAGCGTTCTCCATCGCAGCATGAAAAGACATTGAGTTCGAGATATAATTGAACCCTAGAGCTAATTGAAAGCTTCTTACCGCTATCTTTTCTAATTAATCATGACTAAAAAAAATCCCTGATGTCCAAATGCAAAAGAGATGCAAGATGATGCAAGATATGAGGTTGTTTTATCAGGTGTTTGTGCAGGATGAAGAATAATGCAGGGCCAGGGAGTCCTGTCATCTAATCAAAACACTGTATTCACTGACATTTGGGACTCCGAGCTTCCTATACCACAAGGGCCCGACTTTGCCAGGGTGACATTTAGATTGAAAGGGAAACTTTGAATGTTAGATAGTGTGCTTTACATTGCACAGCATCAATCAAAAAAAAAAAAAAAAAAAACAGAAAGAAAAAGAGCCTGTATTTCAAACAGGGTTGTGCACGATATATATATACAATATATAACATAATTAAATAATTAAAGTCTCTGTAGAAAGATTCATGTTTAGCAAATGGGGCCATTTTGGAAAGCAATATGAAATAATTAAAGTTGTAGACTGTAGTTTGGGAAATGCTGAAATGTATTTGAAATTCATGATTTCAACTGACTATTGAAGTGGACTTATTGATTGCTTATTGAAATGAACCTCAGATGAAATAGCATTTTCTGTGTCCATTTTTAGTATATGGTCCTGTAATTAAAAACATAACTCTGTAGGGATGGGCTTCTGGGACTTCAGCACCAAATGTTTTTAGTAAAGTCCAATTTTTTTTATTTATTTATTTTTTAATCATTACCTTGTCTTTGCCAATAAGATTTCATGCATATTCTGTTTTGAGCATAACTATTCCAGATCTTTTGAATACTGCTATATTCCTCAAATGCCGCAAGACTTTTAACTACTGGCATAATGTTGCTTATTCTGCAATAAAAGTTAAATGTTATTTAAATTATGATGCAGCAGTCTGTTCTGCAGACAATATCAAAAAGATTAGCTGTGTTTTGTGAATAGTTTCCTCTACCCAGATATATTTAGCATTGATTATTTCACACATATGATTCTAACAGCAAAGCAGAATATCCAGTTGTGCTTGAGGAGTTTGCAATTTGTCCAAAACATTATGCAGGCATGGTGCCATGAACCTTGTAAACTTTGGCATATCAAACGCATATTATTTTTTAATGATTTAAGACTTGAGCTGTGCTGCAACTGAAGCAAACAATTAAAACTAGGCCTTAAATGTAATGTACAGTTTATTAAAAATATGAAAATTCACAATGCTTAAACACCAGTTTGTTTTTTTATTCTGCAAATAATGACTTATATTTTGTTCATATGGCATATCATATGGCTTTAGTCAGAGATGGGCACAATTACATCAAAAAGTATTTAGTTACAAATTATAAATACTTGCTCATCAAATCTATTTAATTTAAAATACAAAATACTGGTGTGAGAAATGTATTTAATTAAAATACAAGTAATTTGTAATTTGAAAATACAAAAATACAAACAATATTTACAAGCAATCAAGAGCAAGAGACAGTGCCATTACATTTAGACACACTTAATTTAATACGGTAAAAATTTTAGTTTGTCTATGAAAAAAGTAGCTAACTTTTGCCAAGCAAACTAGTCACTTGTCAGCTAGCAAGTAAAGTTCTAGAGCAGCTTTTTCTTCTGTCCTTTAATAACATTCAGTGAGCAATAACTGATAGTATATTTTAATACATATTTAGCCAGTTTGCGCTGAGCACCAAAACAGCTTCTTTCATTTTGTCCAGTTGGAAGATGGAACCATGGACAAATTAAAGGTTTATTTCACCCAAAAATGAAAATTCTGTCATTAATTACTCACCCTTGTGTCGTTTCACACTCGTAAGACCTTCGTTCCTCTTCCAAACACAAATGGAGATCTTTTTGATTAAATTTAAGAGCTTTCCCTCCATAGACAGCAACGCAACTTGTACATTCAAAGCCCAGAACTGTAGGAAAGACATCGTTAAAGTACTCAATGTGACCAGTGGTTTAACCTCAGTTTTATTGTTTAACCTTAATTTTGAACTAACCCAGTTCCAACAGGATGTCATGATTCACTTGCATTTAGCCAAAAACTATGATAGGCTATAGTTGGCAGTGCTATTAACACAGGTTAAGAAAGAGCTTTATTGGCAGGTTTGTTTACTCATACAACGAATTTGTTTTGGTGACAGAGGCTTCCACAGCACAAACAGAATGTCAGTGACAAGACAACAGAATAAATAGGAAATAATATGTAACTATTTTTTGAAAGAACACAATATACAAAATAAACAATATATGGTACTTGTGTGTACAGGTATGTTATGTACTATTGTAAGGAAATTTAAATAAGAAGCATGGTGTGTTAAAAAAAAATTATAAATAGTGTTGTGCTTTTTTGTGAAGAAAGATATTGTATTATCTGAGAATAAAATGAACTACTTGATTATGTATTTTGAGTATTTCAAATACAAAATACTGTCTCTCAAAGTATTTAATTACAAATGACATTTGATGTTTTTTTGTCCAGCAAAATACAAATTACAAAATACGTATTTCAAATACATTTAATTAAAATACTGCCCATCTCTGGCTTTAGTAGACTAGGAATATTGCACATGAGCTGAATTGACTTCTTTTATACTACTTTATAGCCACTTACAGTCATTCCACTTTTGTTGCATAGAAATAGAGCAGCTTGCACATTCTCCTAAATGCCTCCTTTTGTGTTCTGCATTTAAAACATAAGTCATAGAGGTTTGGAACAACATGAGGGTGAGTAAATGATGACAGAAAATATTTTATTTTTACATCAAAAGGATGAATATTTTGAATATTGCACTTGGTCATATAATTATTTTATCAGTTTCAAATGCTGTTATTATGAAACCAGCATTAGATGACCTCCGCCACTGGTGCTGCAGCAGCTTTACATTAAAATCTCCAAGATGTTAGCATTCAGCTGCATGTTAATGTCACCTATTTCCATTTGAAGGGTATGACACGGAGGAGGTCAGGACACGCGTCTCTTCCACACCTCAGGTGCATGGAGCTGAAAATAGGCTTTGCCGTATCAGATGCCTACATGCCTGGGCCTGCGAGCAGCCATCTTGACCTTTTTCAGTATTCATTCCCCAATTGCATCAGCGGTCCCTTAGCCAATCAGAGGGTGGGGAATTTGCAGGTCAGCACAACCACTTCAAAGGAGAGGTGGCAGAGTGGGCGGGGGAAGGTCGATGACCTCCACGAGGTGCTGGGCTTATCTGACAGTTGAAATGAGATGCGATTTCCCAGTGAGGGGTAAGAGCAGCTATATGGCGGACTAGAAAACAGCCCATCCTCAAACAAGCTTTAATGTCAAGTAATCTCACTGTGGGGGAAATTGTGTTGTGGGTGTTATTGGGGAGGGCAGTGAACATAAGACTGAGCTGGCAAAGGTAAAATGAACTGTGGTAAATATAAGGTGTGAGGCTTAAATCATCTGTTTCCCTCACTTTCCTTTATATTGAGGTGAAAGAGATATTCACATCTTAAAGTTGCCTTGTATTTACTTACTTACTTACTTACTTACTTACCCACCCCAAACTCTTAGATCTGAATGATATTTTTATTAATATAATTTCATTTATCACATTTATTCCTTTATCTTTTTACTATTTTATTTATTTGTTATAATTATTAATTAATTTGTCCCTTAGATTGTAATAACATTTCTTTCTTTCTTTCTTTCTTTCTTTCTTTCTTTCTTTCTTTCTTTTTTTAACCCCATACTCATAGATTTTCATGTTATATTTTTATTTTATTAATTTATTATAATTATTAATAGTTAATATCTCACCCCATACTCTTAGTTCATAATAATAATTTTTATTTGTTTTCTATTAATACATAATTTGCTTGTTTATTTATTTGTTTGTTTGTTTACAATTAATAATTTGCCCCATACTTTTGATCTTTTTTCTTTATTCATTCATTCATTCATTCATTTGCCCCAAACTCACATTTTATTCATTTATCTTTTTATTATTTTATTTATTTGTTATAATTATTAATTAATTTGTCCTTAGATTGTAATAACATTTTTCTTTCTTTCTTTCTTTCTTTCTTTCTTTCTTTCTTTCTTTCTTTCTTTCTTTCTTTCTTTCTTTCTTTCTTCTTTTTTAACTCCATAATCATAGATTATGTTTCATGTTATATTTCTATTTTATTAATTTATTATAATTATTAATCATTGTACTCTTACCAATACTCTTAGTTTGTAATAATATATTTTTTATTTATTTTCTATTAATATATTATTTGTTTATTTATTTATTTGTTTGATTGTTTACAATTAACAATTTGCCCCATACTTTAGATTTTTTTTCATTTATTTTGTATTGATATAATTCATTCATTCATGCAACCCCCTCATGTTTTTATAATCCTGTATTAATTGTGTATTATTTCTTCTCTGAAAAGGAAAATAATTTCTTCTGTTTTTCAGAAGACTTATATTTTTATGTTGCTTTCTTCCCGTTTTTAGAGCAAGAAAGTAATACAGATGGAACGACATGAGACATTTTTGGGAGTGAAGTATTCCTTTAACACTAATTTCACATTCCCAGTAGAGGTTTTGGCGTTGACCCAGGTTTGTTTGCGCATACTGTTTAATCAATGTGAAAACCACTTTCCTCGTGGTTGATAGGAATGTGAACTAGAGGTGAACTTCTATTGATTACTCATATTTTGCAGTCTGATTGCTAGTTTTGGGATGCACAGGTTTGTATCTGTCTGGCAAAAACAGATTTGAAAAAAGTTTTATAGCTTGTTACTCAATGACATCCTACCTAGTTAGTGCAAGTGGATGCTTTTGGTCAAATTAAGCTGCTAAATTGAACAGACTTATGTAAAAGTCTGACTCTGTGAGACTAGGGGGGAGTCAATAGTCAGTATTAAAAGGAACCTGCAGGGCTGGATCGATCCAGAGAGTAAGCTGAGTCAATGTCCCCCTACAGAAACAGAATGTGTGTGTGTTTGTGAGATGTGACGGTAGGAATTTTCTTTAATCTTTGAGATGCATAAACCAGGTCATCCTGTGACACCAAGTTGTGTTGTATGGTCAGATACATACTCGAGCTCAAACCCTCAGACAGCGAGCCAAATCTGTTGGGTTTCAGTATACTCAGGGATTATATGAACAGATGAACTTGTGAAATGTCATTTCACACATTTTAAATATTTATATATGTCCACTTGTACTAGAGTCTTATAAAAATGACATACAGTAGCACAGATTCTTTGCTAAGGCAAACATGACTTACTATTGATCATGTTTAGTTTCATGGGTTTTTCAAAACCCTTAACCCTAAGTGTTAAACTCTGATGTGTAACTTTCATCATTTGTGTACCTTTTTAGGAATTTGTTTTTTGTCTGCCGATTTTGCATGGGTAAGTTAAAATAGTTAAAATAGAGTTAAAATTGGCATTTACTATGTAAGCTTGTTTCCGCCATGGAATACAATTTTTTTAAAAAGATAACTGTGACATTTTATCTCAAAATTCATGTCCCACAATTTTGACTTCATCTCTTCGAATTGTGAGATAAAATCTCACAATTGTGAGTTATAAAGTCCAATTCTGAGGAAAAAAGTCAGCTCACAATTCCGACATTTTTTTACAATTGTGAGTTTATATCTCACAATTCTGACTTTGTAACTCGCAATTACAAGTTTATATTTTACAATTATGACTTTATTTCTCAAAATTGTGTTTATATCACAATTCTGACTTAATAACTCACAATTGCAAGTTTATATTCAACAATTCCACAATTATGACTTTAGAACTTGCAGTTGTGAGTTTATGTCACAATTCTGAGAAAAAGTCAATTACGAGAAAAATCCGAATTAGGAGATCAAAAAAGTCATAATTACCTTTTTAATTTTTTTTTTTATTCAATGGCAGAAACAAGCTTCCATACTTTACCCATCATCTTGGATGAAAGGATAATCTTGTGGCAGGCATTCTGGGATTAAATCTATGAATGATGTATTCAAAGCTGCCTTAGAATGAATTTTGCCACAATGCATTATTTTGCGTCTACGGTTCATGTGCAAACCTATGATGCCTAATGATGTTGTCGAGGTTGACAGCTTACTCTTATTTTCTGTTTATTTGTACAATTTGATATTTTTTTTACTTGTTAATCCTTTTGTAATGAAGCAGGGCAAACTGAATATAAGAAGGAAAACTGGCAAATGCTAAATAATTATTATTTTCTGTTTTAGATCGTCCTCGCCCCCCATAATGCCTTTCTTTGGCGTTCAATATCCATATCCATATCCAACACGCATCCAAAGGAAAAAATAAACTTGAAGTGGTTATTTGGCCCAAAGTTTTTGGAAATAACCTCTGTATTTCACAGAATTTGTTTGCAATCCAAACACTTTAGCAGCCGTTTGAGTCCCGAGTCCTCTGAGACTGCCACATATGAAGCGAGTCCTCATTTTGAATTTCAAATACATTTCAGCAGTTCTCAAAATTCATCCATAACTCGGTCTCTCAGGGACAAAGCAGTTGCTTTTGCAAACGGCCCCATATGCTTAATATGAATCTCAAATGACGGCCCATGGAAATGCACATCCTCGTAGGGCAAAACCGATGCATTTTATGTAAAATTAAATGATTAACATTACTTCGAGGAGGTCAAATGATAAATAAAAGAAGCTGTGAAACTGAATAACCCTCATTATTTTGTTTCATGCTAGATTGTCAGTATTTATCTCGCTTTTTCTTTCTTTTTCCGCACGCATTCACTCTTTTAGCAGACCATTCAAAGCCTTACCAAACAAATCAATACATTAAATTGGAATAATGCTCTTAATGGCTCCCATTCAATGCTTGCCATTTGATTTCAGAGGGGAGGCGGGGTGGGCCTGCTTAGCTACACAAACACAAATGAATAGGCCCCAAATTGAAAAATCCATTGTGTGCTTCTCTTCTGCCATGATTTCAGTCTCCCGCTTCCTTTGTGATGCACGTTGTCTTAACTGAACTCATCTTTGAATGAAATAGGCTATGTAAGCTATTTTTTTTTATTTCACTATATCCTACTGTGTTGTACTTCGGTTGCCTTTGAGACCACAGTCTTCACTGCTTCTCGCAGATGCCATTATCTGTTTGGTGGAAATAAATTGAAATGATAGGACTGGGGTAAAAATACTGAATGTGGCCAAATACTGATTTAATGGTCTAATGCTATTATTTTTCAATAATAGAATCAAATGTGGTTGTGTAAATAAGCACTGCACCTGTTAGAAAGAAAAATCACATCTCTGTAATAGTTAAATTAGAGTAAATGGAGAATTTAGCTGAAGTCTCCTGCTTTAACGATTGTTCTCCTGAGAAAAAGACCCTAGTAAGCTCACATGCATCTCCTCTAGAGTTTCAGAGGTCTCAAGAAAGTCGCCATGAAAGCGGCCTCAGAATCAAAAGGTTTGATGTCGTATTGACGTATTGATCAGCATTGATGTAGTAATCCCTGTTGAGGGGAAACCAAAGTATATTGAATGTGATCCGTTATTGGTGGGATTTGAAGGTGACAGAGCAGAAATCTGACACCGCTGAAGAACTCACAAAGGGAGAACCAGCGATTAATGGGTCTATGCTAAAGAGTCAGGCGTCCAGAAGACTATAGGACACACACAGGTCATTCCTTCTACCGCTCTGATGCTGCGTTAATTCTGTGTAAATATCATGCACAATCAGAACAGCTGTTCTGCTGTCATAACAAAGCATATATCAGAATTTAAAATTATAATGTCACATTTCCGTTCATCATGTTTCTATATTCATAATTTAAACCATGACATTCAAATAATTAATGTAACTTGTCTTTTGCAATGTAAAGATGGCAATATTTTATGGCAGCGTTATCATTTTTGTCATACTGCTTACAGATGGAAACCACACTCATTAATTTCAGGGTTATTACAGTTAAAACTTAAATTTCATCTAAAACTAAAACCATTTTTAAAAATGTTACTTGAAATAAAATAAGCGTTAACTGATAAAATAAGACTTAAAAATACCCAACTTATTTTGTTCATACTAGTCGCCAAGGCATCAAGAAATAAAACTAACACTTAAATAAAAATTAAAACTATATAGGCATATTAAAAAAATAAATAAAAAAGACAAAAGTTACAAAAAAATTACTAAAACTTTAACAAAATTTGAAATGAAAACAGAAAATATGAAAAAATTTAAATGAATTTAAAACATTAACATAAATTATAAAAGTATATTAATGATAAAACAACACTGGATAATTTTCTTTTTCACAATATCACAATTAAAAGAACGTGTGAATTTTAAATTATTTAACTACTCTTTGAGATGATGTTGCATTTTCTTTTTTTAAATTTTATATTGGTATTTTATTTTCAATTTTGTTGTGTACTGGTGATTTATTAAGAAAATAAATCCTGGTTATTCCTTGTATTTTTCCCTTTAGCTAATTGAACTATTTTAAACAATGTTTTCTTGTAATTATATTTTAAATCAATAATCAATTTGAAGTTTTCTCTAATGTTCTCAAGGTGGTCTACAATACTTGGAGAAAACTATCCCATTCATCTCTGTGGCACTGGTGCATGATTCTCTGGAAGTGCATTTGATTTGAAACCTACTATCACTGTACCAGACATCAGTGAGTAATAGCAATGTATTTGATGAATTATGTTCATATTAACTGGTTTATCTCACTCTAAAACATTCTATTGTGTTTAAAAATCATATGACAAAATTCCAAACGATTAGACACCCTTATGATGTAATTTAGCTCTTTATTTCCATCCTCTTCATTGATAGAATTTGACCAGAGCATATTTCTGAAAGTCTACTACAGTATACCCTTTTATAGAACTACTTCCTGAAATTACCACACAAGCATATTTATTTTTAGTCATCGAGTTAGAGAGTCCTGGCACTGCATAACTGGAATGACGATACCGCAGCGGATGCACGTAACCCCGAGAGAGTGACAGTGAGTTTTTGGTAGTGGCCGCTAATTCTCTTCTTCCTATCTCTGTACTTAATCATCCAATCAATCTTGCCTTTGACAAAGGCTCCTGTGATAGAATATCTCTGCCTGCAATCTCTTCTCCATCTCTTCTGCTCTCAGGCCTGTGGGGAAAGAGAGAGAAGGACTGTGTGGAGGGGGTCTTAATCCACTCATTCAATTCCTGCCAATGCTCATCGCTCTCTTTCCGTTTCAAAGGGCAAATGGAGCATGTGGCTAAAAAACACCACCACCAAGTTACATGGTCTCTTCTGAGTTCTCTTTCCTTCTCTCTTGCACTTTCTCTTCAGTTTTCTTGCTCTTTTTCATTGTTTCTCTCCCACGTTAGTGGCATGTGGTGGCCTTCTGAAATGAGCATGTATTCGTGTTTCTAGTCAAGTGTAAATTAATGTTCCAGTTCGATTTGATGATTACACGGTTTCCAGGTTAAAGGCATATGGGAAAACATTTATCTGACTCTGCCAACAGTCAACTAATATCCCATTCCTGTGCTTTTTGAACTCCTGTAAGCTATGAAAAATTAATATGCTTGTGTTAAGGTAAGACACTATAGTTGAATAGGGTAAAAATAGCTAATATAGGAATCACCATACTTTTCCCGTTTGATTTAATAAGGTGCATTAAGACACACTGTATTTCTTTATAAAAAGGTTTTCTGAAATTTTTAAATGAGGCATTAGCTAATTAAATATGCGCAAGTGTACATATATTTCGAGAATGGAAACTGAACTCTGGATAAAGTTAAGTTTAAAATTCTTATTTCATTTTATTGACATATTGGAGATTTTAAATCTCTTTTTTTATTGATCTATAAACCAGAAAATACTGTTAGAAAAAAAAATCCACATTTTTAAGAATGAAATGTCACACAAATCAGGCAAATGTTAACAAAAAATAAATTAATAAAAATAAATAGGAATACAACTGGAAAGGTTTGTGTAAGTGCTACTGATGTGAATATTTCTGGCTCAGTGCAGGAGAAAAAAAAAAATCATTTTGAAAAAAAAACTGCCTTTATGTATTGTAATTGAAACTACAGACTAAATAGATAAAGTATAATAAAATAAACACTTAAATGTGTAATTTGGTTGTTTTCTTCCCACTAGTCTGAAAAAAAAAAAAAAAGTTATGGAAGAAAAATAGTCCAAAATCTCAAAATTGACCATTGCTTGGAAAACAGTGTTTTTGCCTATATTGTCTTCCCTTAAGGAAGTATAACAGATTTTCAGAAATATGCTTAGGCACTTAAACTAATATCAAGTATTGTTTTCTGCCCATTATTTGCAGTCACGCAGTGTTCATTAAAAGCCCAGCCAGTATAAACGTTCATTGTTAATGATGGCCGAGAACAAGTTTTGTTGCATCGCAGCTTGCTGCTCATTTCCAGTGAAGATGCAATGTTAAGGCTATTTACTTAAGTTTTTTTTTTTTTTTTCACGTTGTAAACAGATCTAAATTGCTTGTTCTACTACACAGCCCATATTGTAAGTGAATTGCTTTTTCTATTAAAAAATATATATGTATTTTGTGAAACTACAAATTATTCTTGAGAGCTGATCATTAAGTAGCCTAATAACAAAAAGCATTTGGGGCACTGTTCTATTATAGATCAGTGGTTCGGGGCCACTTATTTAGATTTGCTTTTAGATTTGCTTTTGAAGTTTTGATCCTGTTTGGTAATATTTGTTTTATTTATTTTTATATTGTTAATTATATTCTCATTTGATTTTTTTGGAGGAGGCAATGCTTGCCTTCTCACAGAAAACGCCCCTGCTTTCTGTAGCTTTCCACCCCCGGCATCTCTCTCTCTGTCTCAAAATTAAGCTCTTTGAATTCCTCTCTGATGTAAGGAACTTGTGAGATGTGGATGGGCTCAGTATGAGAGGCTCGATTTGATGCAATGAGTTTGCTTTCAAGATGTCACTCCATCCTTCTTTCTTGCTTCCGTTCTTTCTTTTTCTCTCATCTCATAAAATCTCGCCCACTTGCTCCCTCTTGTCTCACTCTGTTATGGATGCACAGTCACTCTTGTGCCACATGCGCAAACATTCATCTGATATTACATTTGCACAATTATGACATTGGACCTTGCAGGGTTCTTTAACACGTACACTGGAATTGCCAGCAAAACGGTCCCTCTGATGTGAGCACTCTCTGTGTGTATACAGGCGAAAGGTGATGTATGTTGTTACTTCCTCTTATTCCAGTTTAAAACCGAAGTGTGAATAATTGAATAAACCGAAATATATAATTTTTGTGTTGTGGAATGTAGTTTTAAGAGTTTTTTAGGTGAGAATGTATTTGTTTAGACTTAAAATATGCGGTTTGTTAATAATGTCTGTTTGAAAATTTGCTTCAACAATTTCAGAGATGTGAGCTCCAGGGCGTCAGCGGCCATTCAATGCTCATGAACCCGCCAAGAGCATCCTTACCTCAGCTCATTCTTCTGGAATTTGCCACTGGCTTTGATGTCTTTATAGTAGTTAAACATAAGATATAATTCATTTTGGGTAAATCTAACGGCAGCCTTTGGTCTCATGAATCTATAATTTGTTCCAGAGCAAGTAGTTTTGGCTGAGGGCAAAGTCTCATAATGTTATATTTTATATAGCCTAACTTTAATGCTGCATATCAGGGCACTGCCTTCGTACTTTTAACTAAATTGCCTAGCAACTTTTATGGTGGCTGTTGTTGTTGCTTATTAAATCTTATTATTCAATAAATAATATTTTATATAAATAATAGTAGTATTTAATAATAGTATTTAGTATTAAGAAACTGTGTGTTCGTGATGGTGATTTTAGTTACATTGTTCCGACATTAGATGGCAACAAGAGACTGTTTTTACGAGTAATAAGCAGTAAAGACTTTTTATTGAAAGAGACTTTTTACTTTCCACAACACCTTGTAAGACGCAGCAAACAAATGCATTGAGCAGCGGAAATTCCCTTAACAGATGAAAGGATAGTATGACAAAGATATCGCTTTCCTCAGTGGACATTCAAACTAATATTTTATTGTGAATATGAAATTGAGCTGAAGAATGAATGCTGTATCAGATGCAGGTAATCACACTCGCTCAGTCAAACTCTCTCTCATAATACTTGACTAATACAAAAGCTTTTAATGAAGCAACTAAACGTTCCTTCATTACTTGTCCTAAAGTGACATTTTTGAATTAGTAAAGGAGGCTTGGGCTCAGCTGTTAAGCTGTTAAACTGTGATTTGAATCTGTGGTGGAAGGAAGTAGTTCGCACAAAAGAGGGCTTTTAAAGACACTCTGTTGTTGTTTCTTATGTATTTACACACTCGTGCCGTTGAACTTTTGGGGATTAATTCTGCTGAAAAATGCAAACACTTTATTTGTGTTGATTCTAAAACAAAACAAACTGTTTGTTTTGATTTGTTGATTTTTAAAACAAAACAAACTGTTATTGAGATTGATTTTATTGAGAGGGGTAGATCATGGACCATTCTTTTGAGCTAGTTCTTTTTAGTGACCTGGATGAAGCAGTTGACTAAATCAGACTGAATCATCTGAAATAATTTGCAGCTCGGGACTCCAGTTAGTTGCTAATACAAAACTCACTTTAGTCTTTTGCTAACAAGCATAACAAATAAAAAGTATTGGAAATATAATAGTGATCAGACGGCAGTATTTTCGAGTCAACAGTAGTGTATTAGTACACTGAGTCACGAGTCGGTTCATGGTCCTGAGGAAGGAGTTTGGACTCTGACATATCCGCGGAGAATCGATGAGCTGCTAATACGAGTGAACCGAGCATGAATGAGGGACAAAATGAAAAAGTTCTCTATGGTTTCTTATTGTTTATGTAAACAATGTTTTTTTCAGTTATTTTTATTAAGTGGTTTAATAATAGCAATTACATACTTGTTTGAAAACAATCTCTCTTTTTTTGACAATTTTTCCCCATCAGAAATCACACACTTCAGATTTTAAATTATTGCACACAAGGAATAAAGCACATTTTGATGTACAGCTGCAATTTTGGTTTATTAAAATTTATGTGGCCACCAGACCAGTAAGTTGTATTTTTAGATGATTGAAGCTATCAAATTAATGTCACAAGTTAATTTGAGCACTTCAAAACAACAAAAGATTATGCTAAATTATTTGTGTGCAACCAAATTAATATTCAAGAGATAAGCATCAGTGAACTCCACCAGTTTTTTTATTCTTCTAATAAAGAGATGCTCATGAATCATTTTAAGGCATCTCCATTTATATATCTTTTCGTTACTTTGAAACAATAATCAAGTCAAATGAAAATGAAGCCAAGAGTTGAAACAGAAGAAGAATGTACTTAAAGCAAATGTAAACAACATGTTTTGACAGAAACGCGGCAGACTATCAGACAGAGATATATTTACCTGACTTCTACTTTCCCACAAGACCTCTCAGTACTTCCAGCTATCAACCAGCCAAGGAACGTCCTTCTCTACTCAGTCTCAGCTTCAGACGGCCCACCCACGGACCGCCCACACTCCCTTCACTGACCGCCTGATGGATATTGTTCACAAAACTGAAAAGCAGTTTCTCCATCTGGCAAGATCTAAGGTTTTGGCTGGCTTGATGCAACCTCCAGGAGTAAGGCCACACAGGTGTGTTTTTATCATTCTGTCTGGAAATAAAATTGCCTTCAATGACAGTGTTTGAGGAAGAATTAATCACTGTGTTTGCCAAAGTTTGTCGGGTTAATGGCATTAAATGTTTGAAAGATACTTTGAAACAAGGTAGCAATTGTGTCTAGATATACACGAGTAGAACTTTGTTTCATGAGTCATTTTTCTTCTTAACTGCCAACTTTGTAAGAAATATTTATATGATACAAAAGTGACTGTAAAAGTAATAGGCTTATATCATAAAAGATTAGATCGTAAATATTGAGTTTAATACAGTTGTCCCTATTATGAGGCAGATTTTATCAGTGGTTGAGGGCAAATGAATCACTTGATAAAACAATGACATTGTCTCACTTAAGAGCACATTACACTGTAATTATTGCGTCAAAATGATATTATTTTATGTGGTACTTATATTCTTTAGTAAGAATTCATATAACTAGTTTTATACAAACTAACTAGTGCTCCTGACTTCAATGATAAATTTTGGTTGTGTAGGAGATCCTTGAACGGACACACATATACAATGAACAGACTCATTCCAGAGGAATGAGTGAATCTCTGGTTTCACCTCTGAGAGTCGTAAAAGTAACGTCTCGGTTACGTATGTAACCCTCGTTCCCTGAAGGAGGTAACGGAGACGTCACGTCGGATGACCGACGAAATTGGGATCTCGCCAGAGAGACCAATCCACTTCGAGTGTAACTAAACGAGCCAATGGACATTGGCATGCGATTATTGCATCCAGCTGCCGCTGATCACAGTGTGAGCATAAGAGGCAGCTGATGCACCGCATCAATTATGTTTTCGCTGAGGAGCCGAGCCGGCGACCCGGCAGCTCAGCGGTGGTACAGCGACTGTGGCGACGGGACGTGACGTCTCCGTTCCCTCCTTCAGGGAACGAGGGTTACATACGTAACCGAGATGTTCCCCTTTCAGTCGGTCACTCCGAGTCACGTCGGATGACCGACGAAATTGGGATCCCTACCAAAGCGCCACAGGAGCTGCCCCTTCCAGTGCCCTGTGTAGGGCTCCTGACCCTTCCTATAAGGCAGACGATAGGACCGGGCTCTACACAGAGAAGGTCAACTACTGGTGTTCCTTGAGCAACCCAAACAGTAGGACTAGGATAACACTGGGAAGCGTGCCCTTCCACTTGGAAGAGGCACACTGCGGAGTCACCTCCTCCCAGAGGGGGTTAAGTGACATTCAAACATGTGAAGTAACCCCGAAGGGCCTATTGCACATGGAAGTCTCTGAGATGGCTCAGGCTGCATCTTTAGAGATGGCAGAACGTGGTCCGCCAGGGGAAACACGGCTCTAATAAGAATACCGTGGAATACACATATGGGATCCCGACAGGGTCTCTCATATGGGCACTAGCCTCGCACCAGATTTCAAGAATTCATTGGCTGAAGGCCTGGCGCCGGACGCCCCGCCGCGTCCGGACGCCGGAGTGCTGGAGGACTCAACAGGGTTTGCCTGGTTAAGGAACTCTCTGGAGAATTAGGCGTAAGGACGCCGCAAGCCGACTCTGAGCCGGCCCTCTCAGTGCCACTACCCGTTTGAGGTGAGAACACAGGAGGAAACCGGTTCGACACGTAGGCTATAAAACCTAGCGAACGTGTTGGGAGTCGCCCAACCCGCAGCTCTACAGATGTCTGCTAGCGAGGCACCACGAGCCAGCGCCCAGGACGATGCGACACCCCTAGTGGAGTGAGCACGCAACCTGAGCGGGCAGGGCACACCTTGTGCTTCATAGGCCAAGGTGATGGCATCCACTATCCAGTGGGCCATCCTCTGCTTGGAGACAGCCTTCCCCTTCTGCTGTCCTCCGTAACAGACAAAGAGCTGTTCTGAGGTCCTGAAGCTCTGAGTTCTATCCACGTACTGACGCAGTGCGCGTACAGGACAGAGCAAAGCTAGGGCTGGGTCTGCCTCCTCCCGGGGCAGCGCTTGCAGGCTCACTACCTGGTCCCTGAAGGGCGTGGTAGGAACCTTGGGCACATAGCCGGGCCGGGGCCTCAGTGTTGCACTGGAGTCAGCCGGCCCAAACTCAAGGCACGACTCGTCGACCGAAAATGCCTGCAGGTCCCCCACCCTCTTGATTGAGGCCAATGCAGTCAGGAGTAGGGTTTTCATAGAAAGAAACTTCAACTCGACTGACTGCAATGGCTCAAAGGGGGCAGTTTGTAGGGCTCTTAGCACCAAAGCCAAATCCCAAGAGGGAAGGGAGGGAGGCCTCGGAGGATTTAACCTCCTGGCCCCCCTAAGAAACCTGACGACCAGATCGTGCTTCCCCACCGACCTCCCCTCTATGGGGTCGTGGTGGGCAGAAATAGCAGCAACATATACCTTAAGGGTGGAGGGGGACAGCCTACGCTCCAACCCTTGTTGCAAAAAGGAAAGCACGGCTCTGATCGAACATCTCCGGGGGTCCTCCTGGTAAGAGGAACACCATTCGACGAACAGGTTCCACTTCAGCGCATAGGCCCGTCTTGTGGACGGTGCTCGTGCTGAAGCGATAGTGAGCGCTACCTCCTGGGGCAGGTCACCTAGAACCTCCGCGTCCCGTCCAGGGACCACACATGAAGTTTCCACAAGTCTGGACGCGGGTGCCAGAGGGTGCCCCGTCTCTGAGAAAGCAGATCCTTCCTCAGAGGAATCAGCCAGGGAGGGGCTGTCGCGAGGAGCATGAGTTCCGGGAACCAGGTCCTGTTGGGCCAATATGGAGCCACTAACAGGACCTGCTCCTCGTCCTCCCTGATCTTGCACAGCGTCTGTGCTAGCAGGCTCACTGGGGGAAACGCATACTTGCGCAAGCCCTGGGGCCAGCTGTGTGCCAGTGCATCCGTGCCGAGCGTTGCCTCGGACAGGGAGTAGAACCACTGGCAGTGGGTGGTTTCCGGAGATGCAAACAGGTCTACCTGAGCAACTCCGAACCGACTCCAAATCAGCTGGACCGCCTGGGGATGGAGTCTCCACTCCCCAGGAAGTGCCGCTCGAGACAGCTCGTCGGCCGCCTGATTGAACACTCCTGGGATGTGGATGGCACGAAGGGACCTCAGATGCTTCTGACTCCAGAGGAGGAGGTGGCGGGCGAGTTGCGACATGCGACGGGAGCGCAAACCGCCTTGCCGGTTGATATACGCAACGGTCGCAGTGTTGTCCGTATGGACCAGAACGTCCCTGCCCCGAAGGTGCCCTCTGAGGCGGCACAGGGCAAGACGTACTGCCAGCAACTCGAGGCAATTGATATGCCAACGCAAAAGGGGGCCCGTCCAAACCCCTGATACTGCGTGCCCGTTGTACGTGGCACCCCAGCCGGTGGCTGAGGCATCCGTGAATACCACAGCATGCCTGGATACCTGCTCCAGGGGCACTCCTGCCCGAAGGAACGAGGGATCTGACCACGGGCTGAAGGTCTTGCGGCAGGCCGGTGTAATCTGAACCCGGTGAGTACCGCGTTTCCACGCCCACCTCGGGATTCGGCCATGGAGCCAGTGCTGAAGCGGTCTCATATGGAGCAGACCGAGCGGAACTATGGCCGCAGCTGCAGCCATATGCCCCAGGAGCCTCTGAAAGAGTTTCAGTGGGACCGCTGTCCTGCCTGATAAAGTCTTGAGGCAGTTCAGCACCGACTGAGCACGTTCCTGGGTGAGGCGTGCTGTCTGGTTGACCGAATCCAACTCCATGCCGAGAAAAGAGATCCTCTGCGTTGGCACGAGTTTGCTCTTTTCCCAATTGACCCGAAGGCCCAACTGGCTGAGGTGCCTGAGCACCAGGTCCCTGTGTGCGCACAACAGCTCTCGAGACTGTGCAAGTATGAG
Organism: Spinibarbus caldwelli; assembly: GCA_039654775.1. Lineage (NCBI taxonomy): Eukaryota > Metazoa > Chordata > Actinopteri > Cypriniformes > Cyprinidae > Spinibarbus > Spinibarbus caldwelli. The sequence goes on from CM077237.1 coordinate 27,876,269, forward strand.
CCAGTCGTCGAGGTAGTTGAGAATGCGCACACCCTGTTCTCTCAGGGGAACAAGGGCCGCCTCTGCGACTTTGGTGAAGACACGAGGCGAGAGGGACAGCCCGAAGGGCAGGACCTTGTACTGATATGCCCGACCTTCGAATGCGAATCGCAGGAATGGCCTGTGCCGCGGAAGAATCGAAACATGAAAGTACGCGTCCTTCAGGTCGATCGCTGCAAACCAATCTAGGGGACGGACGCATCCAAAAATGCGTTTCTGCGTCAACATCTTGAACGGCATCTTGTGAAGTGCACGGTTCAAAACTCGCAGATCCAAGATCGGTCGTAACCCACCGCTTTTCTTGGGCACAATGAAGTAAGGGCTGTAAAACCCCGACCTCATATCGGCTGGAGGGACCGACTCTATTGCATCCTTCGCCAGTAGGACTGCAATCTCCGCGAGCAAGACAGGGGCATCAACGGCTTTGACTGAAGTGAACCGGATGCCCCTGAACTTGGGGGGACGCCGGGCGAACTGAATCGCATAGCCGAGTCTGATGGTCCGCAGGAGCCACCGGGACGGGCTGGGGAGCGCTAACCAGGCTCCGAGAGACCGCACCAGTGGAACCAACGGGGCCACCGACGCGCCCGCGGTGGGGCAGCGAGGTGGAACACAGGGACCGGCCCCAGGGCCTGTGACGGCCTGGCCTGTGACGGCAGGGGGCGGGGTCTGGGTGTGTAGTGTAGCACTCACCTGATTTCTCCTCGCGTGGGAGGAGACACAGGAACCCGGCTTGAGGCTTGTGACAGCCCGGCGTTTGACGACTTGAAGCGGGGAATGGAGTGCTACTGCCCTTACCTGGTTCCACGAATGGGCAGGAGGGGTGCTCTTGGGCAACCACCTGCTGCCTGCTGGCGAGAGAGGAGGAGGGAAGCGATCCTGTGATGCACGGATCACCACTCTCCTCCTCTTGAGACCCAGAGATTGAGGAAACCGCTCTTTTACTGATGTTTTGGGTACCGCTGGCTGCTGGGCCAGCGGCGGAACAAAAACAAACTGAAACACAGGATTCTCCACCCGGCCCTCCACCGGGGGAGGGAGTGGTGCGGTCACCATCTCCCGAAGAGCAGTCTCCTCCATCTCTGGGTCGCCCGTCTCAGGGCCTCTTGCGCTTGCGCTTGCCGCCAGGTTTGGCGGGGGCCTGGACGGGCTGGGCGTCCTGCCTGCGACCGGCTCCACGACGCGGCCTGGTGGAAGGCTGCTGCGGCTGCGCGGGAGCGGGGGCGGCCGCAGGGGGGCGCCCACGGCGACGAGCAGGCTGAGGGGCTGCAGCCGGAGTGGAAGCAGCAGGTTTCCTCCGGCGCATGATGTGTTTGATCGCCTCAGTCTGCTTCTGGGCTGCCGAGAACTGCTGGGCAAAGCTCTCGACAGCGTCGCCGAAAAGGCCGGTCTGTGACACGGGAGCATTCAGGAACTGTACCTTTTCCAGCTCTCTCATGTCAGCAAGACACAGCCAGAGATGGCGCTCCTGGACCACTAACGTGGACATCGCACGACCCAGAGACTGTGCGGTCACCTTCGTCGCTCGTAGCGCGAGGTCCGTCGCAGCACGCAGCTCATGTAGAACCGCCAGGTCGTGACCACCCTCGTGCAGGTCTTTCAGTGCTTTGGCCTGGTGGACCTGCAGCAACGCCATAGCGTGGAGGGCGGAAGCCGCCTCCCCACAGGCTCTATAAGCACTGCCAGTTAGACCTGACGAATACTTAGAGGCCCGTGAGGGGAGACACGGATCACCCCGCAGGGTGGAAGCGGCTGTTGGACATAGTTGCATGGCCACAGACCGCTCCACCGAGGGGATGCCCGCATACCCCAAAGCGGCTCCACCATCGAGGGTGGTGAGAGCGGAAGAACTATAAGATTTGTTTCGGGCAGTGAAAGGTGCCCTCCACGATCTTGTCAGCTCCTCGTGCACTTCCGGGAAGAATGGCACCGGAGGGGGGCACTGAGAACCAGCGCGACCCCCACCGAGAAACCACTCGTCCAGCCTCGAAGGATCGGGACGCGGTGGTGGATTCCACACGAGCCCGACATTCTCGGCGGCCCGGGAAAGCATGGCCGTCATCTCTGGGTCTGGCTCGGACAACGCTACCACACCCGAAGGGGGCAGCGCAGCCGAGTCGTCATCCCCGGAGAGAGAGGGCCCGCCCTCCGATGCAGTGATCGACATCTGGTCGTCAGGGGGACCACCGAAGGAGACGCCTGGTGCACCCCGAGCAGAGGGCCCAGCACGCTCCTGCGGCAGCTCCACCGGCTGCAGAGTGCTTGAGGGGCGAGGAGCTCCACTTGGGGAAGCCCTCACCGTAATCCTCAGATCACCTCTGCCCCCACCGGACCCAGCGGCGCGCACGCTGGACCGCGGCAGAGGCAGAGGGACTCCGCCATGTTTGACATAGCGGAGTCTAAGACGCAACTCCGAGATGGTCATGTCCCCACAAGAAGAACATGAGCCATCCACGAAAGCCTCCTCAGCGTGCTGAATGCCCAGACACGTGAGGCAGCAATCGTGACCGTCCTGAGGCGCCAGGAAGCGACCACAGCCAGAAACGCACGGGTGATAAGACATCTTTAAAAAGACGCGATCACCCGTGTACTCTCTTAGAGAAATTTGCTCTTAGAAATGCTCTTTTTTTGAGGTGCTGAAGCACGCAGGGGAGCTTGGCCACCGCACACTCCAAGTGTGGCTGCCAGCGGGAAGACGATTCTGCTCTCCCGGACACCGTGACCACCGCTGCTGCACCGTAACGCCCGCACTCGATCAGGAACACTTCTTGGGAAAGGGAGCAGTAGCTTCACTACTACCGCTCGGCTCCGAAGCGAAAGGATAATTGATGCGGTGCATCAGCTGCCTCTTATGCTCACACTGTGATCAGCGGCAGCTGGATGCAATAATCGCATGCCAATGTCCATTGGCTCGTTTAGTTACACTCGAAGTGGATTGGTCTCTCTGGCGAGATCCCAATTTCGTCGGTCATCCGACGTGACTCGGAGTGACCGACTGAAAGGGGAACTAAGGATCCAAGACCAGGCCTAAGTGTCTGGACCAAGATCCTGTCTTGTTAATCCTTATCTCTCCAGAGATCAGAACTGCTAAAGAGAATCAACTTCACCAATGCAGAACAAAGGAAACTTCTGGCGGGAAAGATACCAGATCCAGATGGTAAATTGACCCTTGACTAGCCAACATATAAATTGACAAACTTATCAACAAACATGCGATGGATTTACAGTCATAGGCCTGACTTAAATATATGCCAGAACTCCCCTCCCGGACACCTTCTGACCTCGGGTCACTCGCGGCCCCTCCTTGGGTGCATTCATGAAAATTTACCTTTTTCGGACAGACAAAGAAAACACTCAAAAGTGCGCCAAAACTCCAAAAGACAACATTCAGGACTTTTAAGTAATGAAAATGTATCCCCAAATTAAGTGTGTTATGCCTTAGATATGCTTGATATGTTAGTAAAACATACGCTATGTTAATCTATCCATTATAAGGTCGGTACCATTTTAACCTATGTATTATGAGGGTATGAGTGTCATGCTTGGTGTTAAACGAAAGTATATTTTATTTGCAACAATTCTGTGTGGATGAAATGTAGAAATTAGGTAAATCCCGTAACGTTATAACGTTTATCAAGATTATTAACAAAACCCTGCAAGGATTTTCGGTCACGTGATGACACGGTCAGCTCATTAATTTATGCAGAGAAATGGAGCCTAGGAAGCTGAGCTCCACCTTGTAACAAGCAGGGCGGGCCTAAAGTGGCCTGCTTAAAATCTAATGTCCAACTAAGGATCAGCGCTCTTTGCCATGGTTTGAAAACTGCTTCAACTTGTGCGCTCATACACCGCATCAAACCATCACCTCATTCCAAACTTCAAGCTCTTCAAGAAAACTTCGTGATTTCTGAAATCTTCAACTTCTGCAACCGAGAAAGGAAAGTGAACTTCTAGCGCGTCTCGTCCAACCAGGCAACCCACCAATCACGGCCGGGGTTCCCTAAAAAACGTCAGACAAACAACGGTTCGCCAGCCAATCAGCTAAGCCCGGGGATTCCCTCAAAGAGACGAGGACGAGACTCGACTGCAACCTTCTAAACAAGTAAAGCTAAATCTCTTATCTATTGGCTGAAAACGGCGCAAAGTTGTTGTTAATGGGATAGATAGAGCTAAGCTCTGCTTTGTTGACTTTCTGATAACCACCGAAGTTGAGACTTCCGTCATAACTCACAACTCTGCATAATTCCGGTGACTTTTGTGTGTGTGTGTGTGTGTGTGTGTGTGGGTATGTGTGGGTGTGTGTGTGGGTGTGTGGTTGTATGTGAGTGTTTAGATCATTTAATCTCATGTAACCGTAGGAGATAGCTCAATAAATTATTATTCTTGTGTTGTGGGTCTTAGAATTCAAACATTACCTAAAAGAGAACGCTACAATAGCTCATAATTAACTAAATACCAAATTTCGTGTTATTCTGTGGCCAAGAATTAACAGAGTTGGTAAAAATACACTGAGTCAAGCTATTCGCTGGACGGAGCCGGCGAAGTGTATAGGAAATTTGAATCAGTTCAGTTAAATCAATTTGAATATTTTAAGATTCGATTCTTTAAAAGCTAAACCCTAACTTACTTGATAAAAGTACTTACAGTTGTATAATCCTATTTTTCAATAAATTGAAAACTGCATTTTAAATCAATCAATCAAATGTTAAACTGTAAAGAGACAAGACAAGATATAAGAAAATACATAGCAATTTTGGGAGAAATATTCCTCTGGCAATTAGTAAACATTTATCATTTATTTGTATTTTTCAATACTGAATGACTGATATTTGCGATCTTCCATCCGCCATCCACCATCTCGCTGCATGCTGCAATGCATTGTGCTTGTAATGCTTCAAAAAAGCTTTCTAGGTAGGCAGCTCACTAGGTTTTGCAACTGAGCTATATTCTTAAATTGTATCAGCCCGGCTTACAGTAAAGCAACCTTCTGGGTTTTACATGTTATAATGCAGAATTTGATGTCCTCAGGATATGACAACCTCTTCCTGTAGGAAGAAGACAGGAACACACTGTGCAAACCGCTTTGGAGAAAATCTTAAAAAATCCACTTGCTTATCATAGTGTACGGTACTTAAAGTTCACAGACAACCTGTAATCAGCTTCCAAATAACAGCATAAAGCAGGAGGAGCATTTATGAATTCACACATAACCATCTGCTTTCTGAGAGTGATGAGGTGCTCCCGTTAATCACTTTTACCATATTCTATATTTGTACTCCCATTTTCCTCAGAGATCAGTTGACATCATATCTTACTGTCTCAGGTGAGAGGTGAGAAAACAGTGTTAAATTTAGAATATGAGCATAAAATCTGAAACATGCACGGTAAACTCTAATGAAATTGGAAGCATATTTTCACACATATTAGCACACTGGAGTTTGTTCAGTGTTTAGTTGATCAATTAGCACGCTTTTTTATTGATTTATCCTCATCAAAATGAAAATTCATAAACAGCACTGATGAAAGTGACATTTTGAGCCTGACCATGCCAAAAATTGACTAATTGCATTATAAATTTTTTCAAAGCTTAGTGGGATAGTTCACCCAAAATGGAAAATTCTGTCATTTATGCACCATAATTTTGGGTTAACAAGAAGCAGTATTAAAATAAAACCTCAAAATAAAATGAAATGAAATATTTTTGTATTAATATATACCAAAAAAATGTAATGAAAATAGTGGATAATACAAATTCTGTAGGTATAACAGTATATATACTGTATATATAAACTTTAAATGCAGGAATAAAGTTTTTTTTTTTTCCTAAAATTGATAGTTCACCTAAAAACGAAACTTGTTATTTTGTGTTACACTGAGAAACAGTTTAATAAAAAAAAAAAATTGCAGTTAAAGGAATATATCACCCAAAACTGAAAATTTGCTGAAAATTTACTCACCCTCAGGCCACGAGTTTGTACATCTTGGATGGCCTGAGGCCTAGTAAATTTTGAGCAAATTTTCAGTTTTGGGTGAACCATTCCTGTAATATATATAGTATGCTTGTCATTGGATGCTACTAAACCTACTGCATTATTATTCACAGTAGATTTTAGACCTATGCGTGTTTATGCTTAAATTTCTGCTTGTGTTCCCCTTGAGATTTCTGCCTTCCTTAACTTCTCCATTCACTCTAAATGCAATTAAGAACTTTCGACCCAGCTAAGCTGATGTCTATTCAGGAAATAAGTCCCTCTGGATTGCACACTGGGTTTGGCACAGCCAGAGAGAAACAGAGAGTGTGTCCAACTGTGAAGAAGTCTCCTCTTAAAATGCAGTGTAAGCTTTTCAGCAGAATTAAGTGGAACAAGAACTTTGGTAAAACAAACTAGCACAGGTGGTAGAGTTGTTTAAAGATTTATTTATTGTGTTGCGCTCTGGAATACTTGAATCAAATTGGTCAATTGGAGCATTCTATACTTTAATTATTTATATGATGATCAACTATAAACTATATGACCATTTTCTACAGTAATGTTCAAAAGTTTGAGGTCGGTATGATTTTTTTTTTTTTTTTTTTTTTTTTTTTTTAAGTCTCTTATGCTCACAAAGGCTGCCTTTTTTTAAATAAATAAAGTAAAACCAGTAATATCGTGAAATGTTATTACAATTTAAAATAATTGTTTTCCATTTTAATATATTGTAAAATGTAGGACTGTAATTTTTATAATGCTGCCCTTTTTTCAGAAATGTTTAAGTGGAATATTTTGTAATATATCACCTAAATATATTTTAGATTTTTTTTTTTTTTGTCTTATGTCAAGTTAAAATTTTTATGTAATAATAAAAAAAATTATGGATTATGATGCTGTGTGGATTATGATCCTTGTGTTTGCCTTGTAAATAGCCCAGATGCTAACATGGCATAAAAATAAAATAAAAATAATAAATAAACAAATAAACAATTTTAAAATGCTATTTATTCCCGTGATGCAACACTGATTTTTCAGCATTATTACTTCAGTCTTCAGTGTCACATGATCCTTCAGAAATCATGCTTATATGCTGATTTGCTCAAAAAACTTTTATTTCTTCTTAGTATCAATGTCAAACAGTTGTGCTGTTTAATATTTTTGTGGAAACTGTGATGCATTGTTTTGCATGATTCTTTTATGAATAAAAATTTCAAATTAACATAATTTATTCAAATAGAAATCTTTTGTCTTTACTGTTTTGATTTTGAATAAATTTAATGCATCTTTGCAGAATGAAATTATTCTTTTTTTTTTTTTTTTTTTAATATCACCGACCCCAAATATTTGAACCATTGTGTAAATGGCTGTGCTAGTTTCATATCTTTTGTATCACTCTGCACTTTGTATCACTTTTTTTTTATCTCCCATAATACCTTGAATCGATATTTGATAGATATTCATTAATTTGTTTAGTAAGTATGGGTCAGATCTCCCTGCTTGGGGCCAGATCTTTGTTTCTGTGATTTCTCTCACTCCACTATTGTTCAGAGTGGGATTTCTCTCCCCAGTGAGCAAGGAGAGGAAAAAACTCAGAATGGAGCTGGAACAGAGTGATTGTTGAAATCTTTATGGCTTCACTCCACTTCTATATTCTGTACCAGACAGGCTATCATGCATATTCTTTGCTTTTTTGCTTGATGTTTGATTTCTTTTGGAACTTTTTTTGGGGGGTGGTGGTGGTATTGGGGAAAAAAAAAGCTATATACGAAGTACATGGCCAAATTTTTTTGAGAATTGTCTGAATTTTGTGTGAAAACCCATGTAGCATGTGCTTAGAAGTATATAACTTTTCAAAAATTCACTATTTGAATTTCTTGAAATCATAGTGGTTCTCTGCTATCAAAGAACAACTGTTTGAAAAGCACTGACAATCCTATCTATCCATTGTTCCAAGAAGAGCGCTGTGGTTTCCCTGGCTCCCATTAGGGTTTGACCAATCAGAGCCGTCCAAACCATGGTGACTCAATAAAGTGAGAGGAGACCATTTCTAACTCCCACAAGCCTCTGTTTGACAAATAGCAGAGTCCTTGAGCTGAAGCAGATGACGCTCATGGATTAGCAAGCTACTGTATCTTACTCCCACAGCTGGTGAGACTCGACTAAGAGCTGCTCCAGTGCCTTTTCTAAGCGATCTGGCAAGGGAAAAGTTGCAAAAGATGTTAATAAGGAACTCTGGACATTTAGAAGGCAGGAAGAAATAAAGCTGGTCACAGAGACATTGGAGCAGTCCCTCAAAGCGGTTCGATAAAACCAAAATGGCCTCTGAACATCTTAGAGGTCCAAGTTTTGCTTAAAAAAGAAGTCTTTATGGAATTAATTTGTCAAGGGTAGGTGGAAATCTTTTTCTGTAGGACACTAGTCTCAGATATTTCGGGAGGGACAGGCCATCTGAATGATATATTAAGCAACAAAAAACAATTTTGTTATATGTGTCATTTATGGTCAGGTTTCAAAAGTTTTTTCAAAGAAATCAATACTTTTATTCAGCAACGATGCATTAAATTGATCAAAAGTGACAGTAAAGACATTTATAATGTTACAAACAACTTATATTTCAAATAAATGCTGTTGTTTTGAACTTTATAAAGAATCCTGGAAAAAAATGTATCATGGTTTCCACAAAAATATTAAGCTGATATTAAGTAGAATGTTTTCAACATTCATGATAATAAGAAATGTTTACTGAGCAGCAAAAGAGGATGATTTCTGAAGGATCATGTGACACTGAAAAATCCAGCTTTACCATCACAGGAATAAATTACATTTTAAAATATATTCAAATAGTTAACAGTTATTTTAAATTGTGAAAAAGCATTTCAGAATATTATCGCAACTACTGCATTTTAATCAAATTTGTGCTGCCTTGGTGAGCAGAAGAGACTTCTTTCAAAAACGTTAAAACATTTTACCAACCCCAAACTTTTGAACTTTTCTATTTTTCCAAGATTTTCTAACCTGACAAACTTCAGGGATACTGTAGTTTTTCCTCAAAAATATTATTTATCATTATTATTTTAGAAAAGACACTAACTGGGCATCTTCTTGTGTTTCACCAGTAATTTGATTTCATTACATTTTTCTTTTACATTTGTTTTACACACGTCTGGCAAAAGAAGATACGAAACCAAAGGTGGTCACTTGACCAATTACACATTGTCATGCCCGGTTCAGACGATCCCACTAGGCCTTGAAGGTGATTATTTGTCACACAGGCCAGGGAACCAAGCACCAGATGGACCTTGGCTCTACTATTACCGTCTTGCATCTGCTTGTTTAGGGGGAAAAAAAGCCTGAGGCTTCGCCTGTACCAAATTAAGTCCCAACGTCCAGAACGAAATAACACACATACCCAGGAAGAGCTATAAAAAAATGTGTCCAGATCAATTGAGAAGAAGCGCTTTGACAAACCGCCCTCCGATGCAAATTCCCCAAGAAGCGTGCTTGTGTCTATTCACTGCTGTTGAGTATGTGGCTCAGAGCCTAAAGGCACCATTTGAGGATAGAATTTTGTTATGCACGCATCCCACATTTTTTGTAGGCTGTATTAAAAATGTTTTATGTTCACACTACATGTGTAAGACTTGCTACAAATTGGCAAGCAGCAACCTAAAAGATGGCACTCCAATGAGAGCTGTCACTCAAGATGACTGACAGCTATCTGCCTCGGGTCAGTAGTGTTCTCTGTGTTTTCTCTGCCTTACTGACTGCAAGTGGAGAGGAAGATGCAGGATTGGAAGTGTGACAAGCTAAAATCAACAATGAAACCGTTCGGCGTCTTTGGCGGATATTGCTCTCAGTGAAAACATTACATCAGACACAGATACTCATTAAAATCTCCACGCTGATGTGCAATGTCTTATTTCTGTGTCATTGATATGTGCCATGTTTCTCCTGGTTAGAACTTTGAGGAGTTTACTTTTACAAAATTGCGTCATCTGGATTTCTGTTTTTAATGAATCTTGGCTACTTAACCAGAATTCAGCTGATTTTATGCAAACATCACCATATTTCCAGTTAAAGGGATAGTTCACCAAAAAATAAAAATTTTGTCAATTTTTTCATTTATCTTGTCATTCCCATTGTTATCTTGACTTTCTTTCTTATTGTACTTTTCAAATGTTTGGGGACGGTCAATTTTTTGATGTTTTTGATGTTTTGTTTTTGCTCTCTAAGGCTGCATTTATTTGATTAAAAATATAGTAAAAACAGTTTTTTTTCATTGACTGTGAAATATTATTATAATTTAAAACAACGGTTTTCTATTGTAATATATTTTAAAATGTAAATTATTCCTTTGATTCAAAGCTGAATTTTCGGGCATCATTACTCCAATCTTCAGTGTCACATGATCCTTCAGAAATATTGGAATGCTCCTTCTTCTTCTTCTTCTTCTTCTTCTTCTTTTTTTTTTTTTTTTTTTTTTTGTGGAAACAATTTTTTTCAGGATTCTTTGATAAATAAAAAGTTCAAAAGAACAACATTTATTAACAATTTAACAGTCTTTACTGTCACTTTTGATCAATTTTATGTATTTGCTGAATAAAAATATTAATTTCCTAATTGAACAGTGCACTATGTGAGACACAGAGCTAGTAAAATGTCAACAATCCTGTTTTTCTAGACAGTGAAGTAGTGTAATATGACAAAAAGAAGTAATGACAAAAAAAAAAAAAAAAAAAAAATGACATCGAAAGAGTACCATAAAAGTAATCAAGTTTTCTAAAGCCATATGATAGCTTTGTGTGTGGTAAAGACCAAAATTTATGGTCTCAAACACCTTGCATCATGATTGCAAGACACGTGAGAACCAACAAGTGCAAATGAGATTTGACAGCCATGCTGGAGGGGAAGATTTTCAGCAAACAACAACATTTCACAGCCAGATTATTTTTCTTTAATTTTCCATTTGGATGGGTTATCCCTATTAAGAACGGCCAAAATCATTCCTTCAAGGTTTAAGGCGTCCCTCACCGTATGAGAGATTATGAAGGTGACCCTTATTTCGTAGAACCACTTACAGCACTCCATTGGGATCTGGCCCCTCAGCACTATAAATCTCTCAAGTCCTGTCAGCGTATCCCAGAGGCACCCTGCAAACCATAAACACCCCTGAAATCTGGTACCTTGGAGTGCTTTTGCCAGCATGATGGGAAGTGATCTTCCTTAAAAAGATGGGTAAGCTGCATGCTATCTATCAAGTATGGGGTGTAGAGGAGCGTGAATACATGAATAGTCCCTGTAGCTGACTTATGCATCAATAATCCTGATGCTCCTTATATAAGCTGAATGATACCCAAAAGTCCCAAACGAAAAGTCATTCTTCTCTGAAAATCCTGCCTTCTGCTGCTGCAGCTCTCAAATCTCAACATATTCTGCATATTCAAAGATGCTACGTCACTTTTTGCCACTTTTGCATGCATAAAAATATGCTTATGTACATTCGTAATAATAAAAATGTTTCTTGAACAGCAAATCAGCATATTAGAATGATTTCTGAAGGATCATGTGACACTAAAGAATGGAGTAATGATGCTTAAAATTCAGCTTTTCCATCACAGGAATAAATTATTTTTTAAAAGACATTCAAATGGAAAACAGTTGCTTTGAATAGCAATAAAATTTCACAATATGACTGATTTTACTGTATTTTTGATTAAATAAATGCAGCCTTGGTGAGCATAAGAGACTTACCAATCCCAATAACTCATAAAACAAAGTTGAACATACAGTTCTGCTCATGGATTTCTATTTTTCAAAGATTTCTCAAAGACTATAAATATGCATAACCTCATGGATATTTAATACAGTATATTAATTTCCAGCAAAAAGCTATATTGTTATATACCTACCGCTACTGATTTGTCATACCGCCCACTTCTAATGTGACACATTCCATCAATACTGCCACTTGATTGCAATCAAGAAAAACCCTGAGAGTGCATAAAGTCTGAGAATAAACAGCTGAAATGTTTAATCAAGTTTAATTTCCTAGTTCTCACTTAAGAGGAAGATTCATAAAGTACTCAAGTAAAGGTTAAAGGCTGACAATATAATTGTATAGATTTTTTCCCCCTGGAAAAAAAGAAGCAAGCATAACCTATGGTTTACAATCATGAGCTACAGGATGTCCCTCACTAAATTACACAGCTGATTTCCATGTTAATGTTGGCAAGAGATTTATGAGCAGCATGCTTATACTTTGTTCCTATAAGCTTTTTGGGTATGTTCTATGTCAGGGTCACATCCATAAGCTTCAAGTCTAGTTTATATAAGTGTCCTTGATCGGTCTAGTAATACCCTTACGGAAAGAAAATATATTTTATTATATATGAACGATCAATATATTAAAGAATTTTCAGTATATTGGTCATTATATAGAATAATACATTGTGGTAATATATTACAATATACTGAATAATATATCAGGAATTGCCGCTTTCCATATATTGAGGAATATATGTCAACATATATGGTGCTCATATAGTCACATTTATATGGGAATATGTATTAGCAATATATGGCCGCAATTCAAGGTACATATTTATTTTAATATATTTTCATATATGGAATTATACATTTGTAAATATATAAATATTGCCTACACATATAATTTTACATATATGCAGTATAATGTCATATATATGTTAAAATGTATGCAAAATATATGTATCCAGATATGAACAAATTTATAGTGTCATGTATGTGTGAAATATATATATATATATATATATATATTTATTTGTGTATGTATATACACACACACACACACGCATATATATATATATGCGTGTGTGTGTATATATATATATGTATATATATATATATATGTCACGATCTGCTACTACTATGTCGGAAACAAGGAGCGTGGAGATAAAGGAGATTCAGAAACAATCTTTATTAATCAACACAGGGAAGCCAGGAGTCACACACATAGCACAGGGACGCTTAGACATATAACAGCAGGGGAAGTCGTGGCCTAATGGTTAGAGAGTTGGGCTTGTAACCTGAAGGTTGCCGGTTCGATTCTCACACCGGCAGGAATTGAAGGTGGGGATTGTGAATGAACAGCACTTCCTCTGCCTTCGATACCATGACTGAGGTGCAAGGCACCGAACCCCCAATTGCTGGAGCAATGGCTGCCCACTGCTCCGGGTGTGTGTGTGTGCGTTTGTTCACTATTCACTGCTGTGTGTGTGCACTTGGATGGGTTAAATGCAGAGCACCAATTTCGAGTATGGGTCACCATACTTGACAATACGTCACCACTTTCCACAAAGGAAGCTAAACAGAATGCTTTTTAAATACACTACACACAAGGACTAAACGAGACTGATTGACAAGAAACACCTGGGATCAAATCAACACAAATGGAAACAGAAACGGGAAGAACCAAATATCGGCATGGAGGGAGAAAACTAGATAATTAATTAAACCCAGCTGAAACAGAGGAACAATCAAATTTGAGGGAAAAAGCTAGGTCAGGGGGATCACGCGGAGACAGAAAATAAACTCAAAACATACTGAACATGTGACAATATATATCTACATATATTGCGTGTATATATATATATATATATATATATATATATATATATATATATATATATGTATATATATATATATATATATATATATATATATATATATATATATATATGTATGTATATATATATATATATATATGTATGTATGTGTATGTATGTGTGTATATATATACAGTGTCCTCCAAAAGTATTGGAACAGTAAAGACAAAATTGCTCTGTTGGCTGTTGAGTCAAGACATTTGCAAATATGATTAAAAGATGACTATGAGACAAAATTACAGAATGTCACATTTTATTATTGGGTGATTCAACACATAGATGTTTTACCAGCTAAGAAGTTCAGCACTTTTAGAGTTTCATCCCCCTATCTGATGTTAGCATAAGTATTGGAACAGTTGCCTTACAGGTCTTTCTAAGTGATCAGCTGTATCCTGTTGCATTCATTCTTCAGATATTAAAAGCAGGGAATGTGTCATATCAGTTATATCCATTACTTCTGCATTCTGAATCTTGCATTCGATGATGACACACTCAAACCAGGATGAAGATGAAGGAGCTGACTTTGAGAGAAAAGCAAGCACTTTGGATGCTAAAAGAAAAGAGGAAGTCAATTAGAGCTATAGCAAAAACAAAGGGCATGGAGAAATCAAGAGTTTGGAAACCACCAGCGACACCAGCAACCAACAATGACCTGATTGGCTGAGAAAACAACAGTAGTTGATGATAGACAAATCATAAAAGCTGTGAAAATTAACCCTAAAAGATGTGTCTGTAAAATCACCAACTTCCAGAAAGCTGGGGTGATGCTCTGAAAATCTACTGTCCTCAGGAGACTTTGACACAGAATTACAGATGCTACACAGTAAGATGCAAACCTCTGACCAGCACCAAAAATAGAAAGGCAAGATTAGAGTTTGCAAAAAAAGCACAAAGGTGAGCCAGAAGAGTTTTGGAGCTGTGTTTATGGACCGATAAGACAAAGATGAACCTTTATCTAAGTGACGGGAAAGCAAAAATGTGGAGAAAAAAAGGGAACTGCAAATGATCCCAAGCATACAGCCTCATCTGTAAAGCATGGTGGAGGTGGTGTCATGGCATGGGCATGTATGGCTGTCTCTGGAACAGGCCCTCTCATCTTTACTGATGACTTAATGTATGATAACAGTAGCAGAATGAATTTGGAAGGGTACAAAACCATCTTGCCTACCAATAATTCAAGAAAATACCACCAGATTCATTGGGAAGTGCTTCATATTGCATCAGAACAATGACCCAAAACACCCTGCCAGTTGAGTCTAGGAGTTTATAAGGGTAAAGAAATGGAAAGTCTTAGATTGCCCAAGTCAATCTCCAGATTTAAATCCGATTGAACATGAATTTCACCAGATGAAGAAGAGAGTAAAGGCAAAAACTCCTCAAAACAAGCAACAATTGGAATTGGCTGCATTAAAGGCTGGGAAAATATTTCAAAGGATGAGACTAAGAGTCTGGTGATGTCTATGGGTCACAGTCTCACTGCTGTAATTGTGCGCAAGGGATCTGCAACTAAATAATAGCTTTTAATCTTTTATGTCTGCCTTATGTTCAACTGTCCCAATACTTATGCTCACATCAAATAGTGAGATGAACTGAAAGTGCTGTTCTTTTTATTTGGTAAAACATGTATGTGTTGAAACGGCTAATAATAAAATGTGATATTCTATATTTGGCTCATTTTCATCTTTTAATCATATTTGCAAATGTCTTGACTCCACAGCCAACAGAGCAATTCTGTCTTTACTATTCCAATACTTATGGAGGGCACTGTATATATATATATATATATATATATAATATGTGTGTGTGTGTGTGTGTGTGTGTGTGCGTGTAATGTATTTTCATTGTGGCTACTGTATATGTAACCAAATCTGACAAATATATTTTGTAATATATATCCATATATGTGTGTGTATATATTAATATATAGTAAATATAATATTGTTAATATCTACTAAATGTATGTGAAAATACATTTGTACTCTCTCTCTCTCTCTCTCTCTCTCTCTCTCTCTCTCTCTCTATATATATATATATATATATATATATATATATATACAGTAACTTGCTACGTGTACTGCATTAGGCTAACTGAGACTTGTCACAGCACTTACATATTATTGTTAGTTTGATTGCTTTTGTCCTCATTTAAGTCGCTTTGGATAAAAGTGTCTGCTGAATGATTAAATGTGGACGTTAATTTGCCTGAAGCTGTATAGAATTGGGGACCTTTGTAGGCATATTGGGAATGTATTTTTGAGACATTTAATTTTGTATGTAAACCCATGTGTTAATAAAAAGGAAAAAGTGTTTCAATAAAGCTATGTATTACTGTATTGTTTCTGTCTTATTGCTAAATATATATTTTATATGTATCAGTATATGGCTATACATGGTTCATACATATATTGCAGAATATTGAAATATATAAGCACTAGAGTCCCATATATCAAAATATATTATTTCATACATCACATTATATCTTCCAATATATTCACATATATTTTTTGTTTCATAAGGGATAGTCACTGCAAAAAATAATTTTCTTAATAGATACTTTCTTTGATTTGTTTGATTAGTTTTCCAATAAAAATGCTTAAAACAACATACCTTTAACAACATTGTTTAAGATAAGACATGACTTAGAGAATATGTTACATTTGATTTAGTATCAAATTAACTCATTCCTGTCATGTAGCACCTTCAAAAGTCAATACACAAAAGTGGTCACAAATGAAAATTTGCTAAGCATTTACTCACTCTCAGGCCATCCAAGACATAGATGAGTTTGTTTCTTCATTAAAACAGATTTGGAGAAATTTAGCATTATATCACTTTGCAGTGACTGGGTGCCGTCAGGAGAGTCCAAACAGCTGATAAAAACCACAATAATCCACATGTAATCTACATGATTCCAGTCCACCAATTAACATCTTGTGAAGCAAAAACTTGTGTTTGTAAGAAACAAATCCATCATTACGACTTCAAACCATTTAACTTCAAACCATTGATTCTGGCTAAAATTTGAGTCCTCTATCCATAATATTGCATGCATTCTCCAGTGAAAAAGTCATCTCCACTGAATCAGGAGAGAAATATGTACAGATCAAGTCCTGTTTATAAGTGAAAACAGTTCAAAATTGTTCTAAACAAAACTGTGGGTGGGTTTTGATGTGAGAGGACAACAGGACATGGACTTTTTCCACTGGAGAAAGCAATATTATGGCTAGAGGACTTGCATTTTTGCCAGAGTGGCAGCATAAAGTTCAAATGCATTAATGATGGATTTGTTTCTTATAAACACTAAGCTTTTCACTTCACAAGACATTAATTGATGGACTGGAGTAGTGTGGATTACTTGTGGATTATTGTAATGTTTTTAGCTGTTTGGACTCTCATTCTGACGGCACCCATTCACTGCAGAGGATCCACTGGGGAGCAAGTGATGTAATGCTACATTTCTCCAAATCTGTTCCAGTGAAGAAACAAACTCATCTATATGTTTGATGTAAATTTTCATCAAATGTTCATTTTTGGGTGAAATATTCCTTTAAGTAGGATTTTTGCAGTGTAATGACTGATAGTTTTATGTATAGTTTTACTATACATATTTCACTGGAAATGGGAAAGCAAGCAAAAATAGTAGGCTGTCAAACAGAGTGGTGCAAGGTTTGAGAGGTGAATTTAACTGGTTCTGAATGACTTCACTAGGGGGTTTTGAAGAGGAGGTTTATCTCCCCGTGAAGACACTCTGGAAGGGTCACTGGAGCGTCCATCTTGCAAAAACATTGTGGGGGGAAAATAATGTTTGCATTGTGTTGTATTAAAGGCAGGAGATTCATTTGTTTCTTTGTGATTTTGTTTTGTGTTTACATGCAGCACAGCACCCTGGGAAAGGAAAAATAGCCTTAGACGTGCTGCTCTGTGGAATTAATGGACAACTGAAATGAATTGAATTACTGCTGAGGGTTGGCTGTACGGAAGAATATGGTCTGCTGTAGTCAAAAAGAGCCATTAGAAGCATCCAGGGAATCTCTGAAGACTATGGAAAGTCAAACATGCATTTTCAATGCCATTTTTACACAAAAATACACTGTTTGCACTTGATCATAAACAGGAGAGGTCTAGCGGATGCCACGAGAGTGCTGATTGCAGCAGTCTCATGCATTTATTCAAGCGCACACATATGCAGATTTCATACTCATTTAAGATATAACAAAGACAAACATGACACTGGATACAAAAATAGATTTTGCTAATTAATCTTTAAGCACGAGAACATGAAACCTTAAAACACTACATGGAAATATGACACCTTACATTAAATTAAAATGTATTTTATAAATACTCCTTCCTGCATTTACTGTTTATGAAATCAAAGTGACTTGTTTTATCTCTAAAATGACTTTGCTCTTTCAGATGAAGGCATCAAGCCTTTTTACTGCATTTTCAGCTGTTCATCTTCAGTCGCTAGCTCTGTAGCAATTTCTATTTTGTAATTTCTATATTTTTCACAATTTAGTCAGTTTTCATAAATGTTGCTTTACAATATAATAAATAATAAACAAGAAGTTAATATTAAATTTACATTTTAGTTAATCAGTGTATATATAAAACTAGCTTTTATTTTTTATTTTCAGTTTTCAATTTAAACTTTTAGTAGTTTTGTTATGTGCTTTTGTCATTTTTATTAAGTTTTTTTAATACATTTATTTTTAGCCTTCATTTATTTTTTTATTTTATTTTAGTTTTAGTCTGAATAATTTATTCATTTTAGTACTTAAATTTATTTTATTTCAGTTAGTTTGTCAAGGAAACATTTCAAACAAGTTTTTAAGTTGAAATTTTTAAAGGATTATTTTATTCTGCAATATTTTATTGCAGCTTTATTTCAAAACAATTTTAATAGTTTTCATTTCAATTAACAATACCAACAATGGACACAATATTATAATTGTTAGTTTGCTCCACCAGTGAAAATAGATCCAAAGAAATCCACGACACAACCATTGCAATTCTGTGCAACACACAGTATAGCGGTGTTTTGTTTCTGAATAATTCAGTTTCTTTGAACAAATCAGTTGTGTAAATGACCCAAATGACTAATTCATCAAGACATTCACTTGTTTCATTCCTGAATAAATCAACATTTTTAAACAAACCGTTTGAATGATGGATTAAAGGATTCATAAAAAACGGCATCACTAATGCACAGTCTTGAACTAACTCTTGCATAAATATACATTGTTCACATTTGGCCTCTAATGTATTACTGACAATCTTTTAAAGACACACAATAAGAGGAAAGTCTTTCAGTAGTAATCAGTAACATTGCAAAACTCCTATTCACAAATGACCACCTCAGTTGACCCCAAGTTTATCTCCTGTACCCCAGGCATTGTTTCGACAGTTCTTTCAAACACTCTGTCGTCTCCTACTATTCGAGCCTACAGATGAGCGCTGCAGCCTCCATTGTACCCCTGCAGAGCATATAGAACTCCAGCAAATGAATTTCCATTACTGAGCAGTGACTGGCTCAAATAAATCATCATAAAAGTGCTTCTCTGGACTGTCATCTCTGAGAGAGCAGCAGAGACTTGTGGGACCGTGGAGGGACCTCGCCCATCACATGACTCAGTGAAGCAGAGACAATGGAGAGGGCCGTTTGGGGAGGTTGCCTGAGCCGGAGGCGAGATCCAAGCGAGCAACTCAACATGATTAAAATAAATCACGCTTTGAAGTCTCCACTTCAGACTTGTTGTTTTGTAAGCGTCTTCGCAGAGTTGTATTTATTAATCATTCTTATATAAGGCTTAAACCCACATGATGAGAAACAGAGAATGATGATAATCATAAAACTGTTTTCCATTATCGCATAGGTTATGGAGGAAACGCTTCTCTTTAGGGATTGCAGTCTGGCACATTATGGAGAACTGTAGCGCATTTCATGCATTGAATTCTGAATTTCTTCAGCTATATAATGTCGTTGGCCTATCCCCACAAGCTCTGGGATTATGCATACTCCATATGCATTTTTGCATCCTTTTTGCATTCATTTTTGCATCCTAACCCTCACACATATGTGACAATTTAGATGATCTCAATGTATTGATTCTAGTGGAGTTTAATGTTAGCATGTTGCTAATATTTAATGCATTGAATTATGATCATTTCATCAGCTATAAAATGTCATTGTCCTGTTCTGACACACTGAAAAATATAAAAATGTTTAAAAATTTCAATTTACAAACTGCTAGTAAATTTCACGATTAATTACAAATAAACGGCAAGTAAACCATTGAATTTTGAAGTAGAAAGACTGAAATCCTATTTTATAATAATTATGGAAGTGTGTTTCTGCCACAAGATTCATATATATATACATATATATATGTATATATATTGTGATGTTAACTCGCATTTCTGAGAAGAAAATTTAGAACTGTAAGATAAAAAAGTAAAAAATAAAAAAAAAAGAATTTCATTCAACGGTGGAAAAATAAAATAAAAAACAGAATTGCAAGATGTAAATTCAGAGAATAAGGCAGAATAAAAAATAAAAATTTGAGAAAAAAGTCAGAATTGTGAAATATAAACTCTATTTGCTAGAAAAAAGGCTATTGCTATTGTTCATATTTAGTGCTAGGGATTTGAACAAAGCCTTTTGTAGACTTACAATTTTTCCCTGTGGGATGATAAAAGGAGCAAAATAAAACATTCCCATAGAGAACGTAATTTGACTTGGGTCAGTAAGTATCATCCAAAAATTCCTATAGTGCCCCTGAAGTCTTGTTAACATGTTGCATAATCACACTTTTAAAACTGTAAATAGCAGACAAGTGAGCAACAACCATGTGTACATAGAACACCTTTTAAAAAAACATCTGTTTCAGTAACACCTGTTAGTAAGAATGTGAAATCGCTGTCACTCCCACAGCTCTTCAAGTGCATTGGTATGCAAACTGTATGCATTTCAACAGTTAATAAGACAGACTCATGAGCTCATTTCATCTGCAACAAGCGTACATGTATTATTATGCTGTTTATTTATGTTTTATATAGCTGTTTCCTCATTATTACACTATAGCATCATTACTCTTCATGCTTTGGTTTGTTCTTGGTCGTATATCATAGTTTTTCTGCCTTCTGTAATTGATCTTCTTTCTGCATCATCTTATGTAAATCTTGCTGTTGTACTGGATTATTCACTATATCTTTCTCAACACTGTTACCCTAATCTAGAGTTTTTAATGCGTTTGAAGCCGATAAGGTCAAGTGAGCAAGAATCCTCCCACTGCAAGCAAACGGTCTAAAGAATCTGTAATGCTGAAGGTTGAATCTCTAATGAGCCCTTCTAACAGACCTGCCCAATCCACCCCCTCAAACTAATGCAGTGTCTTTGGCATAAATAGCAACTCTGCTAAGGAAGCTCTGACTGCAAACTCTCTGCCTGCTGCCTACATAGGCATCTTAATAACCCTCACGGAAACACATGTGACATTTTAGATGTTCAAAATGCATTGATTCCAGTGGAGTTTGATGATAGCATGTTGTTAAACTACGAACATGATACTCCAATAAGCATAGGAACTATGATGAACTCTATGATGGGAGATAAAGAGAAAATATACTTTCATCCAATGCTAAAATGTCATGAAAAAGAAACAAAATAATATATTATTTTACTACATACATTACTTTTTGGCATTAGATGAAAATATATGTTATCATTGTTGCTATGCATTCTGAAATTGCCTGTGATGCTTTAAAAACTGCTTACCTTTTAAAAGAATAGTTCACCCAAAAATGAAGAACTGCTGAAAATGTACTCACCCTCAGGTCATCCAAAATGTAAATGAGTTTGTTTCTTCATTGAAACAGATTTGGAGAAATTTGGCATTACATCACTTGCCCACTGCAGTGAATGGGTGCCATCAGAATGAGAGTCCAAACAGCCGATAAAAACATCACAACAATCCACAAGTAAACCACACTCCAGTCCATCATGTAATTTCTTGTAAAATGAAAAGCTGCATGTTTGTAAGAAACAAATCCATCATTAAAATGTTTTCAACTTCTATAATATTGCTTTCTGCAGTGAAAAGGATCTTATCTGAATCAGGAGAGGAATATGCACAGATCAAGCACCATTTAACAGTCCAAAATAGTTCTAAGCAAATATGTCTGTGGATTTTGTGAGAGGACAACAGGAAATGAATTTTTATTTTTATTTATTTATTTATTTATTTTTTCACAGGAGGAAGCAATATGGCTAGAGGACTCATATTTTGGCCAGAACTGGAGTCTGGAGTATGGATTACTTGTGGATTATTGTGATGTTTTTATCAGCTGTTTGGACTCTCATTCTGACGGCACCCATTCACTGGTGAGCAAGTGATGTAATGCTACATTTCTTCAAATCTGTTCCCATGAAGAAACAAACTCATCTACATCTTGGATGGCCTGAGGGTGAGTACATTTTAAGCAAATTTTTATTTTTGTTGAACTATTCCTTTAAAGCAGATTCATGGTGGTAGCATGTCTATGATGCATTAAAATTCTGTCTCTTACTGGTTTTTGGAAAAGAGCTGTAAATACATGTATATGCTAGAGTACTGTATAGAACAGCCATTGCAGTTTCATGTGTCAGGTTTGGTAGCTGGTGTGTTTGAAGAATGCAGTTTTACAGGAGAATGCATGCTTCAGAGCATCTTTTTAGATCTGTCATTTATGCACGGCAGGCAGTCGCCGAGCCGCCCATTGCATTACAGAATGCACAATGCATTGAGAAACAGAGCACTGGAGTCTTTGAAGCGAGCGCATGAAGCAACTATTTTCATGAGACACCAATGACAAATATGCCAGGAATGTTTGTTCATCTGTAAAGCACTAGTGGGCACTAGCCATGGCTGTCTCAAATTACCATTCACAAAGTAGCCACACTAAATGATCCACGGACATACTGGTCACCGTTGCCAGCTAATACCAAGCTCTAATGGTCATTTTTCTTTATTACAATGGAAACGCGCTTTCGTCGTATGCTACACCAGGTCATCCTAAGCCAATATGCAGTACATTGTGTGTTTCCCAACATCTGATAAATGAAATGTTATGAGCTCAGTCTCGCCCAACATAAGACCCTCTGCACAACACAGCATTATTGCATTTGCTTGACTGAAAACAATCGTTCACAAAAAGAGGGGGGAAAAGCAAATCCTTATTTTGTTTCCAGATTACACGTCTGTCTCAAATGCGCAGCTTGTAATATTATGTGA
Source organism: Spinibarbus caldwelli (assembly GCA_039654775.1). Classification (NCBI taxonomy): domain Eukaryota; kingdom Metazoa; phylum Chordata; class Actinopteri; order Cypriniformes; family Cyprinidae; genus Spinibarbus; species Spinibarbus caldwelli. The sequence goes on from CM077237.1 coordinate 27,899,195, forward strand.
ATATCCGCATTTGAGAGATGAGGCGCAGCATTATGATCAAAATCTATTTCTCCTGTGGGTGCTATCAAAAGCGTGTTTCGGTAAATGTGACGCTGAGGACTTCCTGGTGCCAGTGATCTACAGAGGAACATAATGTAATGTTTGACTGGATGAATAGCAATAGCTTGAAATGCTTCGACGGAGCGAACTGCAGGGCCACAGTTTGTTTCTCTTTTTGTCATCAGCGTGAATAATTGATGCAGCGTTGGAAAAACAGTAACATGAAAAACGTGTCAAGGTTATGAAATATTCCTGAATTCGTCTCAGTAGGAGGGAGAGATGTCTGACGTTTGAGATGCACCTTGAAAGTGTCTTTTTGCTGTCTCTGGTTCTCCACCTTATTCCTCCTTTCTTCTTTTCCTCCATATTCAGAATTATCATAAATGTTCTGTGTTTTGCAGTTGGTAGGAATATTTCACAAAGCTAAAGATCAGCAACTAAATGCAGGTACATTTTTTGCTTTATATTGCAATCTCTGATTGCATAGAGATCTGTTAAAATTAATTGGGTGTCCTGGGTTATTGCTATTGTAGGTGAAATCCAAATTAATCTGATCAAAATTCATATTTTAAGGAGATTACAATTTGTGCATTTTCTCAAATGTCAGTTATTAAAATTATACATGTCATTGTGTATGTCTGTGCCTAACTTGCCTCGCAGATTCTAAGCTGCATGTTGTGGATGGTTGCTAGGGTTTCTATTGGTAGTTGCTAGGGTGTTCTGGGACGTTGCTCGGTGAAATCATAGGTCTGATCACTTAGATAAGTAAAAGCATGTTTTCTATACAAGTATCATTCACAGGTATCATTCACACCCATAGCATGTGTCACACCCATAGCATCTCCTTTTGTGTTTCATGGATGGAAAACAAACCTAAAATATGCCTTCATTATTACTCATGCAAAGCTTTATAGTTTTTATAAATGATACTGGTATAAGATATTTTGTCATTTTCTATAAATAAAATGTTTTTACAGCATATAAAGTAACAGAAAATAACAGAAAAACAAAAAATAATTTTTCTAATGAAGAGAATAACATTTCATTACTGAATAAAACAGTGAAAATTTACTGAACATATTGTTTGGGATTAGATAAAACAGTTTTTATTGGCCAAAAGAAAAGATAAAAAATTGCTTTTTTTAAGTAACAACTTTCAATATAACTTCAATAATATTGGCTCCTTTATGTTAAATTGCTTTTTTTTTATCTCATTTTTAGTCACTTTGAACAAAATCATCTTCTTAACAAATTAACTGAAATAACCAGTATATATTTTTTTCCCATTATTAAACATTATTATTACCAAAACATTTAGCAACAGTATTGATAGACAAATCAGATTGTTGTGGAGGACCGAGAAAGTTTTTCTAGTTTCAAAAGACGGCGTGACAAAAAAAAAACCACTGACTTACCCCCATGCTTAAACAGTCAGAGAGAGAGAGCAACGGAGGCCTTTCACCTCGCGTTGCGGTGAAGGAGGCAGAGATTTTCCTGGCTGATCCGTGCGTTGAGCCCCTTTGCTTGGGAAGCTCTTTGATATGTGAGCTGGTTAATCCCTCCGGCTGCCATGTCTTCATCTTCCCATCCAGATGCCCTTTTATTAACCTTTGACTCTTCACAGCTCCCCGTTTGAAGACGCCAGCGTTGCATTGGCTTACCCTCCTCACCGGCATATACACAGCCGAGCCTGTTTCCTTTTCCCAAGCCCTGTGTCTCGTATTGCTCTGGGGGCTCGACTAGGCCCTTTTATAAACGGGTTTATTGCCGGGTCACGTATTCCCTCCACTTGTTGGCGTGGATAAGCAGTACATCTTCACCTATCGGCTGATTGGTGTGTTGGTATTATGGTTTTACTCTTTAATACCCAGCATTAGGTCACCATATTTGTGAGGAGCAATTAAGATGGCGCTCTCTTCTCAAGAAATAAGGAGCTTTATACTTCTTTGGGTTGGGAAAGAGAGCCAGTGAATTATTTCTCTGGTGATAGAGGGGTTCGTGATTACTCTCTTTGCCGTCTGTAATCCTTCTCATTGCACTAAGGTCAGCTGGATAATTCCCCTAATAAAGTGCTTTTCATTTCCTACTTTCCATATACCTCACCTTTTGACAAAAGAGCCTTTTTGGAGGCCAACATCACCCCCCTGCAAAAGCTCCTGATCACATGCATACTAACATGCTTTTCTGTAGACATTAAGGTGGATCTGTCGGCTGTTCACACCTGAGAATGTATCATTTGTAATGCTATTTTAGCTGCTGTGTTCTGCAACCTAAACCAAAACTATACTTAATTCTTCCTACTGATTCTTGAATGAATGTTAGTGAGTGAAGTTAGTTAGAGTAAAATTAATAACAATATCAACAGTTTGTTGATTGCATTAATTCTATTCTATTCCATTTTATTTCTATTCTATTCCATTTTATCATCTATAGCACAACTGTACATACCACTTATTTATCTCTCAATTTATTTTTTTTTCAAATTTTATTTATATTTACGTGTAATTTTTTAAATTTTTTTTTATTTTTTTTTATTCTCATTATATTTTATTGTCTGTGTGCTGTTGTTGTCTCTGTGTACTGGAAGTTTATGACACAAAAACAAATTCCTTGTATGCACAAGCATACTTGGCAATAAAGCTCATTCTGATTCTGATTCTGATTCTGATTCTTAATAAACAGACTGTATCTTTTGAATATTTCAAGGCATTTTTCTAATATTTTTGCAAGTAATGACATTATACTTTGTGCACAAGGGGACTGAGTAAGCCGCAGAGAGTGAGGTGTAATTACTTGCATTGAAAACACAATGCTATACAACAACAATACAAAGCTAGCTAAGCTGTAAGCCTCAGCAGGGTCTGAACTCATTCAGATCATGGTGCATGCTGAAACTCTTTCAGTTTTGAACCATAGGCCATAGACTCTTTCTCTGAAAAAAGGAACAAATCTCTGTGGCACATGCCGTTTGAGGTCTAACAAGTTGACTTGAAGTTTTGTTTATGATGGGCTCCAGTGTGAAATATAGGGTGAATACCACAATCATTCTGGTCACATTTGACCCCAATATTACGTATTTATTTATTTATTTATTTATTTATTTAAATTGAAGCTATACTATTCGTTTACAACTAAATAAATGAATAACTGTAATATAATAATTATTTTACTAATGTTAATATAAACACAATAAATACTTTGATGCGAAAATACTAACAATTTCAAATTCAATAATTTATTACATCTAATTTTTAATTTTTACAAATATTTTAATTACTGTTTTAGATGGAAGCTTGTTTCCACCATAGGAAAATAGAGGGGAAACAATCAGAATTGCGATATAAATTAAATGATCACAATTACCTTTTTAATTCCATGGGAAACAAAAACAGAATTGCAACATATAAAGTCAGAATTCAGAGTGCAGAGGATCAGTTGACTTCCAGAATAAAAAATTCCTGATAATTTACTCACCCCCATGTCATCCAAGATGTTAATGTATTTCTTTCTTCAGTTGAAAAGAAATTAAGATTTTTGAGGAAAACTTTACAGGATTTCTCTCCATATAGTGGACTTCAAAATAAGGGGATCAACAGGTTGAAGGTCCAAATTGCAGTTTCAAGGCAGCTTCAAAGGGCTTTACGTGATCCCAGCCAAGGAATAAGGGTCTTATCTAGTGAAACAATTGGTCTTTTTAAAAAAAAATAAATAAATACATAAACATTTACATACTTTTTATATACTCATCTTGCTCGACTTCACGCATTACGTATTCACGTTGGAAAGGTCACGCGTGACATAGGCGGAAGTACTGACCCAGTGTTTACAAAGCGAGTGTGCAAAGAGAGTCAAATGCCCTTTACAAAAAAAGGTAAAACTACGATGTCGGAAGATTTTGAAGTTGGAGGAGAAAATAAGATGAAATTTTTCCCCCTACCCTGCCTTTCTGAACCGAAGTACACAGATGAAGAACTAACCACGCGTGACTATTCCAACGTGAATGCGTGAAGTCATGGACGCACATCGCAGAGCCAGTGCAAGACGAGCATTTGTGGTTAAAAAGTATATAAATTTTAATTTATATTTAGAAAATGACAGATTGTTTCGCTAGATAAAACCCTTATTCCTCGGCTGGGGAGTCCTTTGTAGAGTCCTTTGAATCTGCATCGAAACTGCAGTTTGTACCTTCAATCCGTTGGGTTTCATTAACGTCCACTAAATGGAGAAATATCCTGGAATGTTTTCCTCAAAATCCTTAATTTCTTTTCGACTGAAGAAAGAAAGACATGAAAATCTTGGATGACATGGGGGTAAGTAAATTATCAGGAAATTTTTATTCTGGAAGTAAACTAATTCTTTACGGTATAAGAATTGTAGGTGCTTAATTGTCATGAAAATAATTTCACAATGCAAAATATGTCAAGATATTATATTAGTAAAACCGAATTCCTTATTTCTTTCTTTTAATTTTAGGATTAAAAACTTTTTCATGACAGGTTTTGTGAGATTCACCTATTAACTGTGTTTTAACAAACCACAGTCATTACAATATTGAAATCAACGCTCCTTGTGTTATTATGTGAAGGTAAGTGTGCAGTAATATCCACTAATCTGTCATGAACTAAAATTTAATGGAAATGTTCAGAATGAACAGCATAATGCGCAATATCTGTGGTCTTCAAACCCCCGTAGACACCCCTCAAGGGGAATTGTATTACTTTGACACGTAGAGCATATGTTCATAAATCAAATCCAACCTATGGAGAACACTGTCAATTCTTCCTTTCCCTTTTCCCCTCCTGAGAGTGCGATCATTTGATAAAACTAAAGTTAATCAGTATGCTCATTAGGGATCTGACTACCTAGGTAACACAGCAGATTGTCGAGGGTGCTGGGAGTTCTCCGCGTTTCTCTCTTGATGCATTGCTGTTGGCTTTCATCGAAAACAACTTCCCTCAGATTTCTTTGCTCCTTACACTTTTACTGAACACCCCTCGGATCAGGAGATTATTCTGAGTAGTCTAATTATTATCAGTAAATGTGAGTGTAACAAAATGCGTCTGATTTACGGTTGTGATATTGTGCCATGTACATGGCTCTTAATTTAATATCTGATTACCTCCTCCTTAATGCGATACACTGCATGCTGTGATACACAGTTGTTTGAAATTCATTATCATGCAAATGACTGGATCAGAGAAAGTCCATGGACTCCATAGTAGCATGCAATTACATTTGCTTTGTGTGAGTTTCTGAGGTAGATAATGGACGCACACACACATTTCTACCTCGACGTCTTATCATCTGCCTCAGGAGGTGTCATTCGTAGTTTTTTTTGATACCCTCATACGTTGCCTTAGAGGTCAGCTGAACAGAATGGCGAAAAAAGATTTTAAACACAGAGATTAGCATTCACTTTCACGCTGGCTGTGGTGCTTATTAACAGTGCCGTTGACAGTTTTAATTTACCTTGAATCTCATTTCTCTCATGAGTCACCAGACCTCTAAGGACAAACTGGTGTTGGAAAACGTCTCAGTTATGTATGTAACCCTCGTTCCCTGAAGGAGGGCACAGAGACATCACGTTGGATGGTGACCGACGAATTGGGATCTCGCTTAGAGAGACCAATCCACTTCGAGTGTAACTAAACGAGCCAATGCACATTGGCATGCAATGTTCCAGGGGCACTCTTGCCTGGAGAAACGAGAGGTCTGAGCACGGGGCGAAGGTTTGGCAGCAGGCCAATGTGCACAGTAGCCAGCGAGACGGGCTGAGAAGCGCTACCAAGCACCCAGACACCGTACAAGTGGGACCAGTGGGACCACCAACGTACCCGCGGTGCATTCACCACCTCCGGAAAGCAGTTCCCTCTCTGGGACGCCCGTCCCGGGGCTTCTTGCTCTTCCGCTCACCGCCAGGTTTGACGGGGGCCAGGACGGGCGGGGCGGCATGCCTACGCCCAGCTCCACGGCGCTGCTTGACTGGAGGCTGCTGCGGATGCAGGGACCGCCCTCGGCAACGAGCAGGCTGGGGTGCTGCAGCCGGAGGACGGGTGGAGGCAGCAGCTGCCCACTAGGGCCGGATGTATTGGACCGCCATAGTCTGTTCCTGTGCAGCCGAGAACTGTTGGGCCATGTTCTCGACTGCATCGCCGACGAGGCTGGTCTGGTACACAGGGACCTTGAGGAACCTAACTTTGTCGGCGTCCCCCATGTTGACCAGACACAGCCAGAGGTTGCGCTCCTGGACCACAAATGTGAATGTCGCACGACCCAGAGACCGCGCAGTGACCTTCGTCGCTCGTAGCACGAGGTCAGTAGCAGTCCGAAGCTCTTTGAGAACTCCTGGGTCATGCCCACCCTCATACAGGTCCTTCAGTGCCTTGGCCTGATGAACCTGCAACAACGCCATAGCGTGTAGAGCGGAGGCAGCTTCTACACAGGCCGCATAAGCACTGCCGGTCAGGGCCGACGAGTACCTACAGACCAGGAGAGAAGCGATGGCCTGTCCCTCTAGGTCGCAGCGGTACTTGGACACAATTGCATCGCTACCGACCGCTCCACTGGATGGATCTCCGTATACCCCCACGCTGCCCCACCGTCAAGGGTGGTGAGGGAGGACGAGGCACCGGGGCGGTTTCAGGCAGTGAAAGGTGCCGTCCACGACCCAGTGAGCTCATCATGCACCTCCGATAAGAAAGGCACCGGGGTGGGGCCCTGAGAACCAGTGCGAGCAACCCCATGAAACCAATCGTCCAACCTAGAGGGTTCGGGACGCGGTGGAGGTTTCCACTCGAGCACGATCCTTTCGGCGGCCCTGGCAAGCATAGCCACCATTTCCGGATCCGTATCCGACTTAGCTGGCCACCCAGAAGGTGGCAGCGTTGCCAGATCATCATCTCTGGAAGGGTCTGGCTCACCCTCCGATGTAGCAATCGACATCCGGCTGTCAGGAGGAGTGCCGAAGGATACCACTGGTACGCTCTCTGAGAGGGCCCAGCGCCTTCCCTCGGCCGCTCAACTGATTGCGGAGCGCAAGAGGAGCGATGGTCCCTCGAGGGTTGGTTCCCTGGAGGGCTTGCCACCACTGTAACCCTCAGACCACCCGTACTACCGCCTGAAGTAGTCCTCGTCTGTCTGCAGCTAGGACGAGAGCCAGATCGAGGCAGGCAATGGAGCTCCGCCCCTTTTGAGGTAACGGATCCTGGTCCGCAGCTCCGAGATGATTATCTTCCCGCACTGAGAAAATAGCTCATCCACGAACGCCACCTCAGCGTGCTTTCTACCCAGGCACTTGAGGCAGCGATCGTGACCATCACCCGGCACCAGGTAACAACCGCATCCAGAAACGCACGGGTGACATGTTGTCTATAGCAAGACCCAATTCGTCTTTATAAAGACGTAATGTCGAGTTTGCCAGACACAACATCGTCTTTAAGAAGACGCACCCGTGAAAGCTCTTTTAGGGAAAAAGCTCTTTTAGCAAGCTGAAGCGGGGAGATGGGGAGATGGCCACCTGCAACACAAACAGGGGGTAGTGCAACCTGATTTGTGCAATTCAATCGACACGGGAAGAACCACCACCGCTGTAGCGCCGTACCACCAGCATGAGAGTCTTCCGAAGAGCGTGCTCAACTCGTTGAATTCACTCAGTAGCAGAAGTCAGGAGCAGAACGATGTAACTGCTCAGCTCCAAAGCAAAAAGCTGAATATACGCTGCACCTGCTGACTACTTATAGTCACGCTGTGATCAGCGGCAGTTGGATGCAGTCATCGCATGCCAATGTGCATTGGCTCGTTTAGTTACAGGCAGTGCCTGTCAAAATTTGTCACATTTTCTCTTTCAAACATCCCTTGCCGCGGCGGTATTCCGATCATGTTCCGTGCGAGAGTTCAAAGAAGACTATGAATACATTTGTAATGAGCATGCTCACTAATCACGCCATAGCATAACACACCACTGAGGAGCCAGCTGAGAACATCCTGCTCGATGCTTAAGCTCTGTGCTTAAGCATCCCACAGTCCTCCAAAGGCAAACTTTTGTTGGGCATATCAGTACTGAAGTTGGCCCAAAGGCCTTTGTTTACCAAACTGCAAACCTGAACCTGAGAAGAATCTGTAATCGAACAGGGACAATCTCTTTTGTCATTGCCTTCATTTTATGCATTGCTTTTTTATTTAGATTATCACTTTTTTAAAATAATTTACTTGTTGATTTATATTTCATTCATTTATTTTTATTTACGCTATATGTTTCTTTAAACTGGTACTTTTGGCCCAGTTTACTTTTTCACAACTTACATAGTTAATTTAATTTGACTTAACAATGATCATGTCAGGCTTGTGCTGTGTTGTCTTGTGTTTTTCTCCCCATGTGCTCCCTCATTTAATCCTCATCATTAGTTTACTGGTCCCCAGCTATGTTTCATTTATTATCTAGTTTTCCCCAGTGTTCTTAAGCCCTGTGTTTGCTTGTCTCCAACGTCCGGTATTGTTCGTCTAACCCCCATGCCACGTGTGTGTTCCGTGTTGATATCCTTTTGGATTTAATAAAGACTGTTCCTGTATCTCCTTCGTCTCCGCGCTCCTTCATTTCCTCCACAGTGGCAGGATTGTGACAGAATACCGGACCAAACAGTTGTAAGTGGCGCTCCTTCTCCCCGTTTTGTTTACCGTTTTTTAAACCGTGTTTTCTTTTTTCCTGTTTTCTCCCTGCGGCATAGATGCCACCGCTTATTTGAGTTCGCCGGCCGCTCTGAAGTCAAGCCTGTTGGCTGCTGCTCCCACAAGCCCGCCGACCGCTCCTGAGTCAAGTTCGACGGCCGCTCATCAGTCAAGTTCACCGGCCGCTACGAAGTCAAGCCCGCCAGCCGTAGCTCACTCAAGCATGCCGGCCGATCCTCAGTCAAGTCTGCCGGCTGTTCATCTGTCAACCCAGCCGGCTGCGGCTCACTCAAGCCCGCCGGCCGCTGCTAAGTCAAGTTCCCCGGCCGCCACTCGCTCAAACCCGCCGGCCTCTCCGCTGTCAAGCCCGATGGTTATCTCCCTCTCCTCAGCCCTAAAGAGGAGATTGCGGAGGAAGAGACTGTGGGCTCCAGCCCCAAAGTTCGCTCCAGTGTCGGCTCCAGCCCCAGAGCTCGCTCCAGTGTCGGCTCCAGCCCCTGAGTACACTCCAGTGCTAGCTCCTCGAAAGGGCTTTGCTGTGCCGGCTCCTCGAGGGCGCCTTCCAGTGCCAGCTCCACGTAAGCGCATCCCAGTTCCCGAGTCCAGCCCATTGAGGGCTCCAGTTCCCGAGTCCAGCCCATGGAGGGCTCCAGTTCCCGAGTTTAACCCACGGAGGGCTCCTGTTCCCGAGTTTAGCCCACGGAGGGCTCCAGTTCCCGAGTTTAGCCCAGGAAGGGCTCCTGATCCCCTGTCCAGCCCAGGAAGGGCTCCTGATCCCCAGTTAAGCCCAGGGAGGGCTCCTGATTCCGAGTTAAGCCCAGTGAGGGCTTCTGTTTCCGAGTTTAGCCCACGGAGGGCTCCTGTTCCCGAGTTTAGCCTGTTCCCGAGTTTAGTATGGCTCCGTTCGTAGAGGCCGGGGCGGGGCTGCCTAGGAGGCAGATCCTAATCCACCATGGCCTCCCGAGTCCCCTGATCCACCATGGCTTCCCGAGTCTCCTGATCCGCCATGGCCTCCTGAGTCTCCTGATCCGCCATTACCTCCTGAGTCTCCTGATCCGCCATGACCTCCTGAGTCTCCTGCTCCGCCATGGTCTCCTGAGCTCCCTGCGCCGCCATGGTGCTCGGATCTGGGGCCGCCTTGGAGGCATCCTGTCCTGTCCAAGGCTGTCCTGAAGGGTCTCCAAGGCGCCCACCCTCCCACCCCTTGGATGTTGTATGCCGCGAGGACGCGCCTTCCGGAGGGGGCCATTATGTCAGGCTTGTGTTGTGTTGTCTTGTGTTTTTCTCCCCATGTGCTCCCTCCATGTCCATATTTGGTTTTTCCTGTTCCTGTCCTCGTTTAGTCCTCGTCTTTAGTTTATTAGTCCCCAGCTGTGTTTCATTAATCATCTAGTTTTCCCCAGTGTTCTTAAGCCTGTTTGCTTGTCTCCAATGTCCGGTATTGTTCGTCTAACCCCCATGCCACGTGTGTGTTCCGTGTTGATATCCTTTTGGATTTAATAAAGACTGTTATTGCTGTATCTCCTTCGTCTCCGTGCTCCTTCGTTTCCTCCACAGTGGCAGGATCGTGACAGATCAACATTGAATAGACCATTTTATGTGTACCACATAAAATTTATAATTTTTTCCATTTTCTTAACAAACAAATGTCATTACCACCACATCAATTATCATGCATTATGATTAATAATATTTTGTAATGAAAATTTATTTTAAATGAGTTTGGAAAATTATGGCCAATGTCTTTGTCTTTCTATGGCTCATTTAATAGCTAGCATTTTATGCATGGTAAATATACACAATTAAATATTATTTTACACTTTTTGCTTAAAAAAGTTGATAGAACTACAATTTGATTTGAAATAAAAAAATATTAATTAAAAATATTAATTAAATAATAAAGCTCTGACACTTTTAATCCATTTATAAACAAGTAACTTTTGAAAAAAATAAAACTTTTTAGTGACAAAATTTTTGGTCGTGGTAAAAAATTGTCAAAATTGAGGCACAGTCATGAAAAGTTGTGTAAAAATTGATTTAAATTATTTTCACAATAAAAATTGAAAAGCTTTGTGATTTTTTTTCATTCCTTATGTTCATTCTGAGCATTTAATAATTCATAATTTTATAATAATTCATATTTTAAGATGGAAATCAGGGACAAGGGTGCAATAATACAATCAATTTGCAAAAAATAAATGTTGAAGGCAAAGTAGACAGATGTGACCTTAGTATATCAAAAAATAAACCATTAAAATCTATTAGTTTTAATAAAAAATTAATCACCTGGGACATAAAAGCACCTGTAGTTGAAGAAACACCCATATATGTATGTTTTCTGTTGCCTTAGGGGAAATAAGAACTTGCATCCTCAGTACTGTCGGCTGTAGAATGGAATCCTTTTATACTGCATAGACATGGAGATTTATGCAACTCCAGGCACACGTATGCACACACGAGTGGTATGACAAGAAAACCTGAGTGCCTGGAAACGTTTCACACAGTCAGAAAGTGCATGACGGTCAAACAGTGTGGCCGGGATTCCTGTTTCCCCGGTCTAGATGCTACAGCAGTATTACCTCAATACATCACGTAAAATTAGCAGCAGGGGCCCCGTCATGTCCGACATTGCAACTTAATCTTAGCGTTTTGGCAGAGTGTTGCCATAACGGGTCAAGTGGTGGCCATTAATCAAACATCCCAGGTGCAATGGAAGCGGGTGGCTGGAAGGGAGTTACGGTGATGGGGGGGGGAGTTCAGAACGATGCAGAAAATTCTCTGGGAATTAAGCCTGGTCATAAAACCTTAACCGAGGAAATAATCCAGTCTATTCCATAAAAGATTAAACCCCTTAAAGAAGATGGATCGCCTTTTTTACTTTATCTTGCAGGTGTAATCCTAGATTATTGGAAGACTACTTGAAGTTGTGAATCTGGAAAATTTGTAGGGGCTGAGAAATCCATCCTCATGCCACTCAGCAGACGTATGGATTATATGTGAACAGACAGCGAGAAATTAATTGCTGTCATGCCTCTGCTGAAAGTCACATATGAAGCTTCCTGTCCTAACCAGTCTGTTCTTGTTTATCTTCGATGCATGTTTTCTATGAAACATTGGAACACCACAATCTCAAGGGTAGATTTGAAATTGTTTGTTTTTGGACTGAGGTTTGCAAGCAAATAAGAGCACATCATGAATACAGAAATATATATCAATGTATTTTGACTGAACCTCAGACAAAACCAAAACTCAACTTTTATTCTACAACAGAAAATGTAAAGGAAAATACTAACTAGTTGGATGGCTAATATTAGAAAAACTGCCTGAAGCTGAAAAGCTGAGAAAAGCTAATAAAAAGAAATGTGAGAAATAGCAAATAGTTGATATTTAAAAATAGTATATATATATATATATATATATATATATATATATATATAAACCTGACCCTTTTTTTATCTTATTGCTTACTTATTACTTCTTGCTTACTTATAACTTATTGCTTAACTATATCGCTGCAACATGACTTATGTTATGTAATGTCAGGTATTGGCTGAACTGATCACAATGAATAACTTAACCGAACAGTTTAATTAATACTAAGCTAAAGCCTCATGCATGTATTATTGTTTTTAATATGCCCTATCATTATCTTCAACAAACTTGCATAAGTCTCATCAGTATTGAAAGATTTTTAGTTTTTCCGACTGCCTGATAAAGAAAGTTGTCAAACGCGGAGCTCCACCCTGTCTGTGAGTACATCTCTCGTAGTCTCCTGGATTATACTTAACTCCTCCGAAATCTTGCCCTGGTGCAACATCAAAAGAGAAAAGCACACGGGAGTATCACGAAACTTATTAGAGCAGCCCTACGCTGTTTCTCTCTCTGTCTCTAGCCCTTTTTATTTCACTCTTTTGCCATCAAACGTCTCTTTTTACACCCTGACTAGGCACATTTGGTTTAAAGTAGTCATAGTCTTGAACCACCTGCAAACTTAAAGGCAAAATTTTATGTCTACATTAAAAAAGGTGAACCACTTTACAACTTGCAAGCCAAAAATCCATTTAAATATCATAAAAGAATCACTCTGGATGTAAAACTTCCAATATTTCATAACATTTCCATTAACTGAATATCAAAATTTGATGATTCATTGGCAAGTCCGAGTCTATGTTTAAAAATAAATCACTTTTTATAAGCTAGAGAGTTTTGTTCTTTTCAGACATGAGCGGTTTTGTTTGAGTAACGACCAACTGACTTTTTAAAGGAATGTTTTATGCACTTTTATTATGCTTCTTTATTCTTTTTGGAGCTTGATAGCCTCTGGTGGGTTTAGAAACTAAAAAATATTTATATAACAGTTAAGCAATATTACAGAGAATGAGTGCTGTTCTTGCTGTAGATAATCACAAATTCAGACAGCATAATTGCAAGTATGATATTACTTTTATACAAATGGTTAATGACATATTTTTGTAGGCCAAACCAAGAAGCAAGTTTGAATTTTAGCACTTCCAGTTCTGTTGTCTTGAAGCCACTGGGTTTTTTAGTTAAATGCCTAAAATGAGGTTTGTGATTAACACAAGCTTGAGATATTTTCACATTTTATTCAACATAAAATACATCAGTAATACACCCGTGTTTTTTTTTTTTTTTTTGTTTGTTTTTGTTTTTTGTTTTTTTAAAGCTTTTGCTTCTCTTGGAAAAGATGGTTGCTAACAATTGGCTTAATGGAACTTCAGAGGTTGTCAGGGACATTAAATGTCATCATGTCGAACAGGTAAACACATCTATTCACTAGTCCGCATTTACAGCCTCATTGTGTTTAGAATCACGCTCTTGCAAACTATTCTAACTCAAATTTTCAAAGAAAATGTTCTAGACCGCCTCTGGTCACCATTTGCTTTCATAATATGAAAAAGCACACAAAACCTCTCCTTTTGTGTTTTTCCACATAATAAAGTCAGTCATCAGGTTTGAAATGACATGAGGGCAAGTAGATGATGAAAGACGTTTAATTTTCTTTTGAGGCACTGTTATCCAAGAGAGCATCAAAACAGCTGATTACCCAAAAACACATTGATCCGCACTCATCTGTTGGAAGAAAGACAGATAAAGTCACATTAAGCAGTATAGTGTGTTGATGAATACAAAAATTGTGCAAGGATAACTGCTTCATCTACTGCTGTAAGTGAAAATTTGCTATATATCAAAAAGCAGCAAAAACAGTAAGTTTACAGTTTATTACTTCTTCTCAGCTCACGCTCTCACTCTCAATTATGCTACTACAATTTCAGTCGCTTACAGTTTAGAAATTCATATAATTTCTTAACATTCTGCCGGGAAACAGAAAGCCTAGAATAGGTGTTATAAGTGAAATACTCAGGAGAAAGTGAGAAATAGGGAGAGGTGAGCGCTGCAAGGAGTGTTAGGGGAACGAGAGAGAGATTTGGTAGTGGTCGGGGCAGCAGATGAGGGAAAACAGCAGGATCACTCATTTGGAGGCTTTGCATGTTTGTTCACACGTGATCACCTCTCCACATTGCCAATTGTCAGATGAAAGACAGCGCAGACTGTATAAAAGCCCCCAGCACTTTGATTTCAGTCTGTGACAAATTAGAGGAAGAGAAAGAGAGAGAGGTGGGACCAGGATAAAGAGCTGTGAGGCTAACATGCGCTCATAGAGAAGCATCACTCCAGCGACTTTTATCTTACACCACCAAAACGTGTTGGATTCTGTTTGTTAGTTAAAGCTGATGTGTGTGTGTAAATGGCCAAAAATAACGTTTGTTTCCCCCGCGGTCAAATGCCGCTAGTTCCTGTGTGTTTTGTGACTGACTGCGACCTGTCAAGTTTAAATACGATGCATAATATATTTCATGGCTTCTGTAGACTAAGGTGAGTAACATTTTATGGTGGATTTTTCTGACTGTTATGTTTTTCATATAGTTGTGCAGTAGCTAGAGTTACAATATCACAGAGAAAGAGTGCTGTTACAGGTTGTCACAAATTCAGAAAAACAGCACGATTGCGAGTGTGATTTTGCTTTTATAAGATCAATAAACAAGAAGTTAATATTTCGTTAACTTAGACACAATATTGTCAATTACTTTGTCTGTTTTTGCTAAGCCAAACAAATATAGTCAAACAAAATCTACACAAAGAATCATGCTTTACTTCTCGATCCAAGCAACACACAGATTAGCATTTCGTTTTGAGCAAATCGGTTGCGTGAATGATTCAATGACTCGCTCACAAAGACGCATTACTAAACGAATCAATGTTTTTGAACAAATGGTTGAAAGAATCACTTAAATGACTCTCTCATAAATGCAGTCACTTTGCTCCATCTACGGGTGTAATGATGTAACACACATGAAGAATTACTGAGAAATCCAGACCACTAATCTAGTTCTAGCATTACGACAGGTCTGAATTGTTGTGTTTGAGGGAAAAAAATACCAAGAGGGAGACTATATTGGTTGTTCTATTGATCAAGATTCCAGTCAAATTAAATGTAAATTGGCTGACAATTCCCGAAGTGACTTATATGCTAAGAAAACACTTGATGTTAGGAATGGGGATTCACTCAAGTTAAAACCAAATCCCAAACAAGTGAAATCGAAAAACTATTGGGAGAGCATAATTTCAGCGCCCAGTGGGCAAATAATGTTGGATAATGAATAATAATGTCCACATTCATTTTACAAAGCCTACATGAAAGGAACATCCAAATAAACCTGTTAATGGGGACAAAACAAGCAGAACAGACAACTGAATCAGTGCCAAGATTAAAGTCTTGGGGAAATTGTTGGCTGCCTGGCAGCACCTCCTCTTGCCCGACCTTGCCCGCAGCGAGAGTGGCACAGGGGGCATCACTCCCACCGGTCTGCCTGCATCTGCGTGATTAGATAAACCATAGGGGACCAACTGGGGAAAAGCACACAGTGCCAAAAGAGCTCTTCAACGCATGAGGTCCCAAGTAGCTCCAAAAGCTGTTAATGAAGTCTGTCATTCAAAAGCATGGCAGTATAGAGGAAGAAAGAAGAAAAGGGCTGTGCCTGATACTGAAAGATTGTTATCAGGTTTTCATGGGGAAATGTGGGAATTCTGTTCAAAAGATATTAACAATATGTTTTATATATGAAGGAATAATGTTAGCGAGTATTTAAATGGGATTGTAGACTGTTAGAACATTAATTTTTAGACAGTTTTAACCTTAATTTCACCAAAGAAAGTATGTAGAAACATGTTTCTTGTTTGCGCCCACTATGGGATTGTTTCTGCCACAAAAAAAAAAAAAAAAAATTATAATTAAATTTAAAAAAATTTAAAAAAGGTAATTGCACATTTTTATTCTTAGAATTTCGAGTTTGTATCTTACAACTGCAAGTTTACGTCTCACAGTTTTAGACGTTTTTATGTGGAATTCTTGGAATTTTGGAATTTTCGCAGTTGCAAGTTTTGTATAGATAAAAAGTCACAGTTGCCTTTTTTATTTCTTTATCCCATAGTGGAAACAAGCTTCCATAGGATAGCAGTGACAGCATCTTTAAATAAATTGTTCAATCAAGCTATAAAAACTATGTGGATATCGATGTATGTTTTTTAATAACATGTCTTTGGATACACACTTCTGAAATACTTTATATAGAGGCACTTTTTTGCTTCTAGAAAGACCAGCATATGTTGTGTTTTTGATGCTGGTGTACTGGCATGACCACCAAGGTTGTTGACTAGCTTAACCAGCAAGACAATTTTGGTCAAACAGCTTTATCAAAAAGCCCATGCAGGTTGACCTTCGTCAGCACCAAATGAGCACTAATCTGCATAGACCAGCATGGAAATTCATGCTGGTCAAAGTTGTTGTTTTTTTTCAGCAGGATAGTCTTCCATCGATTAAAGTATACAAGTGTTTGATAATTCAAGCTTATCGTATCATGTTTTCCCTCCAGACAGCAATTAATTGTGGTGATTCAATGGAAAATTCCTATTGTGCATCTGTTGCGTGGCCGACACTGACGTCATTTCTCAGTTTCTGAAGAGGTAAGAAAATGTTCCACACCTTTAAGTGGCTGAGATGGTGCTGTCGTTTGTGCTGCATGACTGAGAACTTTTCTTTCTGCATTCCCAAGTTCTTGTTAATGAGATGCAGTGAAGTGTCATACACTGCCCGGGGCCTTTGTCTCTTAGAACAGCTCCTCGGCAGCTCAGAGGGGAGCTGTGCTTTAGCATCGTGGTTGGCAAGAACAAAGAGAGACCCATTCCTACAGTAGGAAGTTAGTACCAGCTGCTCTACACTTTTAATGTAAAGCACAAACTGCTAATCACTAAAAAATGTAAAACTGAGATTTTTTGAAAAAGGCATAAATCCTCATTTAACCACTTAGATCTCAACAGAGTTTGCACTAACATTTTAAAACAATTTTAGCCATTTTGGCATACAAACAACTCAAAGATGAACTGTGCAATTCACCAGGTTTCCATCCATGTATTTTAAGCATATTATGGGATATCACATAAAAATGCTAGATGGATACACCAAAATGCAAATAGAAAAGTTTGAAAAAGGTATAAATGCACTTTTAACCATTTAGATCTTGACAGAGTTTGCGCTAATATTTTTTGAGCTGTTTTAGCCTATTATCATATGCGAACAACTTAAAGGTAAAGTTTGCAATTAACCAGGTTTCCATTCACATATTTTATGTAAATTATTCGATATTACATAAATGTTAGCTGGATACACCAAAAATGCAAATAACATTTTAAATGTGCATGAAGTTAATACATTTTTATTTGGTACGAAGATGGACATAAACTGCAATGAAAGCACTGAGTAAATCCTATATGTTTATAGGAATGAATGATTGATTGTTGACTACTGTTAATTCCAGAATCCTGTTGCATTTGCAAATTGTTTTTGTGATATTTTGCATAAAATAAATTCATGACGTATGGAAACATAGATATAGTTTAAATATTAAAAAGCTTACTCTGATCCTAGCTTAATATCCAGATGGGCGACGAAAGTGGAACACAAATTAGGCACTTTCCCTTTAAATCTACCATGTTCTAGACTTAAAAGTGTAGCTTTGGGAAATGGCTTTTATTGCTTACTTAGAAAGGTATGTAATGCAGTTTCAGAACCTTAAAGTCCAATAATCAAATGCATATGTTAGTCTTACTGGTTAAATGGATGTGCTGTTAAACATACAAAGCATCTATTATAGAGATATATAGGTTTAGGTAAATGGGATGAGCAGTCCATGCCTTTGAGGTTCACTGAGGATCATTGGAATAGAGTGTTGCTTGGTTTATAAATGAAGAAGGAAGCTTTTTTTTAAAATACCAGGTTTCCTTGTAAAAGTGTTCCTTTTCTTTCCCTCTGTCTCTCCAGATAATAAGTATTCCAGCCCTCTCCTCTGAAAGCGTGTCTTCTCCACAGCTGCTCTTCCTGTTTGGGCTGACTTCACTTACTTAGCGGTGTCCTTTTTAGAGATAATAAAACAAATGACCATAGATGAATTATATTTGACAGTTCAGTTTCCAAGTGTAAGTATCAATTTCCTACAGGGCCTGAGATATCAGAGAGACAACTGAAAGAGCCCCAGCTGCACTTATCTGGCTTCGAAAAGCCAATCATCTCCTATTCCACCGATAAAACACTGTATCCTTGCATCGCTCTATTCTCCTGATTATTTGCCACTGATTTGTTGCTTTGGGAGTAAATTGTGACATACATACACCCTAGATTCACTCTGTACCTTGTTGAAAAGATCAGCATGAATGTTAGCGCTGGTCTAGATGGAGTAGCACAGTTCTGTCATGAAACTCTAGATGGTGTGGGGCGATAGTTTCTAACCTGATATGATATAATCACTTCGTTATTCACATGGTGCAGCCAATTGGTTTTAGTAGCATCAGAAGCCAATGAGCTTGCAGCTTATCATTCAAATACTTGTTTAGTGCTTGCTGTAGCAGTTACAGTGTGCTTCAGAAGCCCTCCACCTTCCCCACCTCCACCTTTATAGATCTGCTATGGGGATTTTTTATGTATGCTATACAGTATATGCAAGGGTAATTATGTGTTATATGTGCAGCAGCAGTGTAGCAGCTCTATTTAGCCAAGACCAAACACATTAACATTTCCATTTATATTACCATACTAAACTCTCCAAGAGTTGTCATGACAGAAATGATGTTAACCAGCAAAATTTAGCTGATAAGTAATGACAAGTAATATTTTCTGAAACAGCCAAACCAAAAGCTAATTAATTGTAAACCAGTGACTAAAAACATGTGTGCTAGTCTTTTCAGCTGGTAAATATATTAGTTTAGCCTTTATTTTAGCTATTATCTCATGTGTCAACTTAGTGTTAATGTTAGTGAAAACATAGCATTGCAATATTTGCAGGCTTATGGCCTTGATTATATAATGTGAGCAGTAGTTTTTTTGTGTATTACTCCAAAAAAAAAAAAAAAAAAAAAGCATTATAGTTTTTTTTGTTTGTTTGTTTGTTTGTTTTTTTCTGGTTATAAAATAATAAAATCCTCAAAACAAGACAAATTGCACTGCTTTGTTAAGGCTTGTTTTCAAAGAATGTATCTTATTTAATAATAATGTTGAGTGCATTTTGTCTTTCTGCATTTGCAGATTATTTTTTTATTTTTTTTTTTGTATTAAAGATACAGTTTTTTGTATTAAAGATACATTCTCTGAAAACATGCCCTAATATCTTATGCACACATAGTGTGTTATGACAAGTAAATTCATCTAGTTTCAAGGATATTAAGACTTCTTAAGTGGTAAACAAGTCAAAAAAGACTAATTAAAAACTCATTAAGAAGTCATTTTTATACTTTTCAGGAAATCAGCCTGGCTAACTTTTATTGTCTTACCATATTAAGCTGAGAAAAGTATTTTGATGGTGAAAATAACATTTCAGTAAATTTTTGGGGGTGAAATTACTTGATGCATGTTATTAGTAGCATGTAACCCCATCAGTGATATTACATTACTGATGTATTTAAAATGTGCAAACTGCATATTTGGATGGGGTAGTTCCTCCGCCCAGTTGGGGTCAAGAATGAAAAAGCACTTTTCACCTAATTCATCGATGAGGCCAAAGATTGGATATGACCAGAGAATTATGCGCTCATTACTTACCATGATAAACTGTGCAGGACCAGCATCAATAAGGGACTGTGTTGAAGCAATCCAATTAAGACATGAAAACCTGGAGCCTCATTAGAGTGAAGATCCATGATGATGCTAATGGTTTCTAAGCGAGATCCTGTCTTGAATACTGATTACTGCCGCACGTCACCTTGCACAGGTGAGTTCTCAGAGAGGTCATTTTATTGTCATCCAGGCATAGTTTAGCATTCAAAGGGACGTCTCTGCTAAAAATGAAGCCTGTATAATCAACTTCAATTAAAAATTCTTGGTCAATTGTGCAAACCCACTAGAGAAATCAGAGCTGTTGGTAGAAAGATGATTAACTGATAATAAGATTCTGGTTATGAGCACCAGGAGCCGTAGTCCATTCCAGCCTTTTCCCTGAGCTGCTCACTTCAACTTATTCCCTTAAAACACTCAATGAATGTAGACACTCTTGGTGTTGCCACAATCAATTACAGTTTGGGTGATTGGAAGAAAGACCACTGTTATTGATTCATCCTCAATAAAGGTGTTTCTTAGATGGCGGCGCGCCCAGACGCAGCGGCTTCTCCGGATCCCAAAGACGGTGCTTTTATGTCTTTTAATGTCGTCTGTTCGTCTCCAAATAGTGTTAATTTACCGCTAATTCATCAGGAGATCACTCCGGGATACATCTATGATCGCCAAAGCCTTTTGGATATCAACAACACATACAAACACAAACTCTCGCCGGCGGCTACTGAGAAGCTACGAGGCCTTTGTTTACTGCTGGAGCCGGACCTCGAGACCGCGGCCTCGCCTACTGACGCTACCCGCACAAGGCGGCGTCGCAAGCGGTGTGAGAGAGGACGGAAGCGCGGTAAGCGCGGAGGTATACGAGCTAGGCTGAGGGCTAACCCCACAAGACCGGCTCTTCCAACACTCATGCTCTCAAACGTTCGCTCTCTGGAAAACAAACTGGACTTAATTCAACTCAGTCGATCTACACAGCATGAGGCAAGGGATTGTTGTGTGTTTGTTTTCACTGAAACATGGCTAAACGACAACATCCCGGACTCCGCCATTCAGCTGCATGGCCTAACCTGCTACCGAGCGGATAGAGATTCATCACTGTCTGGTAAGACTCGCGGGGGTGGCTTGTGTGTTTACGTCAACAAAAAATGGTGTAACAATGCTGCGGTAGTATCTAAACACTGTTCATCACTGGTGGAGTTTATGTTTGTGAAGTGTCGACCGTTCTATCTGCCGCGGGAGTTCACGGCCATTGTTATTGTCGCGGTTTACATTCCTCCGTGTGCAAACGCTAAGGACGCGCTTCGCGAGCTGTACAGCGCCATCAGCGAACAACAAACAAATAACCCCGACGCCTTTTTCATCATAGCCGGTGACTTCAACCACGCAAACTTAAAGACAGTTTTGCCAAAGTTCTACCAACATGTGAACTTTGCAACAAGGGGAAACAACACACTGGACTTTGTTTACACAACAGTTAAGAACGCATACAAAGCCGAACCCCGCCCCCACCTCGGGTACTCGGACCACATCTCTGTTATGCTAATCCCAGCATATAGCCCACTTCTCAAACTCACCAAACCGGTTCAAAAGCAGATCACAGTATGGCCAGAAAATGCTACCTCTGCACTGCAGGACTGCTTCCAGGACACAGATTGGAACATGTTTAAAGAGGCAGCCACTTACAACAACCACACAGACCTACAGGAGTACACTGAAACTGTGACTGCTTACATCAAAAAGTGCACAGATGATGTGACAGTCACAAAGACCATCACCACACGCGCCAACCAGAAGCCATGGATGACAGCAGAGGTTCGTGGGCTGCTAAAGACCAGAGATGAAGCTTTCAGATCAGGAGATAAAGCAGCCCTCAAAACAGCAAGAGCCAATCTGTCCCGCAGCATCAAAAATGCAAAACAGTCATATGCTCAAAAAATCAACAAACACTTCACAGACAGCAGAGACACACGGAGTCTGTGGCAAGCCATTCAGACCATCACAGACTACAAGCCCCCGCCACAGGCCTGTGATGATGACACATCCCTCCCAGATACACTCAACCACTTTTATTCACGGTTTGAAATGCAGAATGACACACCTGCACAAAAACTGCCCACACCTCCCAACGACCAGGCGCTCTGTCTGTCTCCAGCCGACGTAAGGAAGACCCTATCTAGGATTAACCCACGCAAGGCTGCGGGTCCCGACAACATACCTGGCCGTGTACTGAAAGACTGTGCTGTACAGCTGACAGATGTCCTAACAGATATCTTCAACACCTCGCTGAGCCAGGCAGTCGTCCCCACATGTCTCAAATCCACAACAATCATACCGGTACCAAAGAAATCACCTGTGTCCTGTCTAAATGACTACCGTCCCATAGCACTGACTCCAATCATAATGAAGTGCTTTGAGAGGTTAGTCATGCACAACATCAAAACCAGCCTCCCCAACACACTCGATCCGCTCCAGTTTGCATACCGTCCAAACCGCTCCACAGACGATGCAATTTCCTCCACCCTCCACCTGGCTCTTACCCACCTAGAAAACAAAGACTCTTATGTTAGAATGCTGTTCATTGACTTCAGCTCAGCATTCAACACAATAATCCCACAACAGCTCACAAATAAACTAAACCTACTGGGCCTTAACAATTCCCTCTGTAATTGGATTCTGGACTTTCTAACCGGAAGACCTCAGTCAGTCCGTGTCGGCCACAACACCTCGAGCACTACCACACTGAGCACAGGTGCCCCACAAGGCTGTGTGCTCAGCCCGCTGCTCTTCACGCTGCTGACCCACGACTGCACTGCCAAGTTCAGCTCCAACCACATCATCAAGTTCGCTGACGACACAACAGTGGTAGGTCTCATCAGCAACAACGATGAAACGCACTACAGAGAGGAAGTGGCACAGCTGGCTGAATGGTGTGGTGCAAACAACCTGTCCCTCAATGTGGAGAAGACAAAGGAGGTTGTGATGGACTTCAGGAGAAACTCCGCTGATCACCCCCCACTGACCATCGACAGCTCGCCTGTGGAGAGAGTCAGCAGCACTAAATTCCTGGGGGTGCACATCACAGAGGACCTCACCTGGACCACCAACACCATGTCACTCTCCAAGAAGGCACAACAGCGCCTACACTTCCTCCGCCGGCTGAAAAGAGCAAGTCTCCCTCCACCCATCCTCACCACTTTCTACAGGGGCACCATTGAGAGTGTGCTGACCAGCTGCATCACTGTCTGGTACGGGAACTGTACTGCAGCAGAACGCAAGACCCTCCAGCGGACAGTGAACACAGCTGCAAGGATCATCGGTGCCCCTCTCCCCTCCATCCTGGACATTTTCCTCAAACGATGCTCCAGCAAAGCCAACAGTATCGTAAAGGACTCCACACACCCCTCCCACAGTCTCTTCCAGCTCCTACCATCAGGTAGACGGTACCGGAGCAACAGAGCCCGCTCTGCCAGACTGCTCAACAGCTTTTTCCCCCAGGCTGTGAGAGCCCTGAACTCAAGTCACCCCGCCCCTCTCTGAATCCCCATACAAACCCCCTACCTCCTGAAACATGGACAATCTGGAACTTATGGAACTTTGTTTGTGCAATCGGAGAGTGCTACAGGTGAGTGGGCCTGTACAAACCACCTATAGTAGCACACTTTCTTCCTCTATGCGCACTAGTCACTTTTCACACACACTGCTGTGTGCACACAAATCCCACAAAAAGACTCAGTAATATCAGTAATATATTTATGTTTACATGCTCATGCACTACAAATCATCCTGCACTGTTCCCCAGCCAGCTGCTTGAACTCACATTGTCTCTCTTTGCACATGTACAGTATTTATCTGAAGCATTCGTATAGTTTGTATAGTTTGTATTTTTTAGTTTATGTATAGGTACATTTTTTTTATATAGATAGTATATTTATAGTCAAAATCTATCAGTAGGATAGTTTGTGTATAGGTTTATATTGTTTTCATTGCTGTATGCCTGTATTTATGTAGCACCGTGGTCCTGTGAGGCACGACATTTCGTTCCACTGTATGCCCCTGCATGTAGCGGAATGACAATAAAGCTCAACTCAACTCAACTCAACTCAACTCTTTTTACAAATTAGTCACTTGAATGAATATATGTATATTCAAATTATTTGGTTTTCCAGCATCTTTTGTATTTTTGAACCCTTTCGAGCAGTAACTATGATTTTGAGATCCATCTTTTCACTCTGTCGATAACTAAGGGACTCATACACAACTATTACAAAAGGTTCAAACATTCACTGATACTCCAGAAGGAAACACGATTCATTAAGAGCTGGGGGTGAAAACTTTTGAACAGGATGAAAATGTGTAATTTTTTTCTTATTTTGTTTAAATATCATATAAAAATCCAAAGGATTTGTGGGACCTGTAGGATATTTCTGAAGAACCGGGGGCAGTTTAACTGTTCAGGACAAACAAGGGATTCATGAACAACCATCACAAAACAAACACACAAACAAAAACTAGTCATGGATCATCTAGGTATTAAGTACATGGTAGTATTAAGAATCAAGCATTTGTAAACTTTTGAATGGGGTCATTTTTATGAATTCAGCTATTATTTTGTCCTGTTGAATGTATGTAAACATCTTTATATAAAATAACTTATTCACAACAGTAATAAATAAAAAATAACATGCATTTTGTATAATTCCTCTTATTTTGGTAACATAGCTGACATTCTGGAAAGGTGTATGTAAATACACGCTGAATTGACTTGGATCAGTAAGTAACACCAATACCACCAAAATGGTGACTTTTCCATGGACATTTTTTAAAGAAGAATGTAAAATATAATTTTTCACATGCTGTTTTGTCATCCTGACATTTTGTTTTTGTGTACCTTTTTGGTAGAGCAAATTATCTTCACCAGATTTGACATTTAATCTAATTATGTGCAGAACACGTTGATCTGTTTCTATGGTAACCAGTATTATTATAGAGATATGTTACTGATACTTTATGTGCACCCCACCACCAAAATCTAAAACAAACCAAGTGTATGAATAATTAAAATATCGCTGAGTTAAATAAAAATAAAGGGGGAATTCGCAAAGAATGAATTAAAGCTGTGCGCATTATTTTAGTGCCCGATTCACTAAAGGAATTATGCAAATCAAGTACTGTAACAACACAAATATCCTCAAAAAAAAAAATAAATAAATAAATAAAAATGTCCGAATGCATTTTGATGCTGCAATTTTCATAGAAATTCTGCGAACAATTCCGGAGGTTTCAGGGGAATGTACTGAAACAAAGCTTGCCACTCCCATCACTTTCTTGCTGAATGCGCAGTAAGAGGTGGGCAGAGCAATGAACTCATGCGACAAAGATGAAAGCTGACAGATCATAGCCTCTGTGGCATGTGAGTCAGTTTGCTGCTCCCCCCGGCGTTTGCACAACAGCTGTTGCAGTCCTTACATGACTCTTCTGTGTAGCGACTCAAAAACACCTATTATCCTCACAAAGAGTTCAGGTGGCCTAAAATTACTCTAAATATGCTTACCTATGGGCTATTCAAAGACTTGGCAGACTATCAGTGACAGTTCATGGTTTAAATTTTATTCAGTTCCTCCCACAAAGCTTGTGGTTTCACAAAAAGTCAACTACACTATAGGAATATAGAGCACTAGATGTATGTATTACTTTTATGATACTTTTATGATGTTTCTTTGTCTGTTTTAGAAAGTTCCTATCACCATCCATGGAAGTGGAAAAATTAAGCTTGGCTGTTTTACCTAAAGGGTGAGTAACTTTTAATTTACATTTAGTTATTTATCAGATGATTATATCCAAAGTAATTTCCAAATGAGGATCATTGTAAGCACTTTGAGAGACAACCTCTGCAGTTCACAATTTCAAGTTTCAAGTATAGACTATACAAGCTAAAGCAGAAGTGGAAAAAAAAATAAAAATAAAAATTATATATATATATATATATATATACATATATATGTATATATATATGTGTATATATATATATATATATATATATATATATATATATATGTATGTGTATATATATATATATATACAGTGCCTTGTGAAAGTATTCAAACCCTTTCATTTTTTTCACTTTTTGTTATGTTGTAGCCTTATGTTAAACTGCTTTAAATGACTTTTTTTCCACATCAATCTACACTATATACACAATAATGACAAAGCAAATAACAGGTTTTTAACATCTTTGCAAATTTATTAAAGATAAAAAACTTAAATTTTTCCATTGCATAACTATTCATACCCTTATCTGGGACAGTTGAAATTTAGCTCAGGAGCATTCATTTTGCTTGTAATTATTACCACACTTTGAGTGAAGTTAACCTGTGGCAAATTCAATTGAATGGGTATGATTTGGAAAGGCACACGTCTTAATAAATGGTCTAACAGCTAAAAATGCATATTAGAGCAAAGAACTGCCTGTAGAGCTCAGAAACAGGAATGCATCAAATCCCACATCTGGGGACGAGTTCAGAAAAAAATTCTGCTGCATTGAAGGTTCACAGAAGCATGTAGCCTCCATTATCCATAATGGAAGATGTTTGGAACAACCAGGACTCTTCCTAGAGCTAGCCACCTGGCCAAACTGAGCAACTGATGGAGAATGGCTTTGGTTAGAGTGGTGACCAAGTACCTGATGGTCACTCTAGTTGAGCTCCATGATCATATGTGGAGACAGGAGAAACCTACAGAAGGACAAATATCACTGCAACACTCCACCAATCTGTGCTTTATGCTGGTGTGGCCAGATGCAATCCTCTCCTCAGTGAAGACACATGAAAACCAGGCACTGCTCATCACCTGCAGAGTACCATCCCAAAAGTAAAGTGTGGTGGTAGCAGCCTCATGCTGTGGGGTTTGAATATTTATACAATGTACTTATTTCAGGTTTTTTTTTATTATTATTTTTTTTTAAGTAAAGGAAAAAAAAGTAATTTAAAGCAGTTTAACATAAGGGTGCAACATAACAAAACGTGAAAAAAATGAAGGGGTTTGAATACTTTTGCAAGGCACTGTATATATACACAGTATATATACATAGGTACAATATGTGTCACATGACTAAACATGTCTTTACCTGCAAAGGAATTTCTTAAGATGGATGAAAAATCCAATTACAGTTACAGCATCAACTCAGCAAACTGATTACTTGTCAATTTAATTATGCTTTGTTTGCTTTGCAAATCAGCTCCAAGTTGAGGTCTTTGCATAAGGTCTTTAAGTCTAAGAATTGAACCCAAACATCTGGGACCAGGAGTCAATTAAGCCTAGGTTTCTAAATCAAAAAACACCACAGGATAATTAATCCATATTATTAGCTGTAAAGCTAATCAGGCTGTTTTCATTCTCAAAGATTTCAAAACTGAAACCAAATGCTCTTACAAAGCAGCAAAGATACAAATCTTATTACCAGAGCCTGTTATAGGGCTTCAGCAGTTATGTCTGTGCACCTCAGGACCTACAAATCAGTTTAACTGAAACAAGGCACAGAGGAGAAGAAAGTAGAGTATGTGTGCACTGCTTTACGCATGTTGATATGTAACATTGCTGTTTTGCTCTACCATGTGCTTAGCTTCGGCCCAGTTCTGCACAGGCCTCTAGGTGTTTCTACGCAGTGAAGCAGGACCTCAGTTTGAGTCTGGATGCAGAGCCTTGGCACCCTCGCCCAACAGCATCTGCCAGCCATTATGCGCTTGTATTCCTAGAGCGAGATACACTGCAGAGAGGACCAGGCGTTTCTGTTTTTATTTTCAGGTAAGTAAGTGGAGAAAGATTCTTTAGAATTTTTTAAATGTTTTCACACTAAGGGAAAAAATGGTTATTTTTAATAACTGTTGACTGAAAGGTTCTTTGGAGAATCCAGAATGGTTCTTCTATGGCATTAGTTTGAAAACCCCATTTTTAATTTTCGGTTCAGTACTTTTGGCTCAAGATGTTGGGATGGTGTCCAGAGGATAAGTGATATGGAGAATGAATGGACGGATATGAATATTCTCTAAAAGCAAATCAAAGACACTGATGCATTATTGTGGCAGGTTCAAACACTGAACACATAAAAATTGAATATAGAAATCAGTATATTTTTGTTTTATTTCCAAATCATTGATCATAAGCCTGTCACTGATTTACAATCCACATTAGTCAATTTGCTATTGAGTTTGTCTGAGTTAGTCTTATAGTAGCAGCAGTTGATGACTTTATTTTTGATTGTTTATTTTATATATATATATATATATATATATATATATATATATATATACATACATACACACACACACACACACACACACACACATATATATATATATATATATACATACATACACACACACACACACACACACACACACACACACACACACACATATATATATATATATATATAAAATAAACAATCAAAAATAAAGTCATCAACTGCTCCCAGTATATCTTTTACCTGGGATTCAAACCCATGACGATGTGGTTTTTAGCATCATGAGCAAATCTGAGCAAGTGTTGCTCAATGTACGTGTGATTTTCTCAAAAATATGTTTTGCAATTAGGTGTTAGAATTTATATTGGGGTCAGGGGGCCAGAATTAATTTTGTGTTAATTATTTTATATCTCATTATATTTTAAATAATTAGTCGTATCAAATTAACGTTAAATTGACAGCCCTAATTCTTACACAGCTAGTTAGAGCTAATTTTATAATTCCACTTCTCCGCTTCTATGTTGTCTTTCAATCAGCCATGGTTTCGAGACTCTCATTCAACACTTCTCAATCACACATGCATATTTCAGCACTCGAGTGTGCCTCTATCAGCGTTTTTGCCCTGTGCTTCCGCATGCATTTCAACATCTAACGTCTTCCCGGTTATTTTGATGTGTTGCACCAAAAGAGCATTTTCAGCCTGTAATGACATGGTGTATTTTTAAACTCTGTTACAAAATGAACACAAATTAAAAGCAAATTTAGAAAAGTAGAAACTGCAAATAATTCCCCACTCTCCCGATCACCGAGCACCACCCGAGCTGTTCATATGAATTCTACAACATTACCTGCCTTGTACTTAACATGTCTCCAAGGTTAACATTTTTAATTCAAGACTGAGGGATTCCACAGAGCTGCTCCTTTGAAGTTTCCTGTTTCTTATGGCTGCAAGGCCGCTGAAAGCCTGTCTATGATATTGACATTAAAACTCAACACAAAGAATGATGCCAGTTGAAATTTCATATGCCTTCCTTTGGGAAAAAGTATGAGCTGGCCAATCACCATCAAACCACCATCTCAGATTTTCTCTTTCTCGTCTCTACTCTCGCCCTTTATTCTATTCAGGGTAGAACTCTTTTGTTACTCCCTGGTGCGCCATGAGACTGAGGTGAGTGTATTAAAGATGTAAAGGCTAAGGGGAAACATACATTTCTGTGTTATGCGAGGACCTGGGCATGATAGGTCAATGTTTGGCTATTAAATATGAGAAGAGAGTTCCTATACTTTAGAGCAGTGGTTTTCAACAGGTTCTACTTCAGCACTCAAATCTTACATCAGACAACAAGTGATAACAAAAAATTTTTAGAAGAAAGAATTAAATAATTCAATTAATAACTTTATTAATTAAAATGTATGTGTGTGTATGTGTATATATATATATATATATATATATATATATATATATATATATATATATATAATTATGAGAAATATTGATGAAATATTAAATATACAACATATAAATATTTTATGTACGTATGTAAATATATATTAAATATATATATTTTAATTTTTAATTCAATCAGAACAGACCTGTGGCCCATTTTTGGGTTTCAGCTAACCAGTTGAGTAGCACTGCTTTACTGGGCTCCCTAAAAAGCCCCTTTTTTTTTTTTAGTTTTCTTTGTTTAGTTCTTCCTATTTTTTGAAGTCTTCTGCAGCATTTCAGGGTCTCTCAGGCAAACCCTCCAGCGCCACCTTCAGCTCAAAATTTACTTTTTTTCTGTTTATGTGTTTTGAACCCTTTGAGGACAAACAATGGAGAATTGGGAGTAATGGGCAGAAAGAGTGTTTGGAAAACTTGTAACTTGTAACAATTCTGTTTAGTGCAAAAAGCTAACTCCTTACAGTTTTTTTAGGGAATCCCAATCTTCCTAATTCCACTTGGATTCTCCAGTGCTTCTCTTTTTATTAACATCAGTCTCATTTCATTCATTTCTGTCAACACTTTTACGTACAAAAGCACACATCCCATAACTGATCATCTGTCAGCTCCAGCGCTTCACCTGAATCCCTTCTCTTTTTATCAGTGTCTCTTCCTCACATCCCAAAAGGTTAATAACCTGCTGAAATGTCAAGGGCATGTCCAGGAAGTGTCAGAGGCCCTGCGTGCTGGGGAAGCCAATGCATGTGCCACACTGGCTGGGAAGAGTATTGGGATTTGATTTAAATAAATGCAAGTAACCTCAAATAGCCACACTTCAGTAAAGGGTGTCATGAAGGTGGCGTATTCCAGCTTCAGGAGCTCTGATGTAGTGAAAAATACATCGCAGAGCAAAGAGGACACTGACAATGCGCCGACAGACAAGACAGAGCAGGTGTCTTTTGATATGAAACAAAGTCTCAGCTTTCAAATGTTGCCATTTTTTAAGAAATTCAAACAATAAATACCGTTTTGTGGCTCTTTAATGTGTCGTGACAGATTGCTGTAGCGCCTCAGTTCAAACAGAACTTATCATCATTTCCTCTTTACTAGTTATTGCGCGAAATAAACATAAATGAACATCAGAAGGTATCTTGTTTGAACCACGGAAAGACGTCAATACACACCATTTTTCAAGTTCAAGTCCACTGACGTTATTTTATTCTCCTGTCTGGTTTGTTTGTTGGACAAAAATGGAAGATTCTGCCTCATGATTGGTCAGATCATCTGTCAATCAAACTCTCAGCGAAGGGTCAATTAAGAATAAAGGTTTTAAAAGGAGGTTTCACAGTGATGGCATAAAAGAGCCATTCCCCAAAGAACCTTTCTGCCATAAGTTCTTAAAAGAACCATTTTTTCTTAATGTGAAAAACATTTCAATAATCTAAAGAACTTTATATAATATATATATATATATATATATATATATATATATATATATATATATATATATATATATATATAGTTTTCAAGCCAGTTCAAGACCTGGTATGAATAATAAAACAGCAAACTAAAGAAAAACCTTTAAAAATAATGCACCTTCATTACATGTCTTCATTACACGTGCTTCTATGCTGGCATGCCTAGTGTTCTAGTGCGCTTCATACCTTCTTTCCTCTGTGTCTAACTGGCTCATCAGTTTTTTCTGCACCAACCGGAGACCTGAGATGTCGCAGAGTTTTACTGAGCGAGTTAATGATGTCATTCATCATTCACAGGTCTGGTCTGCACAGGTACTTGGTCTGGCATGAATTTAGGCTCCAGTCTGCTTTTCAGGCTGAATTCTCATCATATAGTGCAAATATATACACAAGGTATGTATTTGTACATCTATCTATCTATCTATCTATCTATCTATCTATCTATCTATCTATCTATCTATCTATGTCTTTTTGATCACATCTCTCTGCACTGATATGGAAATTCGGTGCGTTTCTGCATTCGGAGACTCAATTTGTCTGTGTGTGAGGGCACTCATTACAATGTGTGACTCACTTCACTGTTCCTGCTCCTAATTCCCAGCGGTTGTCCAGCCGAGAATTGTTCTCTCACAACATGCGCAATCTCACAATTAACTGCCTAAAACCAAACAAAACCTCTGAAGTGCAGAACGCGGGTCACACACACATATACACACACACCCAGACCTGTAATATGTCTTCCACTGGCAATCCTTAATTACAAAGAGCAATTAAAAATACATTTCACGACTGGAAGACAGAACCTAATTCATCACTGGCATGAAATCCACTATCAGGAGATTCGTTGATTAGTTAGCCTGCCTTTTCCTCTTACCATGCTAATAAAGTACCATTAACAACTCACATTCTGTGTCAGGAGAACCATGCAGAAAGAAATTGTGTTTGTGCTTCATGTGAGACCTCGCTTGGTCTCCTAAGAATCCATATCAGAAGTCAGACAAGAATAACCTCTCCTCAGCATGAGTGTCGGGTATTAGATGATAAAATCTAAACATCCGCATGTTTATTAATGAATGTGAGCTAGTCCGCTGGGTCAGAGATATGATTTATGGGCTCTAATATTCACTAACAATGAAATTTGTATTATCAAACCTGGTGTTGAAGCGAATGCAATCAGCCAACAATATGAACAAACATGAAGGCTATCTCAACTAAATTATTGCACCATAAATTCGCAGTTGAGCATGATGTTTAAGCACAAAATCTCTGGTTCATTCACTAACCATCTGCAGTTCACTTTAATCAGGTGTTGTCTGTCTGATATAGCGTTACGTCATGCATATTTAAATCAAGTAATTGTCATTCTTTACATTTCTGTAACATGCTTCCTATATATGCAAATATGGTTTATTATAGATTATGCCTTATTCATAAAAGTCATGAGTGGAGCACACTTTCTGCATTTTAAAGAGCCGATTCAGGTGCATACGTGGCATTACTTGATTTACATACAGTAAGTCCTTCAGAATCTTGTGCTAAAACAACTAAATTGAACTAAAGTGAATTCTCCCCATATTGTCCTAAAGGTGTACCTGTGTAAAATCCATATAACCTTCACACGAGGCTTTGATTGACTGAACGTTTGAGTCTATCACCGTTAGTGGAATTGATGTCTTAACCAAGATAAACGCAGATGATAGCGGGTGATCAATAGTTTTTCCACTCTCAATCCCAGCAGACTGAAGGACGAGAAATTAATCAGTGAGCCGATTACAGGCGGTCCTCTTAACTATCGCACATTAATCATATTAATGTCTGAGTATTTGGTGACAAAGAAATACCATCAGTTGTGGCAAATCAATGCGCTGAATTAGAGCTCTGACCACTAGCAAAATTACTAGCTTGCTATACACCTCTATTAGACTTAGAAGACTATTAGAAGGTTGTTTTGACCTTTGATTAGCTTCAGTTCCTTTCATTTTCACAGACTGGCATGTATATTGATTCGTTTATACATTTATTTTTTTATCACTGGATGGATGTTCCTTCAACTATGGATGCTTTTGGCCATGTAGACATTTAGAAAATAAAAAGTTTTCACATTCTCACTAGTTTATTTGTCTAAAAATGCACACTTGGCATACACTGAAAAAAATGGTGTAGGATTTATTTATATTATATGTTATTTATTTTATATATTATATAATTATTTATTATAGGATTTTTTTTGTGTGTCATCTTCACAAATAATTACAAAGAACTACCTGATCTCATGACAAAAACATGCCTGTGGGAACTTTTTTACAAGACACAAAATATGTACCAAAAAGTAAATATCAATGCAGTTTCCAGCAGAAATGAACACTAGAGGCGGTAAAACAGTGAGCACTTGTAATCGTTTTCATACACAGTTATGATTACAGCTCCATATGTTTCGTTTTCCGAACATAACAAGCTTGCTCGGTAGCTCAGCGGCACAGAATTGGACTTAGGCTGTGGAACCCTTGGGTACGAATCCCGTCAAAAACATCACTCACAATGAAAGAGCTGAAAGATGTTAGATCAAAAAACAAGCTAAAACGGCATGCTTGCAATTGTGTTTTTACGTTACATTCACTTTTGTTCATACTATCGGGTAGGTTTAGGTGTAGTGCAGATGGTACGTTATTTTAAAACGTCACGGAGCATGACAGGTATAGCACCATTCAACAAACATTTGAAGTCAGAACTGTGGTGACACCTACAAAACCAACGTCACATAAACCATATGTACGTTCATCTGTTCCGGGTGAAAAAAATGAACACTCTTTTAGCGCCACTCATTGGACATTTCACATTGAATATGACATGAAACGTACATGTCGGTACGTATTTCGCATCTTGCGAAAAAGTTCCCACAGGTATGTTTTTGTCATAAGATCAGGTTGACAAAGAAACATTAGCATATTGAATTAAGTGTGAAAATGCGAATTAGAAAGACTGAAATAGTATTTATTTGTCTTTGTTTTACTTATATATATACAGTGGGTACGGAAAGTATTCAGACCCCCTTAAATTTTTCACTCTTTGTTATATTGCAGCCATTTGCTAAAATCATTTAAGTTCATTTTTTTTCCTCATTAATGTACACACAGCACCCCATATTGACAGAAAAACACAGAATTGTTGACATTTTTGCAGATTTATTAAAAAAGAAAAACTGAAATATCACATGGTCCTAAGTATTCAGACCCTTTGCTGTGACACTCATATATTTAACTCAGGTGCTGTCCATTTCTTCTGATCATCCTTGAGATGGTTCTACACCTTCATTTGAGTCCAGCTGTGTTTGATTACACTGATTGGACTTGATTAGGAAAGCCACACACCTGTCTATATAAGACCTTACAGCTCACAGTGCATGTCAGAACAAATGAGAATCATGAGGTCAAAGGAACTGCCTGAAGAGCTCAGAGACAGAATTGTGGCAAGGCACAGATCTGGCCAAGGTTACAAAAAAAAATTCTGCTGCACTTAAGGTTCCTAAGAGCACAGTGGCCTCCATAATCCTTAAATGGAAGACGTTTGGGACGACCAGAACCCTTCCTAGAGCTGGCCGTCCAGCCAAACTGAGCTATCGGGGCAGAAGAGCCTTGGTGAGAGAGGTAAAGAAGAACCCAAAGATCACTGTGGCTGAGCTCCAGAGATGCAGTCGGGAGATGGGAGAAAGTAGTAGAAAGTCAACAATCACTGCAGCCCTCCACCAGTCGGGGCTTTATGGCAGAGTGGCCCGACGGAAGCCTCTCCTCAGTGCAAGACACATGAAAGCCCGCATGAAGGACTCCAAGATGGTGAGAAATAAGATTCTCTGGTCTGATGAGACCAAGATAGAACTTTTTGGCCTTAATTCTAAGCGGTATGTGTGGAGAAAACCAGGCACTGCTCATCACCTGTCCAATACAGTCCCAGCAGTGAAGCATGGTGGTGACCGCATCATGCTGTGGGGGTGTTTTTCAGCTGCAGGGACAGGACGACTGGTTGCAATCGAGGGAAAGATGAATGCGGCCAAGTACAGGGATATCCTGGACGAAAACCTTCTCCAGAGTGCTCAGGACCTCAGACTGGGCCGAAGGTTTACCTTCCAACAAGACAATGACCCTAAGCACACAGCTAAAATAACGAAGGAGTGGCTTCACAACAACTCCGTGACTGTTCTTGAATGGCCCAGACAGAGCCCTGACTTAAACCCAATTGAGCATCTCTGGAGAGACCTAAAAATGGCTGTCCACCAACGTTTACCATCCAACCTGACAGAACTGGAGAGGATCTGCAAGGAGGAATGGCAGAGGATCCCCAAATCCAGGTGTGAAAAACTTGTTGCATCTTTCCCAAAAAGACTCATGGCTGTATTAGATCAAAAGGGTGCTTCTACTAAATACTAAGCAAAGGGTCTGAATACTTAGGACCATGTGATATTTCAGTTTTTCTTTTTTAATAAATCTGCAAAAATGTCAACAATTCTGTGTTTTTCTGTTAATATGGGGTGCTGTGTGTACATTAATGAGGACAAAAATGAACTTAAATGATTTTAGCAAATGGCTGCAATATAACAAAGAGTGAAAAATTTAAGGGGGTCTGAATACTTTCCATACCCACTGTGTGTGTGTGTGTGTATATATATATATATATATATATATATGTAAGTTTTTTTTCTTTTCTTTTTTTTACAGTGTATATATGCATCATATGCAGTAGAAATCTATCAGTTAACAGATAAAAAATTAATATACATTTTAAAAAAATTTTATTCTTGAAGTATTAAAATGTTTATGATTGTGTTTGTAATCATAAACAAACGTTTATGTTTGTTCTTTAGATTATTATAGTTTAGGATAAAAGTTTGGGTCTGACAAACAAACTAAATAAGGGTTAACTGAAAGAAAAGAAAAAATATATTTTTAAAAATTTAAACATTTTATTTCAGCTAGTTGCCAAGGCAAAGTTTTGCATTTTCATCTAGTTTAACTCGATGTACTAAAATAACTAAAACTGTATACATATATCTCTCAAAAGAACAAAGAAATATAAAAAAAAATAATAAAGCTAATAATACAACTAAAAAATAATTAATACAAATGACAAAAACACAAAGCAAAATACCAAACCAAAACTGAAAATGGAAACTAAAAAAAATTAAAAATGAGTAAACAATTTTAATAAAAGCTATAATAGCACTGGTCTGGGACAAGTAATACAATAAATAGCTACCAAACATAAAAAGACATTTGAAATATATAGTAAAACTAAATAAATGAATAATGCAGGCATGATAAAAATAAAAATAAAGTTTCCAAAGTAGTTTGTGATTTTCATATCGCAAAAAGAAAACAGTTCAAATCTCTTTGTCTAGATAAAAATCAACCGATGGGACATAAACGTGCACAGTTGTAAAAAAAAAAAAAAAAAAAAAACGCTCAACAACATTCAAGGTACTCTAACTGTAGGCTTGTAAGAACACCAACTAAAGCACAGCTATTTCATTCTGAATGTCCAGGGTCACCATCCCGAGCTCATGTACAGGCCTAGTCGTCTTCATTCATTACATGCTGCTCAATACACACGCGGATCAATATCCAATTCAGCCCACATCGTCTCCTCCCGCTAACCACCGACGACATACACATTCGCTTAGTCCGAACACAGTCACGCCTCATGCGCATTAGTTGTGGGAGTTTCTGCGCTAATACTTTGAGTATTTTACAACAGAGTGCATTTCATTTTGCAGTGGCACTTGAATAATGAGCTTATCATTGCTTTCTCGAATGACTGTACATAATAACAGGATTACAGGTCATAAAAGCTAGTAATTAGAGGAAAATCTCTCTCCCCCTCATCACTTATTACTCTTTCTTGCATACTTCCCTCGCTATCTTTTAATAAGGAAGACACTTAACAACATCCTCTTTCTGTTCATTATTCTTTGTACAATAAATAGTCAATAAATTGTCAGGTGCATGTAGTTAATTATTACACTTTGTTTAATAAGCTTTCGGGGATTTATTAATTGATGTATAATTAGTTGTGAGTTATTGGTGTCTAGGAAGAGCCTCTCTTTAATTACGGCCAGATGGAGCTCACAGAGTATTGGATGTTCATGGAGGGAGACTCTCAACCGAGGATTCATGAGGAATGATCCTTCACAGAGAAATCAAATAGAAATTACTTAGCATGTCGGCTACTATGAAGAAGTCAAGGTAGGGTAATTTCAAACGCCAATTGTGAAGTTGAGTCAGTGTGGTTGAGAATATGCGTGAAATTACTCATCCAGCTAAACTTTAAGCAACTTTTCAATGCAACAGGGCAAGTCCAAACAGAAAATGCAGGCTTTATTTGTATTTTAAATGTGCTTTTTATATGCTTGAACCACACCTGGGCATAACAGTGGTCATTGGCCAATCGGAATCAGATATTTGATGTAAAGCGAGATTTTGAACCAATGAGATTTCACTGTGGGCAGGGCTACACTGTCACAAATGATGTGATAAGTCATGACAACTTACGTTTTTACATTAATTAATCAAAATAAGTTGAGCAATTTCAACTTGTATTTGTCAACTTTTATATTGTTATTCACCTTATTCTTCCTGTAAAAATGGGCGCAGCCATTTGTAAATTTTATGGGTCTTGCTTCCGGTCTCATTCGCTTCTAGCTATTTTTAGCTGTACAAAACCGATCGTTTTGCTGCTTGATATTGCAAATTGGTGTGTTTTACCAGATTATTTTAATGTATTATCTTAATGATGAACACACTGGTTTGTAGTGCAAACAGTTTTACCATTTACTGCACGTTGTAATTCTTCTCGTTATTTCCCTATAGCAACTAATTAACCGGAAGTTTCGCCCATAGGCTTACGTCCGCTTTGAAGAATAAGGTGGGTATAAAATTTGTAAATTAATGTAAATTAAGTTGAAATGATTTGTACATCCAAGTTGATAATACTTAAAAAATTTAAGGCAGCAACTTAAGTTTTTAAGTTGAAATAGGTGGAAATTATTTACAATGACATGATTTGGCATCACTGAAGGTAAGGCAAAACTATATGGAAGAGATCGCTTGTGTATTGTGTCATCTGATTAAGACACAGTGTTATTGTGAGCTGAAAGCATTATCAAATTGCACGCAACACTTCATAAACGAGCAAAAGGAAAAATGGGGCTGTGTTAACTTTGTTAATGAATTTTTGGTTAATGATTGCCATAATTGCTTGTCATAAAAATTAATGATCAATTCACTCCAGATACCACATGCATGTTTTAATCATTTTTTATGTATTTATTTATTTAGTATTAGTTGTAGTAGTATTTTTCTCCTAATACACATTCAGTCCACTGTATTTGAATATGTGCAATATTTCATTTAATGTAGGCTATCTTTATTATTAATGTAACAATAATTACTGTTATTTTATCACTGTTAATGGTAATGTTAGAAAATACAGATATGGCACTTTCTCCATTATAACTTCACTGTGGATTGTGAAATAGGCTACAGGACATTACATTTGACTTCAAATGTATGTCAAATAATAAAACAGTGTGAATACAATGCATAAGATACCAAACTGCTTCTGAATTTCTTTCTTCTGAAGATATTTTGAAGAATATTGGTTACCAAACAGTTGTTGATTCTCATTGGCTTTTATAGTATGGGGGAAAAAATACTATGGAAATCAACTGTTTGATTACCAACATTCTTCAAAATATCTTCTTTTGTGTTCAGCAGAACAAAGATATTCATACTGGTTTGGAACATAAATGATGACAACATTTTCCTTTGTCGGTGAATTATCCCTTTAAGGTCTATGATACGCGTAACATGCATTCAGCCTTTCCTGACACTAACAATCTTGTACTGCAAACTGCAACTTAACCGCCTGTTAACTCCGTCCCAAACCACCGAGACAATGTCATCATTCTTTTTCTTATCGATGTGTGCTTTTAAGCAGTAATTCAAAACATGATTGGTTGGGCTTGGAGATAGCCCTCTCGGATCGTTCCCCATAGTTCTCGTTCTGTCAGACCCAACAGTGTAACGAATTGTGAAGACCAGCATGTTTGTATTGTTTAATTGCCCCGGCTGATGCTTGTCTCGAAGACGAACAGTCAGCCATCCATTTCTCCTCAAAACGTCTTGAGTAGAGCACAGCCACGGCGTAGTTATTACACAAGCTCAGGGAGGAGGGCCCGGAGCCGAGCGAAGGCTATTAATCAAAGGCCTGAGAGACCAGCTAGCATGCTGCTTCGTTCATTTCTCTCTCGTTCTCCCTCTCTCGCTCTCTCTTTCTGAAGCAGATAAACCTGCGGTTCCCTGAGCTGCACTCATTCATCTTCATCCAACCATTTCCGTTATGAGCGCATTAAAAGCTTCATTGTCCTGAAATTAATTTTGATACAAAGGCTCACTCCACCAAGGAAAGGGTTGTTTAGCAGCAACAGAACGGAGAGAAGACACCCAGGGATTACAGTATCTTAATGGATCTGTGGTGTGCTGCACAAACTCATATTAAGATTATTCTTTTAGCGTGTGACTTCAAAGAGCTATTGCTTTGTAATGCGTTCAACTGAAATGCATTTGACACGTGTTTGGGTGAGTTTAGACTTTGAAAAGTTATTTTGCGGCAAAAGTTTTGCATAACTATTTTCTTCCTTCTCTGACTCTTAAAATTAAACAGACTAATGCAATATGGGTATATTTAAATGCCCTTTTTGTATATGAATGAGATTGCTCTTATAGAGTGCTGCTGAGATGATGTGTTTTTGCAGGACATTACCCGGAAACAAGTTTGCATTTTAGCACTTGCGGTTCCGTCAAATTGAAGTGAATGGGTTTTTTGAATAGGATTTAGGCTACAGTATGCCTGATTAAAGGTCTATGGTTAACACAAGCTCAAGATATTTAACATCTTATTCTATGACATAAAATTCATCAGTAATTCCCTTTTGTGTGTATTTTTAAAGCTTTTACTTGTCTTGAAAATGGTTTGCTAACAAGTGGCTAAATGGGACTACAGAGGTTTGTCAGGGACATTAATTGTCATAATGCCGGTGAACAGGTAAACACATCTATTCACTAGTCGCTTTAACAGGCTCATTGTGTTTGTAATTGTGTTTTTGTAAACTAATCTAACTCAAACTTTCTGGAAAAAATGTTTTTTAATAAAGACTAAAAGAGTTGTTGGAAGCCTATTGACATTGAAGTCATGTGGCCGTGGTATACTTTGTTTATAGTCTACGTTTAGCTTTTTATATCTGATGATTGTATTTAGGCTTCCAAATATATAAAAGTTGTTTTTTTTTTTTTTTGTTTTTTTTTATGATTGTCATGATGAACATCTAAGAATCGTGAATGTTTGCTGGTCACCAAGCTTATTTTCCTCAGTAATCCAAAAGCCATTGGAAAAACCCTATAGACTTTTTGTCAATGGGAACCAAGGTGATGCTGACTTCCAGGCTGGCCTACAAAAAAATACGTCGTCACTGCAGAAATTTTTAACCACCACATCCTTTAATAACAGCAAAACCCACATTGCATTGTCACAAAACCCACATTACATTGTCACAGGTTCACACAGGTTCTCACACGTGGGCTTAAATATGCAGCATAAACTGACTCTAATGATCAGAATCTTGTAAAAATAAACTTTAGCCACATTTTTTTTTCCTTCTAGAGGGAGATGCAGAGCTGTAGGTGTACAACTACACAAAGTTTTCTATCTATCTATCTATCTATCTATCTATCATCTCACATTTTCTTTTATTTCTTTTGGTATTTAAAGGTCCAGTACAGAACTTTTTCTCTCTACTGCCATCTGTGGTCAT
This sequence comes from Spinibarbus caldwelli, assembly GCA_039654775.1. NCBI lineage: Eukaryota > Metazoa > Chordata > Actinopteri > Cypriniformes > Cyprinidae > Spinibarbus > Spinibarbus caldwelli. Next base: position 27,940,076 of record CM077237.1, read on the forward strand.
ATGTTTCGCTTACGTAAGTCATGTGTTCCAATTTAAATGTATTTGTCTGTCTGATATTGTTTGGACAGACAAATGTTGTTTGAGTGTACAGTCAATTTAATTACTCATAAATAGTTTCAAAAAAAGATTTTATTTTCTGTTGTTTTTTTTCTTCAGAAATTTACAATATAATATTTTAGTGCAATGACGTCTTTTATTCTGAAAAGATCAAGGAAAATGTAACCATGGTTCCCCGAGAGGGAACGAGATGTTGCGTCCTGGTGGACACTTTGGGGAACGCTGTCTGCTTGACCGGTACCTGAAGCATGCGTAAAACAACTCCAATCCTATTGGTCCACTCGGCCCGTGACGTCATAGGCGGGTACCCGAAAGTATAAAGGGGCACCTGCTGAATACGTCACCAACTCAGTTGTCTGAGGAGACGTAAACAGGCAGGCCGAAGGCATGGCAAGGGTATCTCGTTCCCTCTTGGGGAACCATAGTTACATGAGTAATCCGAGATGTTCCCCTTCTAGGGAACTCAACGCTGCGTCCTGGTGGACACTTTGGGGAACGATATCCAATCACGCCTTGCCTGTCCACCTGGTGAGAGAGCACCAAGGAGGTGATAGACAGCCTAAGGCACACCTGTGCAATAATCATGCTGTCTAATCAGCATCTTGATATGCCACACCTGTGAGGAGGATGGATTATCTCGGCAAAGGAGAAGTGCTCACTAACACAGATTTAGACAGATTTGTGAACAATATTTGAGAGAAATTGGCCTTTTGTGTACATAGAAAAAGTCTTAGATCTTTGAGTTCAGCTCATGAAAAATGGGGGCAAAAACAAAAATGTTGCGTTTATCATTTTGTTCAGTGTACTTAAGACCCTAGCAGGGTAGATAGAACTGTCTAGGCAAGGGCTCAGGGAGACCGCTACTTAAAAATCCCAAGAAGGGGAGCAATCCCTAAGATAGCACATAGATATCCTCAGATAGCCATGTACCTAGGAAAGCTTCCATCTTAGTAGGGGAACTCTTAAGAGTGGAAGTCTCAGCATAATGACTCTCTAAAGCGAGAGGAGACCTAGCTACACTCAACGCCAGAGGCAGTTAGTGAGGCTCAAAGAAAGAGCCTACAGACTCATATTACTGCCAAGGACGGAGCCTGAAGAGTGGAAGCTTCAGCAGAATGACTCTTAAAATGAGAGGAAGCCCCGTTCAAAAGTATCGCCAGAGATACATAAGTGGAGTGGGGCCCAAAGTGAACTGGGGCCAGAACCCACTCAGAGAATGGCAACGAAGTCGAGCGTGTAACCCATCCCATACAGGATTTTAGAAAAGTGCGCAGGGTGCCGAGCCTGCACACTTACCACAATGAGGATTTTAGAAAGCGCACAGAAGCTAGCGTGTACGCTTACCATAAACATGGATTTTAGGAATAGTAGAACAGGGGGGACCTACTGAGACTACCCAGACCACAAAGAGTGTTATCTATCTAATTACAACCCTAGAAGGGGAGACAGCACTGTCTAGGTAGGGCTCAAGGAGACCACTACTTAAAACCCTAAGAAGGGGAGCAATCACCGAGCTATCAGCAGCTGGTCCCACACAGCTAGCCTGAAAAAAACCCGGTAAGCCCTCTTATGAGGCTGCCACAGGAGTGGGCTATCTACTTACAATCCTAGCAGTGGAGATAGCACACTCTAGGCAAGGGCTTAGGGAGACCGCTACTTAAGACCCTAGGAAGGGGAGCAGTCACTGAGCTAGCACATAGATATCCTCAGATAGCTATGTGTGCAGGAAGGGCTACCAGAGCTGGAAACGATTGAAACTACTCAGATCACAGAGAGTGGGCTGTCTACTTACAACCCTAGCAGGAGGACAGCACTGTCTGGGTAAGGGTTCAAGGAGACTTAAAAACCCTAGGCAGGGGAGCAATCACCGTGCTAGCACATATCTATCCTCAGATAGCTAGGCTCTAGGAAAGGGGACCACTGCAACTGCCAAGACCACCAGTAGTGGGCTGTCCAATTATAAACCCTATAAGGGGAGACAGCACTATCTAGGCAGGGCCCAAGGAGACCGCTACTTAACAACCCTAAGCAGGGAGCAATCACCGAGCTAGCATATAGCTATCCTCAGATAGCTACGCTTCCAGGAAAGGCCAAATTAACACACACAGCTAGCCTCAGAAAGCTGTATCCAAGTAAGCCCGTCCTGCCATGGCAATGGCTGAAATATAATCACCCTTAGGTGGCTATACTAAGGAGGTCCCCAATCCGTGTCAGTCCCACTGTAGGCTAGCGAGTCTTTACAGATATATTAACCAGAGTCTCACAATAGGAAGATCCAGACCATAGTAATGATTCGCTAAGAAGCGAACACATAAAACCCACTAGTCCAGATCAATGCCTGATGCAAGCAACGGCCAAAACACTAGGTGGCTGGACACAGCTATACTCAAATAGCCTTTCCTTCAGATAAGGCTGAAGTTTGCCCAGGCCATTAAGTGAGCCATCTATTTAAACCCGAACAGGGGAGACAGCACAGTCTAGGCAAGGGCTCAAGGAGACCACTACTTAAAGACCCCACAAGGGGGAGCAGTCTCCGAGCTAGAACACAGCTATCCTCAGACAGCAGATTCTAAACAAGACTTCAGCGCTTACCTGAGAGAGCTTGTGCCCAAGGGGAACCAAACCCAGTCATAAACACCTGGCTAGAACATGGCTGGCTGCCCTCAGACTGCTATATTCCAAAGCAAAACAGCCTGAGCTGGAGCATAATCATCCGCAGACAGCTATACTCTGAGCAGAGACTGTTCACTTATCACCCGGGTAAACACAGGAAGGAACATTCCCCGTAACCACTCTAGACTACTGAAGCACCCTGGAAGAGAAAGCTAACAGCTTCACTCCACTGAGCATTCAGTATATACATGCCCAGCAAGGCTCTCCACACACAATAACATGCATAATAGAGAGGCACGGCTGAGCTGAATATAACTCGCACGCCCTGCTAAAAACGACTTGGTGCTCACACTCCATCGTTATAGCAATGCAAGCAATATCCGTGACATCAGGCAACCCGATAGTAAAGGGTATGCGGACACTGCAGATGAAAGCAATCGCTGCGAGCTGAGATAAACCAAGCCACGGCAACGGCCCGAGACGCAAACGTTTTGCCCTGCATCCATCGGGAATAGGAACAAACGTGAGCCGAGCGAATTAAAGTGACTCATCACAAAGAGCGTGTGGATGCCGAGACAAAGACGAAAAGGTGAGAATATGCCCTCAAGTGTTAGAATCCCAACACGGAGGCACATATTCCTCAAAGCGCTGCTCGACTCACCAGGATGATGTTTCACACACGTTCAACAGACATACGGCTCCGAAGACAACAAAAGTTGGTGACGTATTCAGCAGGTGCCCCTTTATACTTTCGGATACCCGTCTATGACATCACGGGCCACGTGGACCAATAGGATTGGAGTTGTTTTACGCATGCTTCAGGTACCGGTCATGTAGACAGCGTTCCCCAAAGTGTCCACCAGGACGCAGCGTTGAGTTCCCTAGAAAGGGGAACTTGATTCCTCATGATATGACTGCTTTAAAGAAAGCATTGCTAATTTTTAATGGACAAGATTAATTTATAAGACTGCCTTATACAGGTATATGAGATTACACATAGGATTTTGGATGCATTACATGCATGTGTTTTGTGTCAATGACACTAATGTGATGCGTTTACAATCACATCCTTTAACAAGACATTTTTCATTACAGCACCTGCTTAACTACTTCCACATAATTACATAGCTGCTGGGATATGTAGGGGGTATAATCAATTTAATTAGTCATAAATTAAAACCTTAATTAAACTACAGAATAAGATGCCACATCAGTACTGTTCAATTTATAAGAAAGGACTGCCACATGCTTGTGGAGCCTTAACGAGCAATTGATGTACAAATTCCTTTTAATGGCCCAGGACCCATACTGCCAGCTCAAAGCCTAAAGAGATCCCTTTAGGCCACAAACACACCCTATGTATGTTTGCAGTTGCCACAGTCCCATTCCATTTAATGTTTAGCTGTGGCAGTAACAATCCCAGTACTCAAGGGGGCGATATAGTTACCTTCAGATGTGTTTGTTATTTAAGGAACAAAAATGAAAATTTACTCACACTCAATCCATCCAAAATATAGATGTTTGTTTCTTCATTGGAACAGATTTGGAGAAATTTAGCATTGCATCACATTGCATCACTAATGGATCCTCTGCAGTGAATGGGTGCCGTTAGTATGAGAGTCCAAACAGCTGATAATAACAAGTAATCAACACGACTCCAATCCATGAATTAACATCTTGTAACATGAGAAGCTGTGTTTGTAACAAACAAATCCATCCTTTTAATTTTAAAAACGCATCTTACTGTAATTTTAAACGTTAACTTCTGGCCAAAATACCAGTCCCTAATCCATAATAACGCTTCCTACAGTGAAAAGATCCATCCCCTCTAGTCCTGTCATATCAAAATCCACTGACATTAGTTTAGAACTCTTTTGGACTGTTTTTACTTGTAAAAGGTGCTTGATCTGTACATATTTGTTTCTTGATTCAGACAAGATGACGTTTTCACTGGAGAAAGCAATATTATGGAAAGTAGTTAACCAATATTATGGGTCAGAAGCAATGGTTTGAAGATAAAAACATCTTAATAATGGATTTGTTTATTACAGACACACAGCTTTTCATCATGTGGATAAACGTGAATTATTATAGTGACGTTTTTATCAGCTCTTTAGACTCTAATTCTGACAGCACCCATTCACTGCAGAGGATCCATTAGTGAAAAGGGATGTAATGCTAAAATAAATAAATAAATATATAAATAAAATTGACATCTTGTATGGCCCAAGAGTGAGTAAATTTTCATTAGTTTTTCATTTTGGGGTGAACTGTTCCTTTAAAGAGATGATAGATGATATTCAATTAGTTAGCCATAAACATTTTGACAATTTAACTAACTTTAACTTGCAAGATGCACATCAAACTTTTGCTCTGCCATGATGACAGAAGTTGATCTGAAAGAGAAAACTTAGCATGACAGAAGCTGAGCTGTTTTTTAAAATAGAACTTTTCCAGTAACAAGCAAGGTGCTTTTTCCAATGTGTACAAATGTACCATTACAAAAGCTACATCTCCATTTTTGCCATATTTTTTAGCTCAATATGTCACGTGTTTGGCCACAGCTCTGACAGGAGTTTAAATTTGTTGGAATTTTCGACAGGTTTTTGACTGACAAGATTTAAAACGAGTTAATAAAGTCTTTACTTGAATGACGGGCCTCGGGTTTTGATTGAACGGTTTCAGAATCCATTGCTCATGTTCTGATTTAAATACAGAAACGGGCACCGGTAACCCCTCCTTCTCGCTATGTTACTATCTAATTAGGAAAGTCTGTGGGAGAGAGGAGGGGAAATGGGATATCTACTGCTTTGTACCTGTGGTATAATTAAGGATCACACTGGCAGCAGTAGAACTGTCTGGAGAGAGATAGCCTTTCTACATTTCTCTCTTTCAGTTTATCTTTTGGTCTCACAGTCTGTCTCTCAGGGGCACTGGTGCAAGTAATGCTAGGTCTCTCTCTCCCTCCCTGGTAATGTAAAACCATTGAGGGTGAGAGGTCAGCTCTTTTCATTAGTACAGGGAGGAAATGTTGGTGCAGCTCGATCGTCCTGTAGGAAAATTCCGTCATGCTTCGCCTCTTCTCATTCTGAAGTCCACTCCTGTGGTACTCTCCACTGTGGTTAAAACCCAGCGCTTGGCAGACACCTGCTAATTGATAGTTAATGAAACCGTGTAAAGCGATCGTGTGAATTGACTCATGGATCACATTGTAATTCATTGAAGAACAGCAAGGCATGATATTATGTCTGAGGACGCTGTTTGTCTTTTCATCTTTATAATGGGAAGCCAAGAATTATAAACCCCTTCCAGCGTGGCAAATCACAAGCTCTGTTAATAAGTTGGAACAACATGTTCTCTATCTCTAAATAATTACAGGGTAGAGTTTAAATAATAAACATGAATCACTTAAAGCATTACGGTGTCACTGAGACATTAAAGACAAAATCCTTTTCTTTGAACAAACTGAATGATGCATGGTTGTTTGGTGAATCGCCTGAAAACATTTCCTGGGCAAGAAAAAAAAATGGATATAAATATATTTAGCATTAAGAAAATGAGGCTTATTTTATGACCATCAAAGATTGTTTGCATTTTGACTTTATTTCCAAGATGATTAAGTACATTTCCCTCTGATATTCTCATTACTGTAATGCATCTGGACATTTTACTTTTGATTGTTTTATAGTTTCATGTATTTTTCAGTCGTGACTGTCATTAAATTCTCATTACTGTTAGAGTACCACCTTTTCAGTACTTCTGTTTCATTAAAAGAAGAATGTAATACCAATATTTTTGTTTAATTTAAATCATCAAGGCATTAGAATAAATATTACCTTGATGTTTTATATAATCGTATGTTTAAATATTTGTATAATATTTAATATATTTATAATATATAATTATATACACTATAAACATTTTATTTTAGTAACACATTACTTAAAGCCTTCATGTAATGCATAATGTGCATTGTAATACATTATATCTTGTTGTAAATAATTATAACCGAATTTGAAATGCATAGTGTAACAATGAATTGATAAGTGTTATATGTATGTTATGTATTAACTGTGGATACAATTATTCATAAGATTGTACAATTACAAGGTATAATTAATGCATTACAACTACTTTTATAATGCATTGTACTTAAAGGCTTTTTCCATAATATAATTTCTTTCTTTCTTTTTTTCCCAGACATGCAGGGCTTGTTAGATTCCATGTTATTAACACATGCTCATTGGATTATTAGGCACACTACATATTACATTAACATCCAATTTACATCCAAACACAGCAAGAAAATATTACTCAATATGTAAAATGGGACCTCATTCATACTGTCACACTTATTATATGAGTGTGGGCTATGAGCCGCTAATGCCATTTAAAGATCAGGATAATTGCTAAACCATTGCCTGCCAAATCAGCATATGCTGCATGCCAAAGCTCTACGTCTTAAAAAGTTATGACAGTTAATTTCCCATACTGCTCTATAAACTCTTTTGACCAATGTAGCTAAAATTGTGCACTTAAAGTTGTTTTTTTCAGTCCCACCTCTGCTTCTTCATCCACTTTCCTCTCATTCTCCTTTCTTTCCCAAGTGTTAATTGGCCAAGGGAGTGTGACAGTGATAGATTTTTGCTAGTGCAATTACTCAGACAAATTGCCCTTTAGAGAAGATGTAGATCGCCTCACATGGCTTCTGAGGTTTGAGCTCTAACACCCTGGTCATTAGTAAAAGAGAAGGTAGAGGCAATTTCACGTGCCATTTAGACCTGTGATGATTATAGTGTGACAGGCAGGTTTGGTGTGCATGGAGTGGATATCACTGACACATACTGATCCTTCCTGTATATTTTAAGGATCTATTGTGGAAAACATGTCCAGATCACATTGCACCCCAAAATTAGAAACAAAACATAACAAAAACAAAAAACAAAAGGAAAAAAAATGAAGAAAAATGGGGGAAAAATTATTATTTTGAAAAAAGAAAGTTAAACCTATTTTAAGATTGTTAAGATTTGTTGTATTATCATTTTTTGATAATCAAGCACATATTCAACAAAAAATAGTTCCTCATTATTGCAGTTTCCACCTTTGTTTTGAGTTTTTTCTAATTATTCTGTTCTCCTTATATTATGTAAAAAATGTTTGTGTTTGTGTGTGTGTGTGTGTGTGTGTGTGTGTGTGTGTGTGTGTGTGAGCCATAAGAGATAACAGACAAACTGCAGCAAAGTAACTACAACAACTGCAGAAGTATTATTGAATTACAGCCACAGTGAGTGGTTTTGAAAGAGGACTATTTCATCTAATGTAGGAGAACAGAAAGACCTTTTTCGAAAACAACTGATCGTCTCAACTATACACTTTGCTACAATTATGTGATCTTTTCCAGGAATAGGGTGCAGTTAAAGCGAAGCATGGACATCCGTTTTGGTGGTGGTAACTTGTTGGTTATAGTGCTTGTCTAGAAATTCCTGGTCAACAACAAATGTCAGAACACATCAGGCAGGTACACTGTATGAGATGCTGGTGTGGCCACCTTTATGGTTAACTAGCTAAAGCAACAAGATTTAAAACTTGTTAGTATGTTGTGTAGGTTAATTCTGTTGACCAATAATAAAAGTTATCATAAGATCTTGACCCAGCTGCATAAACAGAGCCATTATGTCAAGACTCTGTATTAAGAACTAGTCTGGCAGTCTGTTTATGCAACAGATCCCAGATACCTTATCTAAGAATTACTGACAATTAATTACTGACATTTATTCGTCATATTAAATAGTACACACTTTAACAACACTAATTTAGTTGTAATCACATTAAGTATAGTTTTTTTTATTCCATGACATTTTTACAGCGTTTCTATACTTCCAGTAAAAAAATCAGTTGTCACGAATATTACACTTACCCTGGCCTGAGTGACAGCGACCAAGTGCAGCAGCTGATCACAGCTTTCACTACATGAAAAGGGCCAAATCCGGTAATATCTGGTCATGGTAAATTGCTGTGGTTTCAGGTTTGACGGATGTATGTGGAAATTACCTGAGCCATGCTACACAGACTAGTAAATTTCCAGAAATACCCATGTACTCCGGAGTACACGGACATATACAGTAATCCGTGAAGTTTCGTGGACATATACAGCTGAATCACTGCTGGCTGTGAGGACTGGTGGCTGTCAGACCTTTCATATATTAATTACCAGCGGTTAAGGTGTTGGAGGGAGGGGGTGAGCCAGGGAAGTTTCACAAAACAGCTTCAAATTAGTCTTAATATTATTGAACTCAAATATAGATAGCCTTATATTATATAATTTAAAGCCATTCTCTCTCCCCAGTTTTACTCTTCTTTCCATAGTATTTCACAGAAAATAAGACCTTGTCCTTGACTGGCGTATCAGGAGAAGTGGTTTCTCAAGCAGTATCTCTACCAATAGTGATTAATGTCAGTGTGTGTGATGAGGTATGTGGTGTATCTTTTCCTGGGCAACAGTGGAACTGTTCAATAGTTATGTTTAGTCAAAACTATGGAAGCCCGTTTCCGCTACTGAATAAAAAATTAAAAAGGTCATTGCAACTTTTTATCTCACAATTTTGACTTTTTTCTCATAATTGCATGATACAAACTCGCAATTCTGACTTTTTTTTTCTCAGAATTGTGTGATATAAACTCGCAATTGCGAGTTAAAAAGTAATAATTGTGAGATATAAACTCGCAATTCTGAGAAATAAAGTCAGAACTGCGAGATAAAAAGTCACAATAACCTTTTTTTTTTTTTTTTTTTTTAATTCAGTGGCGGAAACGGGCTTCCATACAAAACTAGCAAAGAGTATATATATGTAATTATAATTATAAACTATATATAGACAAACAGTACTTTCAAAAGAAATCTCCCCTGATAATTATTTTACGTAAAAAGTGTGTCAGATAGCACTGGTCTCCAATATATCTATCTCTTCATAAATTATCTCCTCCCACAACCACAAACACACCCACCCACCCATCCCCCATAAACACACACCCCCACCCCCAGCTAAGACTTTTGTGTTTGACCTGATCCCAAGTCACACTTCTTGAGGACACCAACAGCCACAGACTGAAACATTTGTAAGCTTGTACAGTTTTGAGATGAATCCACTTCAACATCTATAAACTATATTTATACTGTATTTTTTTCTCAGATAATGTTTCCTCTTTTCTACAGTATCCTACAGACAAGACTGGGTCAACTCATCTTCAGAGATTATAAATGGTAACAAGTTCAGAAGGTTGTTGCAATATTTTATCAATTTTTGTATTGTTTCACCTATCCAATTAAATATTTTCCTTTACTAAACACATTTTATGTCTTCTAGGTATCCTGCAGGAATTATGATGAGGCTATGAGGAAGAAGTTTTCATAGTTTCATTCCGGAAAGGCCCAGCTGAAACACTCAATTGCAGTTGTGGCAAAAAAGAAAAAAGAAAAAAAAGAAACAACAGTAAGTTCAGAAAATGACATGATGTAATTTCTTAAATAGGCTATTAGCCTGTAGTGATTATTGTCAACATTACTGTTGTTTTGCAGTTGACAAACACAGAAAGAGCATTGTGGAGGACAGAAACGGTGGAGCTCAATGTAAGATGAGGAAGATGTTGTTGATGTGGACACTCACATCAACAGTGAGCGTCCACATCTCAGATCTACAGTGAGGAATGGAGTCTGCTGGGACACTTCATTTCATGTGTTATTTACTGCATTTGTTTGAAATCTTTCGTTCAAAGAAGATGTTGTATTTTTAAATGTTGTTTTCTGTTGAAATTGTTTTATGACTGTTTTTATGTTTTGGATACTATTTACTATTTTCCACTAATAAAGACAAACAATCAATCTGCCCACCTGGTCAGCAACCAATCACATCATTCACCTGTAAGGTTTTTGGGAGGGATATATTCTAAATGTAACCAATAGTCACTTTTCTGCAAAGGTTTGGGTGGGGTAAATCACAAGTTTACCAATGAAATGACTGTTGAAGGAAGTCTGTGTGCTCAGTGGCCCAATACCTGTCTGGTTTAGGGGTGGGTTTAGTTTCAAATCAACCAATCCAGTTTAATATGAATGAGTCTGTCCTCGCTGCAGCCTGTAGCACGATGACGTAGCTGGACTATATCCACTACATAGTGGATGTTTTACGCGCATGCGCTGTAGTAGGTCTCCAGTAAATTCATATTTTTATTTACATTTAATCATTTTGCAGACGCTTTTATCCACAGTGACTTAGTCTAACGACTTGGTCTAAGTGAAGTCTAACGCAGTATCTGTAGCAAGGGTTTTTGACCTATTACAATACGCGATGACCTACATTACATTACACTGTAAAAACTTTAATGGCTTGACTCTAAAATCATTAAAATCATCCACGATGTTTTTTCGTCTTTACAACTTCAAAGCTTATTTTATTTATTTATTTATTTATTTATTTTTTGAATAGCGTGCCTTTCATGTTATCGCCAGGATGCACATATCAGTGTTGTATCCATTATTATAAGGATACAACAAGCACTGTAACATGATTGATATGCCGAGGTTGCACTGTAAATAGCTAATTCAGATATACATCACTCTGACAGATTTAGCCTAAATGTCTTTTTGATTATATCCATCATGTTTATTTAAATTTGTTATATGAAATAATTAGGGTAATGTGTGTTCCATGTGTTTTAGTATATGTAATTGTATATTGTTTATTGTATGTTTTATGCCAGTGTCAAATATGAATTTCTGTCCAGAACATCTGTACAGACAATAAAGTAAATTTAATTGGGGATATTAGATTAATGCCGATCCATTTTGTTTATTTAGATTTTATATTATTGTAATATAGGTATTACAAACATTTTCAGTAATAATAATAATAATAATAATAATAAAAACCATTAAATTTATATTAAGACTTTACCTCGCTAATAACGCCTCAGTCAGGTCAAAGAAATGTTTTATTAATTTATTTTCATACTATCGTCTGATACAAAAAAAACTTTAAAAAATTTCACTTGCACATAACACAAAAATAGAAGTGATCATCTTTGTGTTAATATGCCTTGTCCCCGACCGTGTGTGTATTTATTTGTTGGACATGGGATTAACTGTAAAAACCCGTTATAACCCGGGATAACGGGTCTATCGGCTAACGGAACCCCGACTGACAGGATTGTTTTTCTTCTTTTTATTTTTATACGGTATAAAAAAGATGTCCGCATATTTTAGTAGGCCTATAACTTTTATACTGTCACGTGTAGCACAGAGAGTGAGAACGAAAAATAATATTTGATTCATGAACGAATTATTGACAGGACTATAACACTATCAGAAGAAAAAATAAAGGCAATAGTTACACCCCATTTTTTTTCATAAAGAACAAACTAAATTGTAATTAGTAGATTTTATTTCCAAAACGAACCAAATAATAAAAAATAAACATTACATACTCTTTCATTCAAAATTACGCCATTGTTGCTTAAATAAAGTTTGAATACAATAGTTTAAAATCACAGTATTATATTACTTGTGTACGCCTATGAAACACATATCTCGTAATTACAGTTTAATTTACATCAAAAACTAGCTTCAATTACAGCCCCACTATGTGCATGCGCAGCAAAATCAAATACTGCGCATGCGCGTCAAACATCCAATACGTATTGGATCTGATCCAGCTACGTCATCGTGCTACAGGCTGCAGCGAGGACCTCTTGGTATGAATGACCAAAAGCGGAAGGCACACAGTGCCATGAAGGTTTGAACACCCCCTTCATTTAGGGGATTCCTTGCCATGACAACAAATGGCTGTTGCACGGAAAAAGCGCTATACAAATAAACTTGAATTGAATTGAATTGAATACACTGACTCGCTCATAAAGACAACTACAGTACTTGTTTTCGCTCTTGAATGAATCATTGCCACTGAACGAATCGATTTAGTAAATTATTCAGTGACGTTAATCGTTCCTTACTGAATCAGTGCTTTTGACTCATTCAAAATGATTCAGTGAACTGCTTGCTTGCTCGCTCGGTTCGCTTACCTTGTTTCGCTCAGAATGAATTAAACAATTTTGACTCACTCATAAACACAGTCACTTGTCGCCATCTATTGGCGTTTCATGCATCTTCAGAAAGAGTACCAAAACCACCACTTATAAACCAACCAATTTAGAAGATTTTATACAGTTACATATAGGCTAGTTTTTATTGTGATAAATAATATGTATAGGCCTATATACACTGTATGTATGTTATTTTATTTAGCACAGTAAAAACTGTGCAGCCTATGTAGTAAATGTAGTAAATATTACACACTTTAGTATTATTTTTTTTCTCAGCGATTAGTCAAATGAGGTAATATGATTTTTTTTTTTAAATATTATTTACATAGGCCTAGGCAAAAGAAATGTAGGCCTACTATCTGTCTGATGACTCAAGAAAGAAAAGTAGCATTAGATTGGTAGTTTTAGTTAGTTTCACTGAACTATGAAATACTGTTTGACAGATAGTAGTCAATTATTCTCTCTCCAGTGTCTGTGAACACCAGAGAAATATATAATCCTGTGCGATCTCTGACAGCAAATGCCTCCGAAGGCATCTTAGAAGTCAAGGATTTGTAGTTTGATCCTTGTCGCTGAGATCTGCGACAGATCTTCGATCCTTAGGATGAGAGGTCAGTAACACCTGCGTGCCTTGGGGCTTCTCTGAGCGTCTGCACAGAACTGTGGGTAAACACAGCATGTGGCTGATTGCTGAGTGTGTGGTTACTAATCTGCAGATGTGATGTGCTACGAGGGATAATTCGGGGTTGTTCGTTACTTTGTTGAGGCTTTAAAAAGAAAAGGAAAAACTCAAGCTGAGATGATCGCATGGGGAGCCAGGGAGAGGACAACAACAGATGGATTATACCTTGCGATTGTTATAGAAACAGCCCGAGTGTTTCTGCATATGAGATAGAAAGGTTGCATGGGTTGTTTGAGAGAGTTTTATCTTCTCTCTAAATTCGTTTTAAAAACTTCCAAGAATATTAACAGTCTTTTCCAAAGTTATTATTTGACTTGGGTGCAAAAGCTGTGTGCTTTTGGTATAACAATATACAAAAAGGCTTTCTAAAAACCATAGATAGAAAGAAAGAGAAAGAAAAGGATGGAGGAGGGGTTTAAGATTTCTGCAAGCGAAAGGGGATTAAGGCTGATTCGATGCCAAACAGTTCTTGGCAGATGGGGTCTGGTGCTTTTAGGATGCCAAAAAGAGTCAATAAGTCATCAGTGCATTCAATCCTGGAGATAATACATTTAGGAGAGGGGATTAACGGACACAATAAAAACAGGCCTTTTCATCCTCTTTGCACGACGAGGACATATTCAAGGAGATATTTGCTCCTCGTCACTCTGACGCAATTCCCTACTGTCTTTCGGTGCAATTTGACTGTTCCGGCTCCAGTCGTTTTACACTGCACAGGTTCCAGTCGTACAGTGTGCCAAGGGCAAATGAGCAATGGACTGAGAAGCATACTGGAGACCAGAGGTGTGCATAATACTGAGAGGTGCACAGCCTCATTTATAATCGCCTCTATTCAGGGCTTTGACAGTCGGAGTGAATGTGAAAGCATCCCTTGAGTGTTTTAGCGTCTTTAAGCAGTGAAATTGCATTTTATTCTTCACAATCAGATTTTACAGTCCTGTTTCGATCTAATGGTGCAAAGCCATTTATCAATTTATATCTGTTATCCTGTAATTAGGCCAGGAACATGTCTGGCTCAAATTTCAACCTGAAATCGAATGAAAGAAAAGTATATATTTTATATATGCATTTAAGTATCAAGTTATTTTGATTTATTGCTATATGTATCTATCTATCTATCTATCTATCTATCTATCTATCTATCTATCTATCTATCTATCTATCTATCTATCTACATATATGCATTAAGGAATTTAACAAATTTCTATTTTAAATAAATGCTGTTCTTTTCTTTTTTTCCATCAAAGAATCCTGAAAAATGTATCACAGGTTCCAAAATAAATAAATAAAGCAGTACAACTGTTTCCATCACTGATAATCATTTTATAATGATAATCATGAGCATTTTATAATGATTTCTGAAGGATCACGTGACATTGAAGACTGGAGTAATAGCTGATGAAAATTCAGCTTTGCATCACAGAAATAAATAATATTTTAAAGTAATTTAAAATAGAAAACCTTTTTTTTAATTGTAATAATATTTCACAATATTACAGTTTTTTCTGTAGTTTTGATCAAATACATGCAGCCTTGATGAGCATTAAAGAGATGCCTTTAAAAACATGAAAAGTCTTGATCTGAATAGCAGTGTATATATACATGCACACACATGCACACACACACACACACACACACACACACACACACACACACACACACACACACACACACACACACACAATAACTCTCCTATTGTCTGTAATTCCGGAGTCAAAAAAGAGAAAAAACGCTGTCTGGAAAATGTGTGGATAATCCCATACCAGATTCCTTTGATTTTTCAGAGAAAAATATAACCAAAAATAATGATGCAGGCCTCGTAGTCACAAAACAATTTGGCCTCCATATCTGAAAGGTAGAATTTATCCCTCCCTCCCCAAAAAATATTGGACAACAAAGTCTCTCGCCATGTCTAAAAAGTCCATATCTGACTAAACTTCTTTGTCATTGAATTTTTTGGCCGCAATGCTATCGCGCCACAATCAGTCTCTACGTAACTCGACCTTGCTTCTACTTTATCTACATTATGCTTGTAGGAGACAGAGGCTTTTTCTCGGTTCTCGTGGTGTGACAGGCGCAATATCCACTGCAGTAAAACCCTATTTTCCCAGCTTTATTCTCAAATGCATAGGAATGGGTTAGCCGGGCCCTGGAGGCAAACTGAAGTGCTCTGATTGCGATCTAATGAAGCCATCAATTAATGTGACAAAGTTTCTGGACACCCTTCAGCCAAAGGCAAGAGCAAGCCTTTATTCCACCTTTACTTGAGTTATGCTTAAATCACAGGAAGGAATTACAGCAATGATGGTGAAAACCACAGTGACTCAGGTGTCTCATGGCTTATTGTTAACTCTGAGGAGTAAATCAGTGTTCTTGGTGGATGAATCAAATGCTGACTATATATCATTAACTGATGCATCTTAAGCCTGGAATACACTGTGCGATTTTTGCCCGATTTTACTGTCTGAACAAGTTGAGGCTAGTTGAGGAAAGTCAGAGCCAGTCTGCAGATTACAGCTGACAGATTCCACAGAAAATCGTGTAGTGTATAATGGTCACAGACTCCGATTTTTTAGCTTCAGACTTTGACTCTATCCAGTCGGAGGATATCAAACATGTTTGATATTTTCAGCCGATTTTAGAACACATATGTTTTCATTTGTCATGCGTCTCCAAGGAACAAGGCGCACGTTTCTGCGTGATTTTGTTGTGATCAGAACAACTTTAAAGTCTGGTAGTGTATGATCTTCAGTCGCGTAGTGTGTGATGCCCAGTTTTCCTTTGTCACTATTTACAAAGTCGGTAAGTGTATGATGCCTAGTGTTTTAAAAATATGTTCAGATTTTAAAAGTCGTGTAGTGTATTCCAGCCTTTACTGGAGATTAGGAAGTGCTTGTGGCTGACTTTAGGAGGCATGCAGTAGTGCAACAAATGTGATAGTTTTGCAGACACCTTGTTTACTTGCAACTATCTCTTACAAACAAAATTCCTGTTTTGTTTTTTGTTTTTTTGTTTTTGTTTTTTTTTTTTTTTTGATAAGATGAAGTACTGGAAAATTGACTTTTCCTTTAAGAAAAGAAGCTAAATGTAATGCTAAATGTAGGCTATATATATTGTGATGTATTAAAATAAATTTTTTTTTAAAAATTAAAAAAAAAAAAAAAAATAAAAAAAAAAATATATATATATATATATATATATATATATATATATATATATTCCATTTTAATATATTTTAAAAAGTAAATCTGGATTTTTCTTCAGTGTCACATGATCCTTCAGAAAATTATTCTAATATGCTGATTTGCTGTACAGTTTGCTTAATATTTTTGTAGAAACCTTTTTTTCTTGATGATTCTTTGATGAGAAAGTTCAAAAGAAGAGCATTTATTTGAAAACTGTTTAAACATTATTATTTGAATTTTTTTAGCATTATAAACATGATAAATTTCGTGTGTGTGTGTGTGTGTGTGTGTGTTATTAGTGCTGTCAAAACAATTACTTGTGATTAATCGCATCCAAAATAAAAGTTTGTTTACATAATATGTGTGTGTACTGTGTATATTTATATGAATATATAAATACACACACATAGATGTAAATATTTAAGAAATCCATTTATATACTGTATATATTTATTATTTATATTATATAAATATATATTACATATATTTCTTAAATATATACATGTATGTGTATATATTGATAAATACATATAAATATAGACAGTATACACATATATTATATAAATACAAACTTTTATTTTGGATGCGATTAATCACGATTAATCGATTTGACAGCACTAATGTAAATTCAAACACACACACACACACACATATATATATAATTTAAAGTACTTAACAGCAAATACCTTGTAAATACCAGTAAATACCTTGGCATATAAATATGATAATAACTCAGAACAGTAGTTGAAATCAAAGTACCTTGTACCAGCACAGTACTTTTTGTTAGGCTTTTTTAACCCGCATGTGGATATATTAAAGACTGTGCTTTTCAAATGAGTTTCCCCCGTGACCTTTCTAGCCGCAGGTACAGATTGAGTCTCAGTCCCTTGTCTCCCTGTACATCCAGTACTGACCTCAGAACAGCTTTGAACATCTGTGCTAGACCGTACTCCACCGGAGAGCCTCAGAGGACCCTGACATTTAAATAAAAGATGCTGTAATCTGGGAGAAATGTCGTGCCTTACACGGGTGGCCAAAATCTGATAACATGGAATAGCTTTTAAAGCAGAATGAGGAAAGGTGACTTCACCAAAGACTAAACTCTCTCTTCCTGTTCAGGTTGCAAGTACGCACTTCTCTAATCAGAGATGGATGCATTGCCGTACCTTGCAATTTACATGTTTACCAGGTAAGCTTTTTTCCCAGCCCTCTGAATGCATTCGTTCGCAGCAGGCCCATCAGCGCTGTCCCGCTTTTAATTGTTAAGCCCTGTTATGAAAGCATATCGTCGCCTTGGAATTATAAGGTTCTATCTGCATTCTGAGTGGTTTTGAGATATTGAGCTTCAAAGTTTTTGCATTCCATATAGCAAAAAATATATGGGGAACAAGTCTCTTTCCTACATGAAAATAACAGAGGCCCTAAATGTATTCTAAATGTACAATATCAAAATCCTCTCAGATTTTTAAATGGGGATTTTTGGAACAGGTCAAATGCAGATAGAACCTTCTAATTCTAAAAAGTAATTTTCCGCTTGGAATTATAAGGTTCTATCTTGCAAAACATTAATTGAAGCAACAATTTTCAAGAAATACAAAGTTTTTTTATCATTTGTTTTAAAACATAAAATTAGTGTTGTAACAATGTGTCAACGTGTATGAGAAAGGTCAATTTAATGCTTGCTTTATCACATTTATTCCATATTTTAGGACAAATCATTTTTTCTTGTTTAAGTTAGGCATAAAAGGCAATACTAAATATTTTGTCCAGTACTAATGTTAATTTTAGCTAGGATTATAGTGGGTAATTAAACACATTATTGCAGGAACAGTTAAGGCAGCTACTCTAATCCATCTGACCAGGACTTTATTCCACAAAATGCGGGAAAGGGAAAATGGCATTCTCTTTATATCAATATGGCCGAGATAACATGCTGACGTTTATTGTTGTAATTAAGGCCCCATCATTTAAATCGTTGACTATTTGATATTTAAGGCTTAATGTTGTAAAATTTAAGACATTTTAAGACTTTAAACTGCATGAATATTTCACCAATCATTATAATCGGGTCTTTAGCGACCCAGACTTATATCCAGCACGGATGGATCTCTAACTGCTGCAATAGCAAACTCTCCTGATATTTTAAGAACAATTAAAAAATAAAATAAAAAAAAGAATAAAATAAGGATACTTCCTTACCTTTTGAAACTTAGAAGGGTTTGATTTGAGCAGATGATTTTATCATCACTGCCATCGTCAGAGCACATTTCCCCAGTATTCAGCATCTGCCTCATATTTACGATTTCAGTATATTCTCACAACTATCGTTTTCAGCATCTTCAAAAACAACATTTTGATTGCTATTCACCACATCCACCATCAAACGACAGTGACGCTTATATTTCATTATGTGCAGTAATTGCTCTGCAGTAAAGCCATTCAAGCCAGTTCAATTTTTGCAGATGATAATTTGTTTTATGCATGCTCGCTAATTATGAGTGAAAAATCACTTCATTATTATGTTTTAAACAGTGCTACTTTGTGGAATAAAGGTGAGTTGCACTTATTGATTCTGCAGACAGGTAATTATTGTTGTTTAATGTTTAATCTTTCCTGCTGTTACAGAGCAGTCTGGTGACATGACAAAGAACGTTGATCCTGATTGGTCCTCTTACGTGCATTCGAAGTGCTGATTGGCTCACAGATAGAACCTTATAGAACCAAGTTAGAGTTCGACTTTGTAGATAGAACATTTTTGTTTTCTAAATAAAAAGTCCTAAAATGTACACAACTTTAAAACCATCACATAATGTAAATAAGTTTTCCCAGAATAAGAATATGTGAATAACTCAATTTTGACAAAAATGTCAGATAGAACCTTATAATTCCAAGGCGACGATATGTTGCCATGGCATAGATGTGTTGAACAGAAGCAGAAATCATGTCAGCTAAAGCCCTCTCTTGGCTCGGAGCTCCTCACCCAGTTTGAAATTGATACCATTGTCATGTCAGCTCATTGTTAGAATGAGTATTTTATAAATATTTCATCCGTTTTGCTTCTTCTCACCAGTATTCTGCCTGCATACAGATTTTTAGTATTAGAAAGTATTGGTTGTTTAAGTAGAAGTACTGGATTACTTTACTGTAGTGGTACTGGTATTGTCATATACGTACGCTTTGCCAACTTGATGATTTGCAAAATGTATATTTGGCACACTGCAAGTGGCAGTGAGGAAAAATGACTAGAATAATTCTAATTTATGATGGAAATGTGCAAAATCCATCTATGTTGCACTTACTTTTAAACAGGAGAGTTCTGCTATATCAACCTCACACTGTAAAAAAAACAGCCGTTAGAAACTTAATGAGGAAATTTAATGAGGATTATGTTCACAACAAGAGAAACAATTTACCAATGGAACAAGACAATGGCAAAAAAATGATAAAAAGCACCATAATTAACTACTTTCATGGTGTTTTTGTCTTTTTTGGGGGGCTTGAAAGCCAGTTTGGAGCTATTGTGTGTTATATTCCTGGTCTTCTGAAGTCATGCAGTAACTTTGTTTCTTGAAAAGACTTTTAGTTATTATTCAAAGTAGTTCTTCTCTGCTGCAAGTCTAACTCCTTTACATATGACTTTTATTTAAATATGGTGCATTAAGAAAATGCATGTCAGATTTGACATCAATAATTCCAAATGTCATTGTTTATGTGTCTCATAACTGATCATTAGACTTACCATTTTTAATTTTATAACTGAAATATACTGGTGTGGACTTTAATGGTGCTTTTTTTTATTTTTGGAGTTCGACAACGTCAGCATCTTGCCTAACATCATCTTTTGTGGCCTGCAGAAGAAAGAAAGTCATTTTCTTTTTGGAACAACATGAGGGTGAGTAAATGATATTCACATTGACAGATTTTGATATATTCTGTGAAAATAAGTCTTAATGCAGTTTTGCTTCTCATGCAAATGTAGAAATTTTCAGGATGTTTCATTATTTTTACACAAACACAAGGCAAAATATTCATTAGGAATATGATTTGTTTGCAGTGCAGATGACACTGAGGAAAAAGAGCAGCTGTTCTGTTGTTGATACATACAAAATTTTGGTCATAGATCGGGCTCTTCACCCACAGAGCTTTAGGATCAACATGCCCAGGTGTAAGTAAAGCCCCTGCTGACCATTCAACACTTGTCTCTTTATACTTGATGCAGGCCAAGTCAACAAATAATCAAAGTAAAGACTCTAGGACATGAATGGTGCAGACAATCTCTATTATTCCACAATCTCCGTTCCATATTCGTTATGCACAATACCATGTGTCTGTATTATGTGGTGACTGGTCATACAGTCCTGGAAGAGGACGATATGGAATAGAGTTGCAATGTACAATTCAACAGAAAAGGTGTTTTGAGACTTGGGTGGCGTAATCTTTAAATGCATCTGTGACATTTGTGTGATGGTGGTTTTTAACCGGTTTTGCTTCACGATTCAGATTTTACATTGCACATCAAGTGGCAACCCAACACAGAACTGTTTAAAGTACAAAAAGGAAACTTATGTTTTGGTATAAATCAAATATATTCTGGTTAAGGCTGGACAATATTAGGGGAAAAGTGACATTTTTCTGAAATATACTGTATATTGAGATTTTAAAAAATACAGGAATTATCTCCAGATTACTTCAATAGCTATATTTAGAAAGAGTGAATCATTCTAGAGTTAGTGGGGTGACATGAACTACACATGTGTAAATGCCATGCTTGAATCCAGTAAAGCATATTGTTATTTAAATCGCAGCCTTTGTGATTTGATAATCTCATCATATCCATACCACAGTAATGGTTTTATTTCAGTATATCATGCAGCTAGAATTTTGGTTAATATATTTTAATATATTTTTACATGAAATTTGTGCCTGAGATCCGTTTCTGGTTCGCAACCCAACAGTTGACAACCAGTTCTCTAACATAACATCTCTTCTTCCTAAAAACGGCACCATATATTAGATCATTGCTTTCTTCCCAGGGGTTTGAACCACCTCCCTCCCTACGGGGAGATATATGGCAGCATTAGTAAAATGGAAAATGAAGTGAAGGAGCATGAAAGTGAGAACTTGCTTACTCTTCCCCTCCACCAGCCTTCAGTAGACTTCTGCCCCTGCGACCCCGCTCAAAGTGGCGTTACTATTAGAGCTCTTGGGGCATTTGCCCTTCCTGGAAAAAAACATCCCAGGGACTTAGTCCCGATGGCTCTTTACAACTAGGAAGGATCTGCTGTTATTGTTGTTGCAGCTCAAGCTTTCTTTTTTTTTTTTTTTTTCCTGCACCTTACAAATCCTGAGGCTAGAAAATCTCCCCATGTATCATGCACATTGAATTTTACATGGCTTTCAGTTTGACCGGCCAGCTAGAGCAGTGTCTAATGTAATCTGAAATGTGTAGGGTAAATTACCCAGCCAGCCCCTAACCACTAATAAAATAAATAAATAAATGTACAAAGAAAAGAAGTAGATTAAATAAATCACCCAACAGGAGTTTTTTTCGGTGTCATAAAAATGCACTCTTTGCGTGACAAAACACCTCGATAGGGGACCTGAATATGAAGACGGGCCTCCAGGCGGCAAAATAACAAATTATTGGTCTCCGTCAAGAAAGCAGATGTTGGAAATGCAAATGATTATTGCTCTGCGCTCTTCATTTTGTTTGGTTGCAAGTGCAGCCCTTTGTCCCCAGGGTGAACTGTTTTATTCTTTTATGAGAAGGTGAAAAGAGACACAGGTAAAGTGGGAATGGTGGAGATTAGAAGTCTTGAGAAGATGAATTCATATCTTTAGGCATTATCTGTTCAAATAATATCTAGACTTATGATTTATTATATGGTATATACTGTCATAAGGTACCAGACTCAAATAAATCATCTGTGGTTTTGAAATAAGCAAATGCAAAATATCTGCACTTAAAAATGTTGATTGTAAATGCATGCAAGTATATAGAAGTTTTAAAGTGCATATCAGGTCTAAATGGATGGATTTTATTAATTTAACCACCTGATGGATTAATTATTAATTAATTATTATATTATGCAAATGCATTGTATTTATTTGCAAAATAAAGATTTTAGTTCATTTTTTTATATGTAAATATATATCATTTTACCTGTGTATTATCTTTAAAGGGATAGTTCACCCAAAAATGGAAATTTTGTCTGTTTACTCACCCTCAAGTTCTTTCTTCTATTCAGCACAAAAGGAGATATTTTGAAGAATGTTAGTAATATGCCACTGATTTAAAAAAATATATTACGGAAGTCAATGGCTACTGTCAACAGTGTGTTTACACAAAAAGCTTATATGTGAATAAAAGCCTCAATTAAATCTGTTCATTATTTAAAAAAAGAAGTTTGGACTAAATCGTTCAATTCATATGGATTAGTTTTAAGATCTTTTTATTAACTTTTTGAAGCGTCAAAATGGTGGTTGCATAGACTGGCAATGGAGGGACAGAAATCTCTCAGATTTTATTAAAAATATCTTAATTTGTGTTCTGAAGATGAATGAACCACATGAGGGTGAGTAAATGATAACAGAATTTTCATTTTTGGGTGCGCTATCTCTTTAATAACAATGCAGAATGCTGCAATTTGACCAATCAGAATCAAGTATTCGAGAGAGCGGTCTAATAATTTATAACCAGCAATTAAACATACCTTCTGTAATGAGACTAGTGTGAAAGAATCATTGTTATCACTTCATCTATTTCCAGGTAGCTATTGTAACTTACTTCATTGACTACTATATTTTAGCAGAAACTCTTGCTTCCATGATTTTTTTGGTTTGAGTTAGTGCCTCAGGGTCATGTTACATGTTTTGACAGTGGTTCCCAGCAGTTTCGACACCAGATTCATCACACACTCAACAAACGCAGGCTGACTGCTGCACAATAAGCTCATATTAGCATAAACGTCGTGGCATATCACACAGTGTGTTTGCATGTGTGTGACAGAGGGAAGCAAACGGCGGGGCGAATGGCAGCGTGCCGTTCATTTGCATCAGAGATACTTCTGTGTCTTTGCCGAGGGTTGACAATCACTGCAATGTTAACACTGAGGCTACACCTGCGTCCCGCTTTGATGACCCGAGACATTCCTATTTATGTTAATATAAAAGTAAACCCACTTTGCATGGAAACATCACTGAGTCAATTTTCCAGGCCTTGCCATGCGGAAAATAGAAGGAATACAATATATGAGACACGTGAGCCTCAGATATTGCTTCGTACACATATTCTGAGATAATGTGTGTAGGATGTGATTTAAGGGTTTTAGCTGTAAATCAAATCATATAACAGTTGCCTCTTTACCAGTCATATGTATCAGGTCAAAATGGATGGATTCCATTCATTTAACCCTCTGATGCATGAATTATTACTTTTTTTACTTAAAAACAAGAATGTAGTTTTTTTTTTTTTTTTTTTTTCTATAGGGAAAGGGGATGTATTAGGGAACAATTTTTCAGAGTATGTAAAAATGCAAAAAATCCCTTTTTGGGATTCAGATGAACAGAAGTGAGACTCCAAATGTTAAAAGCTTCAGTAGGAACCCTTGAGACAGACATGGCAAACAATCAGCGATCATATGGGAGGCTTTTAATTTGAGTACCTGCAAAATCATTGTTGTGGTACTTAAAAATCCACAGACGCATCCAATTTTTTTTTCTCTGAAACCTACAGAACATTTGCACGCCTTAAAAGTCACACATGACTCAAATGCCAGGGCAGTCTCACAAGGGAAATGTTGCTGTAGAAACTTTTATACAGTACTGCACTACCAAAATATTTCTCTTGTGACATTTTCACCACAGTTCTATCAAAGCCTCAGCGTATATGTGAGTGTGATGGCAAAGCTGAATTTTCTGCATCATTACTCCAGTCTTCAGTATCACATGAGAAAGCATTATAATATGCTGATTTATTCAAGAAACATTTCTTATTATTATCAATGTTGAAAACAGTTGTGCTGCTAAATATTTTTGTGCAAACTGGGATATTGTTTTTCAGCATTCTTTGATGAATAGACAGTTTAAAAGAATTATAAATGCCTTTACTGTTACTTGATCAATTTAATGCATCCTTGCTGAATACAAATATCAGTTTCTTTGAAGAAAAAAATGACTGAGCCCTAGATTTTGGACTGTGGTATATACAATATACAGTGTATGTAGACTGTTGTTGATTTTATTTTGTGACTTGTCTTGTGATGTCAGGTTGCGTAATCAGCTAAAGCAATGAGATAGTTGATTGTTACCCTTTTGAGATCTGTGTATGGCAAATTATGGTATTTTCTGATTAATGTTTGTTATAGACAATAGACATCCCCATGACATGTACATCATTAAATAAGAACATAATATTGAATTTATATTTAATTTAAGAAAACAGTTTATGTTATGTAATCTAAATAGGTAATTGTTATAATGATGGCAGTCATGGCATTCTGACATTTTAAAATCACTCAAGACATTTACTTTAATTCAGCTCAAAAGCCATACAAATTATCGACTAATTTTTTGGGGGGGTTCTACGAACACCTAATTTTTTACAGTGTGATGTTTTGTTTAAAAGCCACTAGAGAGACGTTGCCTAATGAGAGTGTGTTGCAAATGCTCTTTCCTTGTGATTAATGCCAATGTGCCGCTAAATATCACGTAATAGATTTCTCATGTCGTGCTTGTTTTGGGTCACAGCAGCTCAGAATCATATCAAAACTGTGTCTGTCACCCTATTTAAACCTGATCCTTTAGACCTTGGCCTGAACTTAAATGCCAGTCATGCATAAATTCATTCAGGAATTACAAATTTCCAATATTTAGGAATTAGTCAGGGTTTCTGGGCCATGGTACAGAATCAGTCCCAATAGAGAGGAGCAGTGCAGTGGTTAAATGAGTTCTCCGGAGTATTTTTAAATGCCCTGACCCTGGGGTGAATACTTATCCCCGAACAGAGGCACGATTTGAGGCTGGCAGTGGAGAGCGGGTGGAAAAGATGGACTGGTAATTGCCGTGCCAAGGCAGGGGTATATTAGAATGCCTGAATACATGAATAAGTATGTTGCAGATGCCGTGGAAACTCGATGTTAGGAATAGAGTTGGGGGGCAGATGCAGCCTGAATAGCTTCTTTCCTCAATGGCAGCATCTATTAACTATATTTTTGCATTTTATGAAGAAAATGCGACCTGTGCTTACCCATGCAAAATTTAAAGCCACAATAGAGGGTTGTGGGTGGTTGCCAGGGCATTGCTAAGGTGTTCTGGGGTGGTTGCAATGTCTAGATCCCTTTTGCTATGGGATTTTTCACCTGTTTTAATTTCTGCCGGTAAAATTGTAAGTCTGACCCATTAGAAAAGCAATAATACACTTCTTTTTAATTAGCTGGACACTTGGTATCATGCATATGTGAGTAAGGGACCGTTCACATGGAACACGTTTTTCCAATCCAATGCGCTACTTTTCCATTGTTTTTCTATGTAAACAGCTAGACCTAGGTGTATGACCACTGCGCTCGCATCTTGCATCTTTTTTTTGCAGCATCTCGCACATGAGTGCTGCATTTTTAAGACACCATGTCAGGTTAAAAGAATTTCAACTTTTACATTTAGCGCAACTCGTCAATGTCAGTTCCAAAAAAGTAGACCAATCAGAAGACCTCAAACGCATGGCAAGTGTTGCAAAACAGTAGACCAATCTAACAATGGCACTGACATATTTTAAGATCAGTCAGTGCAAGTTTTTTTCAGTTAAAACAGCCCAGACATGCATTTTAGTCTGGGACTATGCTTAAGCCTTGTCTGTGAAACCGGGAAATAAGATCTTAATTTTATTTTATACATTTTACACTACAGATGCCCTGGTATGTTTCAAATTCAAGAAAGATTCAAGCTGCTTCCTTCCATAGCACTGCAGCTATTCACATTGCCCATTGTTTTTGTAGGAAGTTTTATGGTTATACAGTTTTCTTGACACTCGTTGGCTTTGTTAAAAATTAATATAGTCTGCTTGTTTACACCAGTTTGGATGTCTACGTGGAAAAACAACATCAGTTATATTGTGGCGCAATGCATTAATCTTTAAATATGACCTGCAAGGATTGTAATTTAGTCCTGCTCTTTCAAGTAGACCCACAGGGTGTGATGCAAAGTTTCATGCGGTTTAATAGACAAACACTGCCAATCACAGGTTTTAATCCATAGTCTCTCTAAGGCATATTTTATAGAGTACAAACAGTGAAATCTGTTGTTATGTGCCTATGTTTGAGGTAAGTATTTGATTACTTTCTGTTAGGTAACTTTAAAGGTTATTTGTTGAAATCAACAGCAGACATTTGCAATAATGCAAATTAACCTTATAAAGTCATAGGAAACCAGGTTAGCCATTACCACCAGGTGGCGCTGTAATGTCATTTTAAGTAGTTTAGAATAATTACCCTGCGTTCACACCGCAGGCGGCGAGAGCGTCAAAGTGGCCGGAAGTCATTAATTTTCAATGTGAGCCGGGGCTAACAGCGAAGAGAGCGGCGCGGCGCGGCGCGGCGCGTCTTGGATGATGAGAGCGTCGAGGAGAGTTGAAATCAGGTCAACTTTATGGTAATGAACTATGACGCGGTTCGGTGCCAACCAATCGGAATGTAGAAGTCCACCGTTTGAGAGGATTCCAGAGAATGCAGCCCTGTAAACTTTGGTTCCGACCACATTAGTTCGCAAGCATTTTAGTGCTAGAATGCTTTGTTTTTCAGCGGGAATGCTATTAATTTCCTCAAAACAACATCGATTTGACCAATTACATTAAGGCTACACTTCAACCAGGACAGTTTGTAATGTAGGCTGCGCACAAATTAACATTAATGTTAATTAAAGACCAAGGCTAGTAAACGTCTCCTATAAACTGCATGTTGAAATTAACCATGAACACAAAAGCCACACCACACAAATGGCTTTTAATTGATTTATTTCGTTAGCAAACATGTAACTATAATTAAGTTCTTTCCATCGATCAATTTCTTACTTTCACATATAAAATATTTAATGAGGTTAACTTATACCCTACTTGTGGTCAGTTTGCACAAGATGAACAAGCTTGTTTGCTTTGCGGCTCCTTTAAATACAAGACAATCATTCGATCTACGTCAGAGCGTCCATGAATCTCTCTACAGCATTGCTGGCAGGGCGGCCAGGGCGAATTTTGATGCTCTCGCCGGCGGCGGTGTGAACGCACAGTTAAAAAGCTACAAGAGGCAGTGGTGATGCCTAGTAGCGTTGATGTGTTCCTAGATCAACATGTTTCTTTGGTACTGGAACAACATTGTTGTCAAAACAACATAAGATGGAAATGATAGACAGATAAAATGTTGTCAGGTTTTGACTTCAGCTCTAACCTTTAACCCTAAACCTACCCTTACAAACTAATTGGTTGATAATGTGGATCTAGCAACACATCCTACTTGGGAAAAATCCCAGTCACTATATATTTTTGGATGGAATATGGACTGCTGTTTTAAAGTTTGGGGTCAGTAAGGTTTTTTTTTTTTTTTTAAATACGTTTTAATACTTTACTACTTTTATTCACCAAGATTGAATTAAAGTGACAGTAAAGATACTGTATTTGTATTGTTACAAAAGATTTCTATTTTCATCAAAGAGTCCTAATATATTAATAAAAATATTTATAAATAGTATTTAAAACAGAAATCTGTTGTAAAATTAACTCCAAAACAACAAAACTCCATAAAAAAATAAATAAATTAAAAATAACTGTTTTCACCACTGATAATAATAAGAAATGTTTCTTGAGCAGCAAATCAGCATCAGAATCATTTGACACTGACTGGAGTAATGGCTGCTGAAAATTCAGCTTTGCATCACAGGAATAAATTAAAAATATATTTTAAAATATATTCAAATAGAAAACAGTTATTTTTATTTAAAATTGTAATAATTCACACTATTGCTGATTTAACTTTTTTCTTTTTTTTTTTCAAATAAATGCAGCTTTGGTGAGAATAAGGCCCAATCCTATTTCTACCCCTTAGCCCTTCCCCTTTCCCCTACCCCTCTGTCTAATTTTGTTCAGATTTTTGGATTGCAACTTCATGACCAATGTAAAGTCTAAAGCAAGACCAGTTGAAAAGAATCTCTCTTCTAGATATATCAGCAAAGTTATATTGACAAAGCTGGATTATAAAAATTCAAAGTTCGTCTACAGGGCCACCACCAGAGGCCTCACGGTGGTGACACATCACTTGTCTCACAGATTGTACCCACTCAGCAGGCCGGCCATCTGGCTTGTCTTTACAACAAGGACAGAAATACAAATCATACCTAGCCACAGATATTGCAGAGGTTACACATTAGCAAAAAAGAAAAAAATACGAAACAGTTCTGACGTAAAATCACTAGAGCGCTGCAGCTCCTAGCCATATGGGGACTTGAAAATGGATCCTAGAATTGTTCAGTCTATCTGCTGAGCGCAGGATTTAGAACTACACAGAGACAGGCCTCATCCAACATAACGCAGGGGAATGTACTCGCTGCCGTCTTGACACAATGAGGGCACTATATGGAAGTTTAGGAGCATCAATTTTGTGTCTGTTCAAGGGGCCAAGGGCCTTTTGTGTGTTAAAGTATATTTAACATTAGACGATGCAGCTGCCAGTGACTGTTTTGTCAATATAAATTATAAGTGTTTTCATGTGTGGATTCACTGTTGTGTGAGCAGTATTAATTGCGCGATGTAATCTGTTTGATTTTGGGTGTTTTTCCTCTTGATTTAAATCATCTTGGAATTTCTTTGATGGTTGATATGTCTACATATTTAGATTTTGAAGCTATTTAACCACCTTCTTAATATCTTATTTAAAAAGATTCAATGGAGAATAAACAGAGACTTTTGCCAACATAAAAAAGTCAACATAAAACTGCTTTCACAGCTGATTTTACTTCTGTAATCTGTTGTATTTTTGAGTAAATATATTCAACAAACTATAAATATATTTATAAATTGTACATTTTTATCCATCAGGAATTTATTGAATTGTAAAAAGTGCCTGTTCCATACTAGAATGGAGCCAGACTGTGAGTTTGCAGTAGATTGTGAAGGACTTTGAAGACGTTTTTAACCGAAGTTCACCCTTGAGAGAATCTTGTCGTATCCCAATGCACACACTTACTTTTCACATTCAAATATTACTGGATGTTTTTGCCATCGTATTTTTACATTAAAGCTGCCATGAAATTGCTGCATTAACTGTTGGCAAGATTTCAGAAAGGCTGCATTACTTAAATGCCTAAATTGATGTTTGGCTGTTTTTAACATTTACTAATAGCCTGAATGGCCTAAGTCAAGTCAGCCATAAATGAGGGTTGTTCCAGAGGCAAAACAAGTAGTTATTTTGTTTAAATATTAGGCTATGAAGTTTTTTTTTTTTTTGTTTTTTTTTGGTTAACATTCACTGATGGATCATTAAAACTTTGATTTTGTGTAGTTATTTTAGCTGGAAGCAATGGTTTGAAGTTAAAAACATTTTAATGATGGATTTGTTTATTACAAACAGCAGCTTTTTGCTTCGTTTGAATTACTTGTGGATTATAGTAATGTTTTTTCAGCTGTTTGGACTCTCATTCTGACGGCACCTATTCACTGCAGTAGATCCTTTGGTGAGAAAGTGATGGAATGCTAAATTTCTCCAGATCTGTTCCATTTTCATTTTTGGATGAACTATTTCTTTAAGAAATTTTAAAGGAAACATAACTGAGAACTCCATTAACTCACTTCTTCAGCTATAGAAAAAAAAAAAACCACTAAGGTTTTACATGATATAACCAGATTGTAGCTGGACGTTTCTATGAAAGCACAAGAGCACTTTCTAAGGCATAAGATGAAGAGAGTGATGAGTAAATAGAG
Source organism: Spinibarbus caldwelli (assembly GCA_039654775.1). NCBI lineage: Eukaryota > Metazoa > Chordata > Actinopteri > Cypriniformes > Cyprinidae > Spinibarbus > Spinibarbus caldwelli. Next base: position 27,970,662 of record CM077237.1, read on the forward strand.
CTAATGCCATAGCTCCACTCTGAGTGCCATTAGCGGTGACATTACTGCCTGCTAGAGCGAAGCAAGATAGGCAAGCAGGTCCAGAGCATTGGTGCACTTTAAGAGTATTACAAAAATACATTTCAGAAGGTCTGACTGCCCATTAATGTAACTGCCCTACTCCAAATAATACAATGTTATCTAAACCATCCAAACTGTTAAACCCACCCAAAATGCAAAAAAAAAAAGGCATCATACATCAGAATCCCCTAATGTAACATCTATTTCCTCAGCTCATTGGTGTTTAATTATTGTATGTAGCTTGTGTGTGAATATACAGATTGCATCAGCATGTATGCAATCTGTTTGTGGATGAAAGTGCAATTATCCCAATGCATTGCATTTAGTTGTACAATAAGCAATCTTGGCTCTGCAATCAAACATTTATGTGCATGCTTCATTGTTCTGTGCGGTTCATTTCCTTCTGCTTTATTTCTCATTCTGTGTAAATACAAAGCTGGGCTGGATGGAGACTTGAGCAGACAGACATTAGCCGTGTGGCATATGTCCTGAACTGCTGTGATCTATGTCCACGTGGCCAGAATTGACCCCCAGTGGATTAAGAGACCCAAATTGGCTGTTTGATATATGGCCAGTCCTTGTTAACAGTGTTCCCTCCTGTCAATTCTCTCCATTGCTTTCAAGGTCAGCCACCCTTTTCTGCCGGACAAATCAGAGAGCTTACTATAATCAGTGATGCTCACACATACATGTGTGGAGTTTAATTTATTTTTATTTTTTTAAATATTTGACTGTATATGTTTTAACATGACTGTCTCTAATTTATCCTGCAGGAAAATTAATATAGGAAATTATTTGAAACTAATTCCTGTTCTGTCCTAATCATGGCCTTGCATCGACATTAAAAGAGTTCAAAGCAAATAATTTTACTTTCAGACTCTCCTATACCTTCATACTCATATATACATTTACATATTTATTTTTAGCCTATGTGTGTTGCATCTTTTGTTTTTTGTTTTTTTTTTTTTTGTTTTTTTTTTTTTTGTTTTTTTTTGTGTGTCTTCTGTGTTCTCTCTAAGTGCTCTTTTATTTATTTATTTATTTTATTATATATATATATATATATATTTTAATCTTAGCTTATATCTGTGATTCTATTTTCTTTTCTTCTTTAGGGCTTGCAGAAAATACATTTCATTGCCTGCAATTACTGATGCATGCTTGAATGTTGTGCATATGACTGCAAGACCCTGAAACAGATCAGTACCAGACTCCACATCTCAGATCAAGACTTCATGATTTATGAATTAAAGTACAGGAAATTATTGCAGCCTTCAACTAGTGGCATGCTGAACAAGTTTTCGCCTTGTTACACTACTTTAAAAAATAAAAATAAAAATAAAAAAATAAAACCAGGTAATCTGCCCTGATGCATCCCAGACAACACCTACCTACCATGTGTCAATCAACCACTGCACTAAAACAAACAAAACAAAAAAATGTTTGCTGGTTACTACTTTGAAAGAAAATTCAAAATATAAGCATGAAAGAAAGTCCAAATATAAGCGTGCACCAAGTGTGTTTCTTAGACTTTAAATTAACATGGAGTAACACACATTCAAAGTTTAATGCTGGTGCTCAACTAAAATAACAAAAAACTTTTTGCTGGAATTTTGATGTTTGCCACAAAATTACAATATGTAGGTATAGTATAAATCAATATTATACAGCTTTTTTCACTTTATTGAAATGTAGTGGCATATTGATATAGTAATTGATGTAGGTAGTCACAAAATCAGAATGACAAGTAGTAACAGGAGATGCAGGAGATATTATTCCTACACATTGCAATTACAATATGTAGGTATAGTATAAATCAATATTATATGCCTTTTTTATCTTTTTTTGTACTTTATTGAAATGCAATGGTAAATTAATATAGTAAGTGATGTAGGTAGTCACGAAATCAGAATGACAAGTAGTAATAGGTGATGCATATACTGTAAATGCCAATCTGTCTCTGACACCTTTTGATTGGCTCTATCTAGATGTTTATAGCAGGTGTTCAGGTGTAAACGACGTGAACGGTATCAAGAGTTGTGAAGACGTAGTAGATGGAGAACTGTAAGCCAAGACTTAGACCAAGATGCCAAGGCCGCAAGACTCCAACTCTGAGATGGTACTGATCCAGGTAAGTAATATAAAATTCTTACTGCTTCTTAAACTGTCACTATTTTAGTCTAATGTGTTTCTCAATTGTGATGACAATTAACCTCACTATGCACCAAAGCTAATTAGAAGCTTTAAAGGTCAAACTCTCCCCTACTTTATCTTAGCCTTTAGCTATGAAGTGTCACACTTGACGGTCACAGCAGCAGAAATCTGTGACTTGTAGAAAATAGATTGAAAGAGACAATCAGACTGATGGTCTTTTGAACCTTCTCTTTTCAATAAACTCAATATATGACCCCATTAGGAGTGTCACGCAGCACTTCCTTTCACATTAAACCTTGATGTGTTGAACAATAGAGACCTCAACGGGAGAGCACTGCCTCATCCATTCTTTCCTGCCTTTTTCATGGTATGTTTATTGTGACAGCCTTTTTTCTCCACGCAACATGCATGTTTCATTATGAATGTATGGCCATCAGGTCTTGTGTTGTTTGGGTGTAGGGCTGCACACACCTCAAAAAAGGCCACAATTGCTCCTCCTGCGGTTGGCCTGAGTGCAAAGCTTCCTGAGAAGAAGAAATCTACTGATGTCAGTTTTGTGGAGGTTTTACTACGCAAAGCGGAGAAAGTAAATATTTTGGCTTGGTGTCATGTCCAGGACACAGTCGCTCTGAAATGAAAGAGTGACTAGGCCTTTGAAAGTCACAGAAGGGAATTGGGAAGAAAGTGTTTTACGGTTTGACTCTTCTCATGCGTTGAGCTGAGCATTTTCTAGTTTCATAAAAAAAAACTAGAGTGTAACGATTGCCTCAGTTTATTCTCGCTTGGGAAATATGGCTTGAAACATTGTCACCATGGTTCTTCCCTGCCTGCTCGTTTAGTATGAGAGATAATGAGAGCTCTGCAACTTAATTCTGTAGATTATTGGTTACAATTTAGATGCTTTAGTTGGAACTGGTGAGCATGTAGACACTGTGAGTTTTGGGGTTCCAAACATTCCAAACTGAACTTAGAATTCCTTTTAAATTCAAATTAATTATGGAATTTAAATTTAATTTGAATTTTGGTGGCAAACAGGATGTAGAAATTTGAATTTAATGAAGTGGATTTGATAGATAGATAGATAGATAGATAGATAGATAGATAGATAGATAGATAGATAGATAGATAGATAGATAGATAGATAGATAGATAGACAGACACTGGTATATGGGTACAGTGTTAAACTTAGAGTAATATATTAAATATATTTCAGATCAGTGTGTTTTACAGGTAGATAGATACATACATACATATATACATACATACATAGTAGACAGACAGACATTGGTATATGGGTACAGCATTAAACTTTGTTTAAAGAAATATATATATATATATATATATATATATATTAAATATGTATCATGTATCAGATAGATAGATAGATAGATAGATAGATAGATAGATAGATAGATAGATAGATAGATAGATAGATAGATAGATAGATAGATAGGCATTTGTATATGGGTAAAGTATTAAACTTAGATTAGAGAAATATATACAAAAAATATGTATCAGATCAGTGTAACCGATTTGATTCCGGTTTATTTCTGCATTTATTTGATCCGGTTGGTTGTTGCATCTAACATAGCTTATAGTATTGCAAGTGATTCTAAGAAATTGCATCTAATTCTGACATTAGCTTTTGCACTGCAGTTATTTCTCTTGAACCGCATGGCAAAACAAGAAAAACCTCTTGTTCTGAGCATTTTATGCAATCTTTCTCACAGATGTCAAAGAGATTAACAATTGTAAACAATTGCTGAGCCCGGAAGAAAAGGATTTGACCCTTAGGAAACTGTGCGTGTGTGCGATGGTTTTTGTACGTGTCACATCTCATGCGCAGCTTCAAACGCTCATCCTTATTGTCAGTCATTGTTTTTTTGTTCCTTGACCTGATTGAAAGACAAGTAACGTGAATCAGAGCTATTTATAAATTAGCATGTACATGCTGCAGGAAGTATTATAACGTCAGTGCCTGTTACTATATAATGGGTGTTTGTTGACATTGGATGCATTGACATAATCAAAAAGTAATGTACATGCTATCTCAAAGACCCCATATTGAAACCTGTATCCTCCAAAGGAGACCCCAACAGAGTCCTGAATGCGTGGCTTAGACAAAGAACAAGGAGGAGGAGAACAGGGACACAAGTGGGCATGGTGGCAGACATCAAGGAGCCAATAGAAACTTATCTTGAATTCTCTGTAGACATTGGGGGCCAATAAGAGCTGCCCTGAACGCAGCTGAACACAGTTTGACAAGGCTGACCATATCACAGGCCTATAGAAGTTTCAATAGTTCTTTTTTTTTTTTTTTTCTCAGGCCGACCTCCGTGTTTTTCCTCAGGATTATTCACATAACTAGAGACTTGCCTTGACCCAGACCGGTCCCTTAAAATGCTGCTCGCCATCACAGTGGAGTAGAAGAGTACTTTGGACTATTTTATGCAGAGAATTTATAGAGTGTACCAGAAAGGTAGGAGCGCTTCTGTGTGGAATGTGTGATTCTAAGCTTGAATGCGCTAAAACGTCTAGCTTGACGGCGTGTCAAGGGCCCGTTTTACCTGTAAAGTGATTCATTTCATTCTCACTTCTTTTAAGGAACGATATGCTCTGCCAACATGATCAAACTGTCAGATGGTCCAAATTCAAAGTGAACAGCCCAGTGATGCAATAATGGCTAAATCAAAATACATCTTTAATACAAAATTGTATCAATGACAAGGCATGTTAAGAGAGCTTGTATGAATTCAGTTAATTCTGCCGCATTTGAAACTGTTTGACAGTACCTTAGAAATACGATATGGTGTTCTGGAATGTTCGATTCTGATTGGTCAGTCATTACGCAGTTAAATATTTTTGAATAATCGTTAATTGTAGCAGGTAACCAGTCACTCCATGGATTAATTGTTGTCAGCTTGGGGTCAGAAAGAAATTAGTACTTTTATTTACGTTTTATTTAAGGATGCATTAAATTGAGCAAAAGTGAGACATTTATAATGTTACAAAAGATTTATATTTCAAATAAATACTGCTCTTTTGAATTTTCTTTTCATTAAAGAATCCTGGAAAAATTGTCCACAAAAATATTAAGCAGCACAACAATTTCTGATAATAGCAAAAAATGTTTCTGAAGGATCACGTGACCCTGAAGACTGTAATAATGATGCTGAAAATTCAGCTTTGCATCACAGGAATAAGTTAAATTTTGAAAAATTTTTAAACTAGAAAACCATTATTTTACATTAAAATAATATTTCACAATTTTAAAGTTTTTACTGTTTTTAATCAAATAAATGCAGCCTTGGTGAGCATAAGAGACTGCTTCAAAAACATTTAAGATGTTTTGCAGACACAAAACTTTTGAACAGTAGTGTATTAAAATAATTTCATGTCTGTTTATTCATTTGTTTGGTTGTTGCTGTATAATATGGAAGACAGCATACAGGCAGCCAGTCATTATCACAAAATGAACCTCTTTGGGTGATGCAAGACCCTCTTTGCGTCGGAGTCCTGATCGCCTTGTCTGAATTAGTTTTGTGATAATGATTGCATATTGTTGTTTTAATGAGAAAGTTGTTCTTAAAAAACGATCTAGCAGCTAATGGCAAGTCGCCCTGATGCCTCAAGATCATGCTGTCTGGGCTGGCAAAACAAATCCAAGAGCACATGTAGAGAGGCTTAAATGCCAGTGGGGGAAATAACCTGATATTGGTTTAAGGTGCTTCTTTCTGACATAAACCTCTGATCCGCCTGAAATAATGTAAGTCACATTTCCATTTTGGAGGGCATGTTCGCTTTAAAAGACTCCTGCTGTGGCTTTACAAATGTTCAATGTGCTCAGTTCGGCTGTGAGGCTTTAATATGTAGAGGCACCATGACTGTTTATACCGTCTACGTTTCCTTTGAACAATTTTCTGCCACATGTATGCACAATGATTTCTTGCAGCTGTTGGATATGATTCATGTTTATTGATGTGTGATGCTTTGAAGTTTTAGGTTTACCTTTAGAGGACTAGTTGTGCAGAAAATCTTGTATTTCCTGCCCATGAATCCAGGAATTAGAGATGCTAGCATCACTATTACTATTGCTCATTCTTAATGACAGGGATTTGTACAAACCCCAGTCCTTGGTATTAAATTGCAGCACGTAACTCATCCCACACCACTTGTGCTTCAGACATGAATGATACCTTAAATGATGCGGTTGAGGAGCTTTTCTGACTTTAGACGTTTCTCACCTGCTGGATAAATGGACAAGAAAATCCTATAGAATTACATTGAATGAGCGACCTGGGCTATATCTAGAGACCAGAATGTTGTAAAGACTCAGCAAACACATAGCAACACACTAAAAACAACTAAGAACACTCTAGCTTCATAGCTTCTTTTGCACCAGCAAACACTATTAATAAATATGAAAGTTGAACTAAAAGTTCATTATAGTTGTGTGTTTTTTTAAAGCAAAAAAGAGTACATAGTTTAATGTACACTACTGTTCAAAAGGTTGGTGGCAGTAAGATTTTTTAATATTATTTGAAATAAATTTATATTTCTATTCAGCAAGAATACATTAAATTGATCAAAAATGACAGTAAAGCATTCACAGTGTTACAAAAAGATTTCTATTTGAAATAAATGCTGTTTTTTGAACTTCCTATTCACTTAAAATCCTAGACAAATTTCAGTTTCCACAAAAATATTAAGCAGCTCAACTGTTTTCAAGATTGATAATAATAAGAAATGTTTCCTGAGCACCAAATCAGCATATTAGAATGATTTCTAAAGGATCATGTGACACTGAAAACAAACAATGAACAATATATTTATTACAGTATTTAGTATTTATTAATCTTTCTTAATGTTAGTTAATGAAAATACAGCCGTTCATTGTTAGTTCATGTTAATTCACGGTGCATTAACTAATGTTAACAAGCACAACATTTGATTTTAATAATACATTAGTAAATACTGAAATTAATATTAACTAAGATTAATAAATGCTGTAGAAGTGTCGTTCATTCTTAGTTCATGTTAACTAGTTAACTAATGTTAACTAATGAACCTTATTGTAAAGTGTTACCGTATTTTTGATTAAAAAATGCAGCCTTAGAGAGCATAGGAGACTACTTTCAAAAACATTTAAAAATCTCACCGACCCCCAACTTTTGAATGCTAATGTATGTTTCTTTAAAGTTTCAATTAGGTGACATCATTTAAATATGCAGTCAATATTTAGGTCAGTATTTTAGACCTTGGAGATGTTGAGATTTTGATGTCAAAACATTTGACCTTTTTCTTTTTTTCCACTCCATTTTCCCTGTTTCTTTACAGAGAGAGCTTTGTAAGCACCTGGAGCCATGGCACCTGCTGTTGGAGGTCCTGTGGGATACACCCCTCCTGAAGGAGGCTGGGGATGGGCCGTAGTGTTTGGTGCCTTCATCTCTATTGGTTTCTCCTATGCCTTCCCAAAGTCCATCACTGTTTTCTTCAAGGAAATTGAAGTGATCTTCCATGCCACCAGCAGTCAAGTGTCCTGGATCTCTTCCATCATGCTTGCTGTCATGTATGGAGGAGGTAAACAGTGTCTTTCTGCTTTTTCCTCTTTCTCTTCCCCTTAAAACTCTCAAGCACTATACATATACTGTATATACTGTATTATAAAAAGTTCTTTCTGAATTCATAATGGTTTAATATCATACTAGATGTTTGCATTGATTCATAACCAGAGTTGTTTAATAGAATAAATCTATCCTTGGGTAACTTTTAAATCAAGCTGTTTTGTCATCCATTCAAGCCAGTGGTGAGATCATGGCACAGGTAATGAAGATCCCAACACAGTTTATCATGAATGTGGTGCGAGTGAAAGGCCCTTATTCATTTGAATTGTAGAAACGAGAGGCATGCTAGACAAGGCTTAGACATCAGCCACCGGCTGCTTTGCTGAGAGATTGAGCTCTGAATGGGCAACTCTATCTCCCTCTGGAGTCTTTCTTCTCAGTCAGCTCTTTATTCTGCAAGTGTCAGATGTTTTCCTTGGAGAGAGATGAGGAGATGAGACGCCTAACTCAGGAGTCACACAGACTTGTGATGACTAGCGTCAATAGCAAACTTGTCTCAGGAAGTGGAGCACCACCAAATGATGTCAGCACAGTCACATAGACAGACTAAATTGCACGTTCACCTTCTCACGCTACTGAGCAAATCAAACGCGAGTTAAAAAAATATAAACCATTACAGATATGAGAAATAAAGGTTTGAATATTTCTGACAGTATGGTGCTACTTTTTGGTTACAACGCAAAAGCCAATTAGTGTTCTATACTATCAGTATGGTTTGCTTGTGTGCAAAAATAAACCAACCTGCAATTTGAGTTGAGATTTAGTTCACACAAAAATAAAACTCTTACTCTTAAACTTATTTTCATTATCCTCTTCCCAAACCCGTGCGACTTTCCGTCTTCCATGGAACACTAAAAAAATATTTTGAAGAATGTTAACACACTTATTTTCCAAGCATACAGTGACTAGGATTTGTGAAGCTCCAAAAAAGACAAAAAAAGTTTCAAAATATGGATAAATTGTTTGACTTTAGCCTTTTATTCGGTTTTCCACATGCTCTAAGGGAGAAACAGTTAAAATAACTCTTAGGGTTAGTTCACCCAAAAATGGAAATTCTGGCGTTAATTACACACCTCATGTTGTTCCAAACCCGTAAGACCTTCGGAACACAAATTAAGATATTTTTGATAAAATCCAAGCGCTTTCTGACTCTCCATAGACAGCAACGCAACTGACACGTTCAAGACCCAGAAAGGTAGTAAGGACATCGTTAAAATAGTCCATGTGTCATAAGTGGTTCAAGTTTAATTTTATGAAGCTACGAGAAAGAAATTGTTAAATAAAGTCATTATTTTTGTTTACTTAGCGCACAAAAAGTATTCTAATAGCTTCATAAAATTACAGTTGAACCACTGATGTCGCACGGACTATTTTAACAATGTCCTTACTGCCTTTCTGGGCCTTGAACATGTCAGTTTTGTTGCTGTCTATGCACGGTCAATATATTTAAAAATGTAATTCATATGTACAATGACTTAAATACACATATTTATTGATGAGCACTTTTCATTTCTGAATTCATATTCATTTTGATAATAATACAAATGTATATATATATAATAACTATATATAGTTATTTCAAGCTGTATAATGGTAGTTTCCTTTCTTTTCTAACAAAAATAACATTATTTCTTGAATATAAAATATTCTAAAAAAATAAATACATTTTATAAAATATTAAATTATATTTTTGTTAGGGCATTTTTCTTGGACACTTGTGCTGTATATGTCATTGACCCACATACTTATGTCAAACTTGAGCTTTTGCCCTCACATTTGTCAAGAAAAAGAACAAGGCGGTCGATCGGGATGTTTCTGAAATATAGACCTTTCAATTTATGCCGGTGGGGTTGACATTATGGCCATGAGAACTCATGGCATGTGAGAGGCACATGACTTTACATTTGACCTCATACTCCTACACTGCCCCTTCTGGCCCAGCAGAGCTAATTCCCTACTGTAATGCAGAGGGCAATATATAGCACATGACCCAGATGATCACAGAACCAACCATGCATGGAAAAAATCCAGCAATTTGTTCTGACGACATTGATAAACAGAATCGCATTATGTAGTGCTACTGGTTTGAACTAACATATTTGCAGGCAAGACATAATTGTGTGAATATTTTATACTGACTTATGCACATCAGACATCTGTGTAGCAGTATATTCCATATTCATAATAATTCACATGCTCACAAGTAAATCAGAATGGCATTGTTTTAGCGTCTAGGTTGATGCTGGCCATGACTGACATGTGTTGTGGTTCCCCTTTTGCTCTCATTTCCCTGAATACAGTCACTGTCTCACCCACAGTTTGCAGAGAAGTCTGAATGCCCTCTAAGCTAAATATTGTCAGAAGGTGTTCGTTTCTTTTCCAGGGATGTGTTGTTTTGGCATTCTAGGCCAAGACATCTTCCTGCATAGACCTCTAGTGCATTTAAGCTTGTTGTCGGTGACCCAGGGAACCCAGAGGTAGTTTGCCTGGAGCAAGAGAGGTCCAGATATGAGGATAATTACATGAATGTGGACTGATCTGATATGTCAGGAGTGAGTTTTTGTTTAATGTCATCCAAGGGCTTAGTCTAATTCTTGATTATTCTTGTACCGCATTTACAGTCACATTAATTCTAATTTACTCTAATTTTAATACAAAGCTGCACAAAATGCAGTGCTGCTCCAAATTACCCTGGAAGTTAAATAGTTAATGCTTAAATGTGTCATTTCTGCATGGCTATAATGTCACATAATGACTGTTTTCATACAGGTTTCCTGAGTACTCCACTCATCTGCCATTGGTTGGTTAAACAGATAGCCCCGCCCTAGACTCACACCATTGGTTGCGACATTGATTGCCATATTGATCTGGTCTTTTGCAAGTATTCAAGCACATTTGTAATGAAAGTTTATTTTCATGTATCTATGGATGATGATTTAACGTTTGAAAATGAAGAAATTAAGTCAGCCATAAATATTAGTATTGTAATTTTACTTTTGTAATGTAAAATAAATTATGCTATTATATTCTTTTTCTTAAATACTCAAATTGTTATTTTTATAGTGAAATATGAAAGAAGTAAAACTTCTTGATTTGTTTTTATTTAGTAATGTTTATATTTGTATTAATAATAATAATTTTTATTTATTTATTTATTTATTTATTTATTATTTTTTATATATTTTTATTGATATATAATCACTACATTTTGGCCAAATTGTGCAGCCCTACAAACAGCGAACCTAGATTTTATTTTATTTTTTATTATTTTTTTTAATCAGAAAAATCACAGTTAGATTTTTTCCTTAAATGTATCTTCAGCATTTTATATAGAGCCTGAAAGCTCAAATCTGATTAAAGTACTGGTATTAGTAGTTGCTGTGACGTAAACTAGGGCTTGTACGTGATACTAATGAATTTCCATATTTGTAAATGTGTTAATATGTTCTTTCGTACATGTTCACAGTGACTCGCTCCCCCGCTGTATGAGGTGGATTAGAAAGGCAAACAAGGCAGCCTATTGTACTGGGAGGCTGAAAACATGCAGGCACTCGCCATCACTCCCCACTTTTCACATGATTAGCAGTCTTCCTTCCTACATTCACGATAGGATTTAGACTCAGTACATGGAAGCCTTAAAAACACGCACGTAACTGGAAATACCTTTGGGATCCTTGTGTTTGCTACTATAGGGAGTATCACAGCACAGTATTTTGGTTTGTTAGGGCTAAAGTTTGCCATAGGGTGAAACATATCCAAAATATGATTTAGTAGAGCACTTTGAGATTGGTCTGTCAGCCTCTATATTTCACAGGTAACATCTTTTGTTCAGTTAGCTGGATGATGGTGGGAAACAGCAAAATCTGCAGTTTGATGATTACTGCAGTAATATGCAATGTCAAATTCTATTGTTCTTCCCCACAGAGCTGCAATGCCCTCTAGTGGTCTGAACAGAGACTATCACCTTACATCATGAAAAATCTAAATTGACCCTGTTTATTGTTTTAGTATACATTCCTGGTGTTATTGTGAACAGTTCATTTGTGCATGTTATTTCAGATATATGTTTGTCTTTGTAACCTTTTATCATAATGTAATAACATGCTTCCCCTCTGAAATGCCATTCCTGTGATAGGCCAGGCCATCTTTTTTCAACCCAACTGTTTTCAATCCCATCAATTCCCAATGGATAAAATCAAGTCCTGTATTAAACTTCCTGATAACTTGGAATTGGATGTTGCTTGAACCATTGTTCTTTTTTGCTATTACCTTGATTTTTCTTTACACCACATATCTTATACTTAATCTCAAGCATGCTTTTCAACAACACTGTTATCTCCTTGGTAAACAAGTACATTAACTTTAGATAAAGCTTTATTTGATCAAAAGTTAATAATAATTTATTAATATATATATATATATATATATATATGTAATGAATTTTCACACTGAAGTGGTTTATGATTAAATAAATTTTTTAAAAGTAATATAATATTTTATGATGGATTTTCATATTTTAAGTTTTAAAGTCTGGATTTGATCGAAAATACAGTAGTATCAGTGATATCAAAATAATATATATATTTTATGGGGGGCCAGAAATAAATACATTTTCCTCTGATTTGTGCAAATTCTGACAGGTTTTTTTTTTTTTTGCATCTCATTCCCAGGTCCTGTCAGCAGTATCCTGGTCAATAAGTATGGAAGTCGGCCTATTATGATTTTAGGAGGCTGCCTCTCAGGAGCAGGACTCATTGCTGCCTCTTTCTGCAATACTGTCGAAGGCTTGTACTTCTGTGTTGGTGTTGTGGGAGGTATAATTAAAAACAAATATGATTTTTTTTAACATACACCGTTGCTCTTATCCCATGCTATTTACGGTAATAGCACTCCTACTGATGTTACACTCTTGTGACACATTTTAATATCACCCAGGGGACCTGTTTTCATTTTGAACTGTGTTTGTTATGATGTTTTCCAGGTCTGGGACTGGCATTCAATCTCAACCCATCTCTCACAATGATCGGCAAATATTTCTACAAGAAGCGCCCAATAGCTAATGGTATCGCTATGGCTGGTAGCCCAGTTTTTTTGTCTACTCTGGCTCCCCTAAACACCTGGTTCTTCGACCAGTTCGGCTGGAGAGGGAGCTTCTTGATCCTGGGTGGACTTCTGCTGAATTGTTGTGTAGCAGGATCACTGATGAGGCCCATAGGGCCAAAACCCCAACCCGCTGTTAAAGCTGCTAACAGTAATAGCGAAGGCAGAGAGCAAAAGAGCGTGATGGAGATCATCAATGGTTTTATCGATCTGACGCTCTTCAAGCATCGTGGCTTCTTGCTTTACCTTCTGGGTAACGTGGTCATGTTCTTCGGCCTCTTCTCTCCTCTTGTGTTCCTCAGTAATTACGCCAAGAGTAAGGAAATTCCCAAAGGGAAGGCAGCTTTTCTGCTCTCTGTCCTGGCCTTTGTAGATATGGTTGCACGACCTTCAATGGGAATAGTCGCCAACACGAAATGGGTGAGACCAAGGGTGCAACACTTCTTCGCCGCATCCATTCTCCTTAATGGTGTGTGCCACCTGCTTGCCCCTCTGTCCACAGACTACACAGGGTTCGTGATTTATGCCATCTTCTTTGGATTTGCTTTCGGCTGGCTGAGCTCTGTGCTGTTTGAGACCCTCATGGATCTTGTGGGATCTCAACGTTTCTCTAGTGCTGTGGGACTGGTGACGATTGTGGAATGTGGGCCAGTGTTACTGGGGCCTCCTTTACTAGGTGAGTATGGAGTGTTTTATCTCAATGCAATTTCCAAGTTTTAAATAGCATACCAAATAACAAAAATGATTAATCTCAAACTAGTTAAGGCAAAATGTAGTTAAAGTTTTTTGTTGTTGTTTTTTTTTTTTACCAAAAATGACCAGTCACATGACTTAAAGTTAATTTTCCATCATGCATTCAGATGAATTTTAATCTAAGCAAAAATCTACATAAATACGCATTAACCATGCAGTTCCAGAAGAAAAGACTTTTGCATGCCTTCACAAAATTAAGATGCATAATGAGGAATAGATTACGGCATTGTGTATTATTATCTTGCAAAAGTTTTGTGAGTGAAAGCAAAAGTATGACCTACATTTGAATCACTTTTTGTTGAAAATGCATTGATGGATCCCACATGGATCACTGTTTTTTTTTTTTTTTTTTTTTTTTGTTGTTGTTGTTGTTTGTTTGTTTTTTATGATAATTGTCTGCACTCACAGGGAAGTTCAATGACATCTACCATGACTACAAATACACATACATGGGCTGTGGAATTGTCCTGCTGGCTGGCAGTTTGTTTCTGTTCATCGGAATGGGCATCAACTATAGGCTACTGGATAAAGAAGCAAAAGAGGAATCCAAGAGAGCCAATCTGCAGGAGGAACCTGGCAAAGAGGTTGTTGAGGCACTGAAAGTACCTGATGACAATACTGCAGAGGATGCTGTGTGACAATAGCTGATCCTGGTTTTATTCCGGGTGATTCTTAGATTTCTGCACTCTCTACATTGAGGATTTGATTACAGACATACACATTGGACTATTCGGGTTACTGAGGCAGTGATGCAAACATTTTAGTGCCTTGCATGAGCACATGGTCATGCAATTGATATTTTTATTTTTAGAACTTAACTTTAGTTTAAAACGTATGCATTTATTGTAGGACAAGAACTGTGGCTATTATTTTGGGGCATTTTATGTACAAATGTTGCCTTCTACCAAAAAAGACATTGGAGTAATGTGAAAGCAGTCGATATGCAAATACTGTCTCTTGTTAAATCTATGCACAAATTAAACACATAATTTGGTAAATATTTTCCAAGTTAAAACAGTTTAATGCATTGTTTTGTCAGTATCTATGCACAGTCACCAGCGTTTGTTATTTTGTGTATTCTGATGCATGTGTGTCTATGTGTGTAGTCTAGCAATTTAGTGATGAAAGATTAATTACTTGTTTGAAACTGTGTAAATGCAAAAGCAATTTGTGTATAGCATAATGGGAAATTGTTTGCTAAATGCCAAATAAGTTACTATCAGAGCCGATTTAAATGTGTCATTTTTCTGTTGCAAAATGGTTAAAATAAAAATGATTCTCATTTTAATAAAAGTTTCACAAAGCTTCACATCTCCTTTCAAGTGTTGGGTGTTAACCCCTAGTGTTCTTTTGAGAAAGGTAATGATGTAAGTACCTCTTTGACTTCTTTTGCAAAATGTTCATCTGACCTCTAACCCATTTGATATTATTTAAGCTTTAACCCTTAGTTGAATGCACTTTTCAGAAATGTGACAGGTATGTTCAGCAATGCTTTTGGAAACAAATGGATTTTCGGGATAGTCTAAATCCTATCCTATTATTTATTTCTCCTTTTTATTGTTTTTATACAATAAAAAGGAGAAATAAATAACTGGCAGGAGTGTATCTTTACACCAATCTGAAAATATCATCATGTGAAAATTCAACGCCTTTATGTTACTTTAGGTCTCTGAGGCGCCAAATTAAGTAATGTACTTTTGAAGCATGCAATAAATTTTAAAGCTTGTCTTATAATTTGCATTTTTATATAACAAACTAGGGGGAAATAAATGTTAAATTTCGGAAGTGCCGACTGATACGGGGTTAATAGCCTTCATTTAAATTGCTACTGCTGTTGCTAAATTGAATCAGCGCGCGGAACCGCTCAAACAGTGTTGCCAAGTCTGCGGTTTTCCCGCGGAACTGGGCTACTTTAACGCTCTTTCCGCGGGTTGTTTTTCAT
Source organism: Spinibarbus caldwelli (assembly GCA_039654775.1). Classification (NCBI taxonomy): domain Eukaryota; kingdom Metazoa; phylum Chordata; class Actinopteri; order Cypriniformes; family Cyprinidae; genus Spinibarbus; species Spinibarbus caldwelli. The sequence goes on from CM077237.1 coordinate 27,986,295, forward strand.
GTCTGCGGGTTGAAGCGATCCCAATAACGCGATGTTTAGCCCCTGGAATGCGACTTTTATCAGGGGAACCCCGCCAAAAAACGTGTATTTTACCCCACCGGAACGCGATTTTTACTGGGAATCCCCCTGAAAAGCGATTGGACTAGTTTTGAGTAGAAAGTGGGTTTTGCTGTGAAAACCTGGCAACCCTGCGAGCAAACCGTTTCAAATCGGACTCGCGTGAGTCAAACTGACGTCAGGCAAAAACCGTTGGCCAGCGGAGTCGCATTAATTATAAAAATTTTAAGAAAGTGCTAGGGTGATTTGCTTAAAGGTAAATAAATGTTTCTAAAATTAAGTTTAATTACACACACGTAGTTTATAAAAGAGGAAAAGTAACGGAAATCTGATAATTTGTGAGGAATATTTACCTTTGCTCTACTGGCTCAACTTTCGACTTGACGTTTCTCATCTAGCTAGTGTCTCAAAAGGGAAAAACTCAACAATAAAACTATTCAGTATATAGTTCTGAAGCCTTTTGAAGTGATATATTTCGTTTGACTCCTCAGCATGCAAAAACCATTCAACTTCAAACTGCTGGTGCCCCCGAGAGCTCATTTGAATCCAGTTTCTGCAGTGAAGCCTCAGGAAACAGGCTTGTTTGAAGAAAACTCTGTTTTTTCTCCTTCAAACCAGGTTGGCAAACTTGTAAATTCTCTGTTTGTGCTATAATGTTGCTATTTGACCTCTGGCAGCTAAACTGCTGTGTGAACATTTAATTGTGGGATGATACGTATTTCTTGTTTATAGAGTTATGACAAGTGTTCAGATATGGAGACAAGCCTGCCATTTCCGTCCAAAATGGTGCTTCCTACGAAGGCATCAAGAACTGGTAACAGTTATAGACTAAATAGAAAGGTGTACTGTAATGAATAGTTTTTAATGCAGTAAATCCATTAATCCTGATACTTTGTTCTTACAGAGGGCATGAAGAAGGCTGCAGTCATGCCAATGGAAAAGGAAGAGGTCAGATTAAATGCTTATTTCATTTTGTATTGTAATTTATTGCTTAAATGATTATTCATTTTTTTTTTTTATGATCTATAATTGTTTAAGGTCCACATTATGAATTCAGTGCAAAACACAATGTAAATAAATCTAAGCAGTTTAATAGCTGTTGTGCTTTTGCATTACAGACATCATTAAGATCCAGCCAGCTGTACTTCAGATTGCTTGATGAAGCTGAGAAAATCAAACTCTGGAAGTTCAGAATAGATTCTGAGATTTCACAAAAAGACAGGAAGCTTCAGGAGAACAGAAAAACTATAGAGACGCAGCGCAAAGCTATTCAAGAGCTTCAGGTAAATTACAATTGCAGGTAGTACATTTGTTTTTTTTTTGTTTGTTTTTTGTTTTTTTTGTCTGCTTCACAAAAGACAGAATTATGAATTATGTCCTTTTCAGTTTGCAAATGAAAGTCTGAGCATGAAATTAGAGGATCAACTGAATGAGAATGAAGACCTTAGAAATAAGTATGTACATCATACGTAACTTTTATATAAGCACATATATTATATTATATTATATTATATTATTATTTATTATATTCTTTATTATGCAGAAGCAATGCAACCAGAAATTTGTGTAACATACTAAAGGACACATTTGAGAGATCTGCTGAGAAAATGAATTTGCGTAAGTGTGAGAGTATATTATAATATATGTCATATAGCTTAACACTAAATGTGTTAATTCATTGACTGTTATTATAGTACAATAATGTGTTTTTTATTTTGTTTGAATAGTTGAGGCTGAACGGGAAGAAACTCATGATCTGTTCATACAGAACAGTGAGAATATTCAGGTAACAACTTTATTTATTTATTTATTTATGATGGATGAAGAGTTGGCAATAGGCCGAACCCTAGATTAGGACAATCCTTTTCATCATGACACTGTAATTTATTAATTTGCAGAGGATGGTGGCAGCATTTGAATGTCTTCGGAGGCAGGCAGAGGCCAATCAGGAGGATATGCTGAAATGTGCTCATTTTTTCTAATTATATTTTTAACTAATTAAGTGAACTCATTTGAAGCATATAGTGTATTTGACACAGTGAATGAAACATTTTAACATTGTTTTAACACCCTACAGTAAGAGAATGCCTTACACAGTTTGAGGATCTTAAAATGAAGTTGGAGGGTGAATGTCATGTGAAGGAGAAGGAGGTTAGTGCCTTTGCTTATGAGCCTTACAGTTAACTCATTCAGCCTGAAGGGGACAGCATTTGCTTGAATAATCTTGATTTTGAAAGCTCTTGTATACAGTAACACTCACCTGTATTTGTGTTCACGTCGTAACTAAATCACATGTATTTTGTGTTCCTTGACTTTGACTTGTTGAGGTTGCTATCCTTCAAGAAAAACTCCAAGAAAAAGAAAATAATCTCAAAGATGTTTCCCTAAAACTCAAAGAGGCACAGCAAAGCTGCAGTATAATAGAGGAGTCAGAAAGTAAGAATGCATAAAAATGTGCATCAGTCTTTCCTTGATTTTTCAAAAAGTCATTTACCTTCACTTTTGTTGTATTTAGGGAAACATCAGAAATTGCTTCAAAGTGTTACACAGGACCGGGAGGCACTTGAGGAGAAACTTAGGGTGATAGAGCAACTCAAATGGGAGATTGAGGTTTGTCCTTATGCAAGGTCTTAATACAAATACTTACTCATAAGGATAGTACACAAATATTAAAATAATTCATGTTATGCATTGTATTCCTGTTCATAGGAAAACCAGAGAACCCTAACTTACAAACTGGAACAAAGCAAGGAGAACCATGAGAAAGTTCTTAAAAAAAAAGACGATGAACTACAGGAACTAAACAACATAAAAGAGCAACAGTCAAACCAGCTTTCAGAGATGCAGCTGACAGTGAATTCTTTGCAGTCCTCACTAACTTCTGAGATACAGAGGTATGTTAAAGAGGCTATATCAGTACAAGACCTAGCGTAATGTTTTGTAAATCTCAAACTATTATCACAGCTAAAAACAGAATTCATTATTTAATCAAGAACTTTAAAAATTGATTTAGTCCTTTAAGAAATGCTTTCTTTGTTTTCACAGGGCACAAGACCTTGAGACAAAGATAAGCTCCTTGGTGAATGAACTCAATGACAAAAAAACCGAATTAGGTGTGTTCAAACTGTATATGGTCATGAATAATGATATTTTTGCATGCTTAGTACCATTCTAAAATCATTGGTTACACTATCTTCATGCAGAAGTTATCAAGGGGCAGAAAGAGGACCATAGCAAGCAAATACAGATACTCAGAGATGAGCTGGTGTGTATTTTCCTCTGTTTGAGCATTCACATTCTGTGATTTATGCATTGATGAAACCAAGCTCAGTGTTTCTGTAACAGGAAGAGAAGTCAAACTCACTCTCGTCTATAAAGGAGGAATTAAAGACAAAGGAGGTTCAGCTATTCCAGCTTATTGCCTCACTTGAAGAGAAACAAAGTGAGGCAAATCATTTGAAGGTGAGGAGAAGGTCATTAAGCATTCACTGACATAGCAACAAAGTAATTTAAGTGCTACATGTGCTTCATATCTAACAATCACCCCTCTCAGGATGAAATAGAGAGTGTCAGCACAGAAAATAAAAACATGAAGGAAGCCCTGACAAAAGCTGAAGTTGACAATGAGGAGCTGCAAGAAGTTGTAGTTTTAAAAGAGGTCAAAAAGTTTATATTTTCATTATATTGCAAAGCAAATGTTTTTATTTGAGTTGAGTATTTTGTTGAAACATGGTCGAATAACTTAGATACTCAATGAATTTGTACATCTTTCATCCAGGCTAAATTAAAAGAGGTGGAGGAACAATTGTCAGGAGCTTCGGAGAGCAGTTGTAAATCATCAAAAGAGGTAGAAAGATTGGAGAGGGACATAAAGCAGCAGAAGTAAGAGCACCTATGACTTGTCTGGTTTTATACCATTAATCTTTATATCTCAGACTGTTAAAAACAATAAATGTATATTTGTTTAGTCATTTGCTCCTCTAATTTATTGCTTACTGTTCCACATACTATACAGATAGTCTACAGGTAGTTATATATGTAAGGGAGGTAATTTATCTTTGAATTTTGCAAATGGATGTGTGTTGCGAGTTATATGTGGAAACAAGAATGTACACTAAATTTTGCTAACACTTATTTGGGATCAATTCTCACTATCAACTAGTTGCTGATTAGCATGAATATTACTAGCATATTGGCTGTTTATTAGTTCTTATAAAGTATCTGTTAATGCCTTACTCTGCATGACCGTATTGTACATCCCTTATACTACTCCATACCTAAACTTAACAACTACCTTACTATTAATAAACTGTTAGGAGTTTACTGAGGCAAAAGCAGGGCTCGAGATGAGGGGGGATGGCATCCCCCTGGTTGAAAAAAATGACGAAAAGCATCCCCTCTGTAAAACCACCATCCCCCCTTGCCATCCCCTTTGGATTATTAATGTTGTGTATTATGTAAAACTTATCATGCAAATGAAATGTTAAAAATCTCTACTTATGATAATTTACTAACTATAAATAACGGCGATTGGCCAGTCAGAACTTGGTACTGTTAAGCTGCGCACAAGCTGAAGCAAGTTTTCATAATTTTTCACGCAAAATGGTTCAAGCGCAACTTTTGAAGTTCTTTAAAAAGAAGACAACAGAAGGTATGATTTTTCCTTATTAGAATTTAAAAACATTCCACTGAAATAATGTTATTGTGCTGTATTTGGGACTGAGAGACGATAGGAGAGCTGACATTTTCCAGAAACCTATGTCACCGACTTTCCAAAAGCATTCACTGCACGATGAAGCCCATTCAAATAGAATGCCCTTATAATCCAAGCAATGAAAAAAAAATCAAGGGATCTGTTTTTGAACGAATCGAGTTCACCGGTCCATTCAGATAGACTCACTTGTTTCGTTTCTAACTGAATCAGCCATTTTGAACGAATCATTTGATTTGAATGATTCAATAAATCATTTATTAAAACAGGGACTTGCTGCCACCTATTGCCGGTTTTATTGTCATATTTATTTAACCATGACAGGTCTAAACCAGCCAAAGTGCCAGCACAAAAACACATTCAGCATATTGTTTAATTATCAATATTGACCAATATTCCTCCATTTCAAGCCACAGAAGGAAAAAACTTAAATAAGGCTAATGTTTCATTAAATAAAAACCTATTTAAAAATTGGACAAATTTTGTAATCATTGTGTAAAATTAACTACAACCCTTGAACAGACCATCCCCCCTGAATTTTTTTTACAGTTCGACCACTGGGCAAAAGTCATAGCTAATAATTAGTGTGAGAACTGGTATCCAAACCTAAAGTGTGACCTCAATTTTTTATAAGAAAATGGGTTGTAAAAATATTGTAATGTTCTCATTAAATTAAGTATTTTGGCCATTCTGCTATTGTATTATTGAATTTTATGGAACTCTTTTTTTTCTTGAAGGAAGAAATATGAGAAGCTGATATTGAAGTTTAATGACCTGCAGATGCAGAAGGACACCATTCAACAACAGGTTGATAGTGGTGCTTTAGAGAAGAAAGTCCTTCAGTCTCATCTCATGGATTGTAAATTAAATCAAGCCTCTGTATGTTGTAAATATGACAAAGAGATGATCCTCAAATGCTGTATGTTGTGGTTTATTCTTTACAGGAAAGCAATGCAAATGCAGAAAGAGAGAAGACAGAAATAGAGAGACTTGAGAGAGAGAAACAACAGCTTCAGTAAGATTAAAAGAGACGTTTGTCCTGTAACATTTCAAATTTGGTTTTATTTATAGTTTTATTTTGTCTTACATGTACAATTTCATATTCTAGGGAGCAGGTGGATATTTTATCTGCAAAAATTGCTGGGCAGGATGAAGACAGTAAGAATGTTCAGCAGCAGTTGAAGGAGAGTGTACGTTCTCTTTTTTACTATTTTATTATTTTAGTTGAATATCATTTCACATATCTAACTATGTTAAATCATCATGTTAAATCACCTCAACAGGGCAAAACCGCAAAGCGTGAACTTCTGAGAAAAGACAAACAAATCAAAGCACTGGAGTCAAAGGTAAAAAATCATATTGTGACATACATTACACTATTATACTGTGTACTCATTAAACATGTTTTTAAATTGAAAATTTTCCTTTTTTTCAGCTAACAAACACTAACACAAAACTAGAGACAAAAACAAAAGCTCATGAGGAATGCCTAAAAGAGGTAGGTTATTTACTATTATTTTTCTGAATGATCAAATAATGCAGGGCTTAAAGTTCTCCGGCACCATGCCGGATCTCCGGTGTACAGCATTCAGCATTCCGCAGCATTTAGCTGCGGAAAAAAATAATCCTACATTTAAAAAAAAATAAATAAACTTCTTGATATCACTTTCGAGTCCATGAGTTCGCCTACCAATGGTATGAGAGGAGCACAGCTTTCACTCTCAACCAAACTAACATTACTAGCCAATCAGAATGTGTTGCTCTTATAAACACGAGACGCGCATAATAGTATCCAATCGCAGAGTCGCAGCCCTGATGAATGGAGAAATGCGACAAAAAGCTGCGAGGCGCAATAGTCAAAGATGCCCATCTAGCGCATATTTACATAGAAAAACTAATTAAAAAGCAGCGGAGCTTTGTAAACAGCTCAGAATAATCATGTCATCTCCATAAGAACAATATGATTGCCAGAACAAATTTACCAGGATTTTTGAAAAGGTCCTGTTCACACATGATCTCTTAATGGTTAACTTACGTTATGTATTAACTTGCTGGTAACTTACCAGTAAAGACTGTATGTGTGAAAGGAGCTAAACTCTTCCTCTGCATATGCTGTGAATTTGAATCGTTCATCTGGGAAAACAGCGTGCATTATCTCACTAGATTTGCAAGGTATATAATTTATAAACCTTTGCCAACACAGGAGAATACTTCAACCTGTTTCTAAATATCCCATTTATTGTACATCGCGATTTCAAAATAAAAGTTTCTGAGTTTGCATGTGGCCAAATATTAAAATTTAATGGATTTAAACATCGTTTAATCACGCTGTACAGTGAAACGTCACCAGGCCGTTGGCGCCCTCTACAGGTATTTGTTATAATACTTATTGTACTTAAGTTGGTTATGTTAATATTATGTAGACATATTACATTATGTATTTTAACAGTGTTGTTCAATAAAACCATGCAGTTACTTAGTTTTGATATTTTATTTGAGCCATTTATTATTGCCTCATCATTAGTTTATATAAATAGTCATACTAAAGCCTGGTTTTCACTTAGGTCTGTTTGTGTTACTAAAAAATATCAGATTACTCAATTGTCAAAATAATCAGTAGATTACTTGATTACCAAAATAATCATTAGTTACAGTCCTAGATTAGTTCAAATATTTCAAAATACAACTGCATTGTTTTACTTTTTCTAATTAAAAGACATATTTTGACATTGAAAATTTCTTAAAAATAGTATTAAAATATTGTCTTGTTCTAGTGAACCGAGTGTCTGTATTTTGTCTCTTCTCATGAGCTAAGTGTATTGTCACACCCCTAGTGTTGATAAGCGGTGATATAGCTCATAATTTTCCAAGTGTATGACATAGCTTTCATTCTTCAGGTCAACCATATATTCAATGAAATAAAAAAGGAATAAGGAATAAGGAAAATATAAGGAATAAGGAAACTTTGCCATAGTATCCTTTCAAGTGTTTAAGTTGCCACAGTCATTGCATGCTTTACATGTGCTGCCCCGCCCCACCCTGCCCTGCTCTGCCCCCAGAAAAAAGTTCAGGCTCAGGATTTTTTTTGCTTTAACCCCTGATAATGTTGTAAGAAGTTTATGTTGAAAGTCAACATGAAACAGGATCTTAGAGATGCCAAAATGCATTTAATTTGTGACAAGTTTTTTTTAGAGGATTTAGCAGACATATACACTGCCTTCTCATAAATTTGAATTCTGCGTAAATAAATGCTTGCTAAAGTAAAACTGCTGAAGTGGTCAGGTTACAGTGTTTGACATTTCTTTTAGATGACTAAATTGAAGGAAGATTCAGAAACTATAAAGAAGCGTCACAAGGAGGAACTTCAGAAAATATGCTCTGCCCTCGAAGACAAATCAACATCAGAGGCTCAACTCAACCTTGAGGTGATTTTTTTTTATTATTAAATACAATATCATGCTGAATCATATGATTCAACTTGATGCAAATAATTGATCATGTTTTTGGTGGGGATTTTTTTTTTTTTTTTTTCTTTTTTTCTTTTTTTTTTTTTTTTTTTTTGGTAGGTGGAGAAACTGAAGCAAACAGCCATGGAGGCACTGAAGAGTAAAGAAGACACAGAAATCAAATGCCAGCAGAAGATATCAGACATGGTTGCTTTGATGGAGAGGCACAAGGTCATTATTATTCTTAATAAGTGGCCTCTGAAATTATACAATATTGTCAGTTGTTTTTGAGCACTTTGTATTCATTTTAATGTTGTTCTTTTCTTGGTAGCATGAGTATGACAGAATGGTAGAAGAAAAAGATGCAGAGCTGAGTGAAAAACGGATGAGAGAGGCTGAAGTCAGTGCAAGCAAAGCATCACTGGTAATTATTTGAACTTTTTATGGCTTAACTTGACATCTTGCAATCCATTGTTTGAATTGAATATCATACTCAGCATAACAGAGTCATTAGATGCCTGAGATGGTAATCAAGACTCCTAGGTCCAAAAGATGGATTTATAAATTCATTGGAAGCGCTGATACTGAGTTACCATTGTGTCCTTGAGACATTTAATCAAAGGTTGCTGTAGCAGCAGTGTTGTCATTTTAGTAGATAATGTACATTTTTTGGATTTACAAGTCTCTGCTAAAAACCAAATAACCGATAAATTTAGGAACTGGAGCTGTCCCAACTGCAAGTGGAAAATGAAGAGCTTAGACAACAACTTGAAAAACTCAAAGCAGAGAAGATGGCCTTGAGGACACCAGTTTCATCTCTTGAAAAAGACACACTTCAGCAGGTGTTGTATCTTGTCATTTGAAATACTGTATGTATACGTGGCAATTTAAAATGGACAATGCAATATGAAAATATTGTTTTAGGTAACTGAAATCAAACCAAAGACAGGAAGAAACAAGATCTCTAAAACTCAACATGCTGACATCACAAAGAATGCCGTGTATGAACTTTTAAATGAGGATGAAGATGTGCCTCCATCAAAAAATTCGTCTTACACTCCTGCTGTAGGTTTTTTTCCCATTATCCATTTTGTGCATTCTTATTCTTCACGTTTATTAACAACAGTTGTTTTTTTGTTTGTTTGTTTTTTGTTATTGATGCAAGGGAACAACAAATGAAGACCTCCATACTCCATTATGGAGCAAAATGACTAAAACGACACCTCAAATAAAAGTATGGGGCAACCTGAACTGTTTGCATTATTCATCATTCATCTTGAGCATTTATATGAGCCAGTTTGTTTTCCGCTTCAGTCATTCAGAATTCGCACACCACCCACACCTGAGATTACAGGGTATTGGAAGGAAAACATTCTGAAGCTGGATCCAAAATCAGACAACTCAGACAGCAATGACATACTGGTAAATTTTATCTATTTACATACCATTGGTATTGTGCTATATACAAACAGTTTTCCAGTGACCTGCATTTTTATTTGCAGTCAACTCCTTAGGGTTGTGGTTTGTGTTACTCTTTCTTAATCCCCTGTATTTGTTGTGCAGAGTTTCTCTCCAAGACCTGTGAAATCAAAGAAACCTATGCAACCAAAAGAGGCAGACACAGGGAGTTTGGACATGTTCAAGAAGGTAAAAAATAACATTTGACCAGTTCTGTCCCAATTTTATTCCTTTATGTTCTTGTTTTGACTGTGCAAATGATGTACAGGTGCAGACTTCTTTTCCATGTAAGTCTCCAGGAACAGTGCTGAAACTGGCTGCAATAAAGAGAATGCGAGAAGCTGGATGGACCACCGTTAGCAATTCAGATAAGAAGAAGAAAAAAGTAACAGACAAAATCTTTGCTTAAAAGCTTCAAAGCATAAAAAAGTGTAATTTTACTTTAAAAAAAAAAACTTAGAGTACACATGCTCTTAAGACAAAGGCTTTTGATTTCTTACAATTTCTACTGCTGTTTGAATAAGCAGAAGTATTTACATTATTTATTCTAAGCTCTTAGTACAATTTCTCTATATAGTATGTTCGGTTAAAATACAGTACCATAAATTGTTTATCAAAAAAATGCTGGTTCCTGGTAAAGGTACTGTTGGTTGCAGTTGTGTGTTTTACACATATTTGTATTTACATTTATATTTGTGTTTATCTGTTATGTTCACTAATTTCATTACTTCAAAAGTTCAGTTTCAAAGTTCAAAAAAATTTAACTGTTTAAAAACAGTCATTTCCAAAAGAAGCTTCAAGTAAAAGTAACATTTTCAGCTCAAAAATATTTTTTTTAATAAAAAGAGGTTTGTTGCTGAGATCTTAAGGCTCTTCGTCATGTGCATGGAATGTCTGAAAGGTGGAGGTCTCATTGTCGAATGCTCTGTCTTGATCCTCTCTCAGAAACTCTAAGCGGAACTGGGGTCTGGAAGCAAATTCAGATGTGTCTGTCTGGAATTCTTCATTCTGCACTGTCATGGTGGGGTTGTAAATCTGAGGGCCATCATAGAGTCCTCCTGAAATGACCAGCGTGTCATCAGGCACTGCAAACGGCTCACCTATGAAATTACAGACAATAATACCATTAATACCATTAACAGTGAACATTTAAACTTTATGATTACTGTAAACTAAATGCTAGATTAAATGTGATTGTCCATTGCCCATGACTTGGCAGCATGTTGTTGGAATTGGCCTGATAACTTGATCAGACTTTAACCCATTTCTAAACTGTTATGAGTAGGGGTGCTCCGATTGATCGGCTACCGATCACTATCAGCCGATAATCACTTGGAGATGTTTGATCGACGGTCTCTAACACGGCCGATCTCAAGCTGATGACGCTACTGCCGTGAGAGGTTTGGCACACATGCAGCACACCGTCTCACCCCTGATGTACACTGCATGCGACACGTTACGGCTCCGACGAGGTTTTGCTCTGTCCTCCACGCGGTGCCAACTAGAAGCGTTTCAGCAGCGAAGCGACAGGATTCACGTGATTTGCCTGTCCAAAGTTGGTTTTTTCTTGATTTTTTTGTGTTCTAACATGGTTGGCTAAATGTTTTTGTTTTGTCCGGTTGAAATCTGTTTTTTCCACTCTTACAGCTACTGCAATTTAACCCCATGCCTTGTTCTTTGTGTAATTGTCCTTGTAAAAAGGATTTGTGGTGTCATAATTATGTTTTTCAACTTTGAGGATTTACCTCTCGTCATCTATTTCTGGCCTCCTAGCAAAAATATAGTGATGTGAAATACAATTGGGAGAATGCACATGGTGTTTATTTTGAAATTGACATGATTTTTTTTTTTTTTTTTTTTACTTTTATTTTGTATTTGCTGTGTGGTTTGGACGCGGCGTGCGTGAAAAATACGGTGCGTTCCAAACGGGATATATCCCCCTCTGAAGGGCACTTCGGAGTGAAAACAATCATGGCCGCCATATTGAAGGGTCGTTCCAAACCGAAGTGCTCAAAACTAGCCACTTCAAAGGGCCCTTCGGAATGAAGGATTTCGGAGGGTACAACTGATGGACACTTCGGGCTCCCGTGATCCTTTGCACAGATTCTTTGCATGATGACGGCACTTCCGTATGATGACGCAGAAGGGCACTTCAAGAAACAGTTGTTTGGTCCCCTACACCCTTCAATCCTTCGAAGCTCTCACTCCGGAGGGTAAACCCCTTTGAAGGGATTAGGGCAATAGACTAGGCGCCTATATTTAGCGAAGCGACGCGGAGAGCATTTTTGAAATGTCAATTTCAAAATAAACACCCTGTGCAGACTCCCATGTGTATTTCACATCACTATATTCTTGCTAGGAGGCCAGAAATAGATGACAAGAGGTTCATCCTCAAAGTTGAAAAACACACATTATTATATGACACCACAAATCCTTTTAAAAAGGACAATTACAAAAAGGACAAAGCATGGAGTTTAATTGCAGGAGTTGAATGAGTAGTAAACCGAATTAAACCGGACGAAACATAAACAACCATCTTAGAAAAGAAAAAAAACAATAACAAATAAATAAAGTCAAGAAAAACAACGTCGGACAGGCACATCACATGGTCTCAAGAATCCTGCCGCTTCGCTTATGAAACGCTTCTGATGTAAAGCCGCTTTTCCAATATCTCCGACGAACGACAAGCGACAGACCGGAAGTCATTCATTTCCAATGGAGAGTAGTTCAGATCATATGCCTATGCGGAAAAATCGGATCCGATTTGAGCTGGGGATGCGTTCAAATATTTGAACTTCTGCGGCTGGACCGTATGCGACCGCTTGACCGGATGTGATGTATTTTATTAAAAACTATGAGCGTAAGGTTAGAATTACCAATATTTTGTTCACTTTAACATTATTCTTTAAACACTATTTCTGTAAAATGATGCATTAGAATTATGGCAGAAATAATCATTTTATAATTATTAAATCATTATTACGTTGATTAGCCCCATAAAACCTACTATGTTTTTATTTTGGGGCTCATTTGTTTTGTGACGATACATGCATACATTAATTATATTCATTCAAATCATTAATTTTACCATGGTGAATATGCCGAGGTGCTGCACGACCAGTTTGAAAGTACTGTGCGACTGCCACTAGGAGGAGAAATGCGACAGTCGTGTCCTAATGTCGTGTGCAGCGGAAAGGCGGCTTTACACAATCGAGGCAGGGTCGTGTCGTCACTAAAGTTTATAAATTGCATTTCTTTTTAATTCTTGCCAGTGTTTAAACCGTTCAGCGCTCGCGCGCTCTTCTGGAGACCGTGCGCTCATGCACACTCGCAGCCAACACACACACACATAACGCCAGGTTCACATCCGTTTGCATTGCGTATGCGGTGTGTAAAATGCGTTCACACTGCACACGGTTGCGGTCCGGCAGTGCGTTCCAGGAGCGGTTCGTCTGCAGCAGTGCAGAGATCTTTTCCACTGCACGCGCCGAATTAAAGTGACAGCGCATTGTTTGCAGTAAATATGAACATGGATTGACACGAATATGTTGTAATAACACCATAAATGCATTAAAGTCTACTGTGTTTCACAGTCAACACATGTGGCTTTTTGGCTAGGTTTAAAGGGAAAGAGCACTTTTAGATAAACAAGGCAATAATAGATGTAACTTGTGGAGGTAGAAAAAGTTCTTTATGAAGCGCAGGATTTCTTGTAATAAAGATTTAAATGCTAAAGGAAAGGCAGTAGTGCTGACTGTTTCTGTCAATGGTAAGTTTGTGATAACGTAAAAAAAAAAAAAAAAAAAAAGTTTAACTGTTTTGCCACTTGAGCAACTTAATATACAAATCTAGAAATAAATGCAAAAGTAAAAAGCATTGAATAATGTGTTGCTTTGCTTATATTTATTGTGTTTAAACACGTCTATGAAAAATTGTATTACTGTACTGTGTAAAACAAATAATCACAATGCTGAAAAAGCATTTTCAGTGACAATGTTTGGATTTGAAATCAAAATAATGGATAAATGTTGTGTTTGTGGTATACAGCCACAGATAAGTTGCGGACTCCTGTGTGAAAGCACAATGAGCCCGTGCTGCTTCTGCACCACTTACGTACTGCACATGTCTACATTCACACTGCAAACAGAGTAGGCCTATGTGTGAACCTGGCATAAAAGACCACCTCACATACAGCTCACAAAATCAGGCTTGTGCTGTGTGTAAGCTATTGCACGACTGTAAAAACAAAAATGCACTGCATGATCAAACATTTAGGTGAGATAAATATATATTTTTGAAAAATGTCTAAAAAATGTCCCCTCCACCCCTCAAATTAAAAAATCCCCTCTCACAAGAGTCACCTAAGAGGGGAATTCATTTTCAAAAATGAAATTCAGGCCCTGAATAAATGTCTAAAAATCCTGATTGGAGTATCACTATAAATAATTCTACATAATAAAAAGAAGGCTTTAAAAAGATCGGTATCAACAGATACTGCTTTCTGTGATCGACAATCGGTGATCGGCCTCAAAAATCCTGATCGGAGCACTCCTAGTTATGAGTGATTGCTAGGACTTTTGTTTGAAATTATATTCTTTTAAAAATCATGGTTACCTTAGCAAACACCACTAATAAAATTATAAACAGACATATAAGCTTTGACAGATAGGTTATCCTAACCTGTATCTTCATTCTGGAGACGGCGGTGAGTGTATTGGACACTTCTCTCTTTGCTCCTGCCGAACTTGTACATAAAGTGCCCCAGAATTACCAGAACTATTACACCAAGCAGAATGCTGAATAAAACGGTCAGAGATTTCTCTGAAGGATTCAGGGCACCACCTGCTTTAAAATAGAGGTAGGAGTAGTTAGGCGGGGTAAACATATTTCATTATTTGGTTTACATTATTAATGCCAGTTTCGTTCAGATCTACCTTGAGTTTCATTGAAAGAAGTTGAGCTGTTTTGAGTTACAGCAGTAGAAGTAATCGCTGTTGATTTGGTCACTGCTGTAGTGCTTGATGTAGCGCTTCCGCTGCTGCTATGAGTGCTGTTGTCTGTAGAAGTGACAGCTGTTGAACTGATGTTGAATGATTGGGTTGTCTGAGCATTTTCTGTTGTGTTTGGCTGCCCTACTGATCCTGTTACATTGCTTTGGTTAGGTCCCAAAGTACTGTTGAAGACAGCAGTGGTCGGGGTCACCTGGGTTGTCAAGTTGTTTTGAGTTGTTGTATTATCATTTTGTGCTGAATAGCTTGATGAATTTGAGGCATTATTTTCTGTGTGGTTTCCTGTTGCATTCAGAGGTGGAGCTATTGTAGTTGTCAGGCTTGATGGTGACACACCGTTCTGTTGTGCATCGGTTATATCATTCAGAAACAATGAAAACAATATTAGCTGGCCACATACCAAAAGCTGAGGAGTTAACACACCCATAACTGTTGCAACTGCTTGCTCCTTCAAAAAATAAAAAACATATACACAGCATAAATCATAACAGGTCATGAGATAAGACATGCACTTTCATACAGCGCATGACCTAATTCAGTGCATTTTATCTCTGCATGTGGTGTTGACGTGGTTTCCTGTTAGGTGCTTGCAAAGTTTCCATTTATCTAGTACATTTATTTCTGGTAAATAGGCATCATGACTTCCTTTGTATTTTATTATTCAAACAGTGTTTTCCTTTACCAAAATACCTTTTTTGTACTATACATTTAAGTGATTAATATGTGGATTATAAAATGAAATGCATACTTTGTTTAAAAGAAAACATACAGAAAGAGCCATTACATCTAAAATGGCGCTGACATGAAACTGAAGACAACAAAGAGCCACATGGTTTTGCATAGGCTAAACAAACAGTCATGGGCGACCCATTTTATAAATGTCACTCATCACAGATTTACCCTAATGAAGTGGCTTTCCATAATTTAATTGTTTCGCAGACAATTCTGTTGAATTTACATCCAATATATTTGTTATTGTTACAAAAGCTATGTGTTATGGATCTTTTTAAAAGAAACTAATTCTAATCTCTCTCTCTTCTCACTTTCATTCTCCTACACCCTCTTGTTTGTGTAATTCTTCTAGTTTATATAAAAACAGAATTAATATAGGAGAAGAAGAGCAGAACTTACCTGTAAGCTGAAACAAACGATGGTAGTGAAAGCAGGAAGTGGCTGGCAGCAGTTATTACACTCCCCCACCTGCTTCAGGCTCTGCTCTTTTTCCACTCCCTGAAGAAAACAGCTCGCCTCCACGTCAAACAAACAGGTAGAGGGGGCTGGCCTTGAATGGCTGACTTCCTTTACCGGCATCGAGGAGGCAGGTGTTCAGCCATTTTTTAACCTTTGTGTAATCCGAGTGTTTTTAACCCTTCACTCTGGTGCACTTGTTTAAGTGCTTCCTGCCCGAGTGTTACTTTATTACTCAGTGAGTTCGACACGTAATCATTTGTCCAATTTTATTTCTTTCTTTATTTTAAACCTTTTACTAAATATTCAAAGCTCGATCATTAAAATCACTGAATTTTGATATAGTTTATGAGAACAGCCCATATACAGGATAATGTAGCCTACTGACATGAAAATAAAAAGACGTTTAACATTAATTTCTTGCTTCTCTTATGAAAAGGTTTGAAAAGATTGAATGTATCATCATCACTTAACAATTTCATCATACAAAAAAATACAGTCATAATTTACTATTTACAACATATCCAAAAACCGTTTGTTTTTTATATCTAAAACTTAGTGATCTTCTCCTTGTAGTCTTTTTCTTTCAGTGCAATTTCATTGTCGCTGAAAACCGGACTCTCCAGCCCTTGAATATTTTTTGGATCTTTCTCAATTAAGTCTGACACCTAAAAAGAAAAAAATGAAATGCAATTAAATTTAAGTCATTTTACTGCACGTTATTATTTTTTTTTTTAACAGAAAAATTTCAGACCTGAATTTTTTTTTTTTTTTTTTTTTGTATAGTGTCTGTCAAACTGGTAATGAAAGGTCTCACCTCTGAGTCTGACTTTCTGCATCCAAAGCAGATGAGATCTGATTTTCTAACAAAGAACTCAGGTCGAGCTCTCTCCTGCTTACAGCCACCTACAGTAAAAATATATAAATAAATCAGAGTTTAGGTTCAATCTCTGACTTTTTTCTTCACCTACAAGAAGATGAAAAGAGTCACCTTACCTGAGATTGCACTAACTATTAGTCCTGTGATCATGGTCACTATTATGCCCACAGGGCAGAAGTACAGGTAGGACAATGAATACCAGTTGTCTGCCAAAGCTGGTCTCAGCCTGAAGAATGCCATGAGACAAGTTACAGTTAGCTTTGATGTCAGTATGTTGCATTAAATTGATCAAAAAATGACAGTATAGACATTTATAGTGTTACAAAAGATTTCTATTTAAAACAAATTATTTTTATTTTTATTGTTTATTTATATTTTTTATTTTCTATTCAGCAAAGAACCCTGAAAATGTAAAAACTATGGAGAAACTCATACATTGTTTTTCAACATTGATAATAATAACAAATGTTTATTGAGTAGCAAATCAGCATATTAGAATGATTTATAAAGGACGTTGAAGACTGGATTAATGGCTGCTGAAAATTCAGCTTTGACAACACAGAAATAAATTACATTTTAAAATATATGAAAACAGAAAATTATTTAAAATTGTAATAATATTTTACAATTTGACTGCATCAGTGTGTTTTAATCAAATAAATGCAGGTGGGGTGATCATAAGAGACCCCGACCCCAATCTTTTGAATTTTTGTGCAAATATATACAAATATAGGAATGCTTACTGTGGAGTTGTGGTTTGTAGGACTGTGGTGAATGGTGTGATAGTGCTGGTTTCATTCATGTCCGGTGCAATGCATCCTTCCACACTCAAGGAAAGCTGAAGGGTCTTCTCAGGTAACGGAGGATACACCTGAGCTCCAATTCCCACCCATAACGTTATAGCCAGGCCAGAAATCAAACCAACTAAACCTCCCTGAAGAAACACGCAGTTAATCCATATGAATCTGTGGTACATCAAATATAAACTCTAAAAGTTTAATTTTGGTTTAGTGATTAAAGTGCATTAAGTACTTTTGTTAATGTGACAGTGGTCTTGAAACCCTATTGGTTTAGATGTAGAATGATGTAAAAAGCAAATATTTTTTAGTTACTGATGCTATTGTAGAAATACCCTGTTCACAAATGGGTTTCTGTGGAAAACATTACTTGGTGCACTTTTAAGACACTTCAGTTATTTAAAAGATGCACAAAATGACACTTGAAATGTAGTAATAAGTACATAAGTTCTTACAGTGGAGTTCACACAGCGGAAGAACATGCCCAGCAAATAAAGGCCCAAGAGAGGTCCACTGATCATACCAAATATGGACAAAGCTGCCTGTGAAGGAAGGGTTGCATAGCATGTCATTACAGTCTGTTATCAGCAGAGGGTGCCTTTGATACAGTGAAAAACTCAAGCAAGTTTTTCAGGGACAGTACTGCAGTATTACATTCAAAATGTTGGCTTTGTGTATAGATTAGATTTACCTGCAGTATATTGCCCATCAAAGATGCAACACCAGCCATACCGATGCATACACCTCCATAGAATACACCTAAAGTTAAGCAGCACACCATTAACACGTCAGTCCATCATCCCCCTGCTTCAGTTGCCAGTGTATATACAGTTGGTGCACTGAAACTCACTCATGCCCATGTTGATCCAGGACAGCTGTCTCTCTGTCAGCCAGGGCCATGCTGGCTTCATAAAGTCCTCCACTGTGACAGCCACCAGAGCGTTGATACTCGACGACACTGTACTGTTGAAACCAGACACGTGAGCTAAAACTAATGCTATCTGACCTGACATCAACAAAATTCACATTTAGTGTTCCATCATGACTTAAAATCACAGGATCCCACACTTTGAGTTTTTTTTTTTTTTTTGAGAATTTTTTAAATTAGTATTTTAAGTACACTCTGATATTTCAAGTTGTTTTATGCTTTAAATAAATATAATAAAAATATTTTGTAAAATAATTAATATATTTAATATAGTTTTATATAGAAAATTATGATTAGAAAAATTAATTAATAATTAAAATGATCATAATTTATTTTATATATATAAACAATATATTGTACATCAACAATGTATTTAATATAGTCTAGTGTAGTTTTATATAGAAAACTATAATTGGAAAGAAATTAAATATACATAAATATATTTTATTTAATCGTATATTTAAAATTGTTTAGTGTAGCTATTTTATATGTATATATATTTAGCTTGGCACTGCTATCACAATTGCCCTTGCTCAGAAAAAAATTATCTTTCTAATGATGACCTTGGTCCTGGTTAGAAACCCTTTCCCAAAATGATCAGGGTGGATTTATCTGACAGACATTTATTTGTTGTTCACCTTAATGTCCCACTGTAAGCTGCAGCCACGAACAGTCCAGGCAGTCCTGGGAATTCTCCTAGTATGTCCATCACCAGATAAGGAAGGAGCTGGCAAACATTAGATTTGGTCAGATTAAACATAAACATTGTGAGCAAAGATTAAGACGCCACTACTGGGACTTGTATTACCTGGTCTGAAGCTCCTACATCTTTGTTGGTGAAAGGATCACAATCTTTATAGATGGAGTACATGGTGAGACCAGAGAGCATGGCCAAACTCACTGTGACCCATAATCCCACCATATTCAAATACAGAGATCTGTGTGGGCAAATGTTGACAGGACACTAGTGTTTGCACCATATTAGCTGTAGGAGCATGAGTAAAGTCTCATAATATCATGTCTTGAGTGAATATACTCACAGTTTGGCATGAGTCATTGTCTTACAGGAGATGTAGCGCTGGACCTGTGATTGGTTGATCGCGTACATGGATGTCCACATCAGACTGCCGCCAACAACGATTGTCCAAAAACTATGACGTCTCAAAGGATCAGGATCAAAACTGATGAAACATTTGAGAGGTATGTTAGAATATCTGTCTTTTTGTCTGTCTAAAGTCGTCTTAACTGTATATATACTGTTCAAACATTTGGAACTCATTCTATTATGCTGATTTACTGTTCAAGAAACATTTCCTATTATTATCAATGTTGAAAACAGTTGTGCTCCTTAACATTTTTTTTTTTCTCTGCTTAACAGAGAAATGTTTCACAGTAAAAACTGTGAAACTTTTCATTTTTTAGGATTCTTCGATGAACAAAAAGTTCAAAAGAGCAGCATTTATTTGAAATAGAAATCTTTTGGAACATCATAAATGTCTTTACTGTGGCTTTTGATCAATTTAATGTATCCTTGCTAAATAAAAGTACACATTTCATAAAAAAGAAAATCTAACTGGCCCCAAATTATTGAACAGTACTGTATGTAATCTAGTTTTCTAGAGCAGAATTCTTACCTGAACGTTTCCAAACGTCCTCCATGGTAGCTGTCATTCCAGACCTTTCCAAGTCCCCCCTGCAGCACAGCTCCACGAGCAATGACTGCCACAAACCCACTCAACATGATGATCATCTGGAATACATCTGTCCATATCACTGCCTTCAGACCTCCCTGTTAACAAAAGCATATTCATTTAAGTTAAAACACACAAATGGATAAACATTTTGTCCTTTTGTGCAAATCATAGATAATAGATAAGCACCTGAGGGCCAAGAATTATATATAAAAGACAGCAATGTTGGTGATTTCAAGCAGAAAAGTGGAGCTTTTTTCACAGCCTATATTGATTTTATTTTTTCATGGAAGTTTATGCATAAGTAGAAAATAGGCAGGGGTGCATGGGCCACTTTTCTTTCCCTTTGTTGCAACCTTTTGTTATTATTATTGAATTATGTTACTGACCAGGGTGCAGTAGATGATGCAGACGACCCCTGTTGCCACTAACACTCCCCACAGATCCAGACCGGTGACTGAAACACAACAGCTTATTTATAGACATTTATGTGTTTTCATTTGTTAAAATCATCCTTTGGGACAGAAAAGGGCCTCTAATTGAAACATTTACATTGTAAGCTTTATTTGATTTGATATACAATACCTGTCAAAAGTTTGGAATGATGCAATTTTTTAATGCTGTTGAAAGAAGTCTCTTATGCTCACCAAGGCTGCATTTATTTGATGATAAATACCTTAATATTATGAAATATTATTATAATTTAAAATAACTGTTTTCTATTTGAATATATTTTAAAATGTAATTTATTCCTGTGATGCAAAGCTGAATTTTCAGCATCATTACTCCAGTCTTCTGTGTCACACGATCCTTCAGAAATCATTCTAATATGCTGATTTGCTGCTCAAGAAACATTTTTTATTATCAATGCTGAAAACATTTGTGCAGCACTTCATATTTTTTTAAAACCATGATTTATGTTGAAACACTACAAAAAGTTTGGAGAAATATTTAACTAATAATAATAATACTTTTATTCAATTATTATGCAATGGTGTATTAATTTGATCAGAGGTGACACATTTATATTGTTACAGAAGATTTCTATTTCAAATAAATGCTGTTCTTTTGCTTTCTATTAATCAAAGAATCCTGAAAACAATCATGGTTTCCTTAAAAATGTTAAGTACAACTGTTTTCAACATTAATAATAATAAGAAATGTTTCTTGGGTAGAAAATCAGCAAATTAGAAGGATTTCTGAAGGATCAAAATTGCAATAATATTTCACAACATCGCAGTTTTACTCTATTTGTGACTAAATAACTGCAGCCTTGGTGAGCATTATAGGCTTCTTTCATCCAAACATTAATAAATGCAAATGATTCTTTACTTACTCTGATTAAGTGCAAGTGCAGGAGCATAGATAACCATGCCTGTGTATAAAGCCTATGAGAGATAACAATACCCGTTAGATAATTGGACAAAATCTCTTTTACCTTAAATTCTTCAATACATTCAATGCTTATGCAACATTATGGTGTGAAAGAAGAAGACACAACAGGAGTTGTTTTTCCAAAGTGATATACGATGACGCAATTGCAATGCGTGCTTAGTTATGTATAAAGTCATGCAAGAAGCTAAAAGCCAACTTACGGTTTGAGCAATATACATGCTGGTTCCAATCACTCGTATCAGCTTGTTGAAACGCATCTCCAAGTACTGCAAAAACAAGTGACCAATTCAATTAATTATTAGCAAACGAAACAACAAATTTGCTTTATATAATCTACATAATTACACAAAACTCAGTTTTCTACGATCAACTATTACATACTATTAACATCTGTTGTTTTAAAGGTTAATGATAAGAATCTTGTGCTGAAAAGTCACGTTGTCTAAACCTTTTACCGAAATACGTTATTGATTTATTTTAACTCTAAATATACACCTTTTTTTAATTAAGATTTATTTTACATTTTAATTTAGATTCATTGTAAATTTAATATTTTAAATTTACATTTTTGGTTGTTGTTTTTACGCAAAATTATGTAATCAGTTAGTCTTGGAATCACATTTTTCCATTACTTTAATTCGAAATCATTGAACCAATTTCAACTTTCAACTTCAAATTTTTAAAGTTAGTGTAATATATTATATGACTTGTACAGCCAATTTGATCATACATAAAATTTAAGGCAGCAACTGAACTTTAATTCAGTTTTTAAGTTGAAGTAACTGAAAAAAATTTGGATAGCGGTCATGGACAGTAACCAAGAGTAGCTTTTGCACTTTGGATTATACAATAAAACACTTTACTATGAAAATGTCTACTACAGTACAATGTCAGAAGCGATAAATCTATACAAATAAGCTATCCTGACACTACCTCTT
This sequence comes from Spinibarbus caldwelli, assembly GCA_039654775.1. Taxonomy (NCBI): domain Eukaryota; kingdom Metazoa; phylum Chordata; class Actinopteri; order Cypriniformes; family Cyprinidae; genus Spinibarbus; species Spinibarbus caldwelli. The sequence continues at coordinate 28,008,793 of CM077237.1, forward strand.
TCCTTTAATCCTTATCTCACTCTCTCTCTCTCACTCTCTCTGGTCCTTGTTCTATTTCCATCAATTGATTCTTCATCAAGCACAGGCACAAATGGTGTTTTTTTGTCCTCATGCAAACCCTTTGTGCCCAGTGTTGCCCTCTTACCTCGTATGTGCTGGTGATGCTCAGCCGGTAAAACAGAGGCACAAAGAATTCAGCGCTGATGATGGACATGATGGTATAGGAAAAGACAAAGACCCAGAACGGAGTGCCGTACATATACGCCTCTGCAGGAGTGCCAATAACAGTGATGCCTGACATAAAACTAGCCGTGAGGGACAAAGCCACAGGCACTGCAGACATCTGACGGCCACCCAGGAGAAACTCATCACTGCTGGCCTCCTTGCGTCCACGGATGGCTTGGAACAAACCGATGCCGGCAGCAAAGAGGATCAAGCCGGCGAACACCACATAGTCCCATACTGAGAACGTCGCAACTGGACCTCCGCTGCCCACCATGATTTGGAAAGTGCACTCAGAGAGACCTTGAAAAGCTATATAGCTGGTCAGAAGTGATGTTCAGATGGAAATTCCTCCGAAGCTTTTGCCAACAGGAGGACGAAACCAAGTAGCTCCTGTCAGTGCCAATAACTAATAAGAAGTCAGGTATTCTGTAATCTTGGACCAACCACAAAAAAACTTGGGTTAATGATCCCTCAAGGCCAGAAGACGTATCAAGTTACATTGTAAAAGGAAGTGAATGTTTTTTATTCCTAATCTCGCAGGAACAGTTTAATCTATGTTGCTTAATGAATTTAGGAGGACGGTTTGTGCTGACTTTCACAACGATTAGTTAGTCAACTCATTTGCACTCCATTGATAAGCTAACAAGGTAAACCGCAAGAAGCTCTAGGCTCTTTTGAGAAGATCAGAGGACTTCCAGAACACGACTAACGTACCATTTCATCACGTGCCCGTAGCAGGTCATGTCAAACTCTTCAGTTCCTGGTACTCTTTTGAAGTTTACTTGAAATAAGACTTTTGTTTTTAGTTTGAAAAGTTTGCCGTAGGTCCTGTTGAATCAGTATCTACTGACGATTTCAGGTAAATCAGAAACAGTGTGCAGTTTTCCATTCAGTTACAGCTTGACAGAAACATTACAGGTGATAAGATGAAACAATTATTAACAGCATGCGAAACAAGGGTTCTATAGGACGTCGTCAGATATGAGTACACAAAAGATAGCTGTAAAATCAGATATGGACACTATTCAATGGCACATGTGTACTGTGAACATGAACCTATAGTTCACTCCAGTAAATTAACATAAGTAATGGCGCTGCGGCGGTTGAGGAAGTTAATCTGTGACACTGTCAAAACATCTTGTCGTTGTGATGCTGTTACAGGTTCTCCAAGCTACAAAACAATTTTTAATGGCATTCTTTCTCCTGTTTGAGCGCTGAAGATGTATATCACTTAGCTGGAAAGAATTGCACACAAACTGTGCATGCATTTACTTTTCCATTTTCAATACTGTGAACTTTGCACACCAGATAAGGCCTGAAAGATTTATATGATGAGAGCTCGGTACATTGACTGACCTGATAGCGTGTGGCTTTATTAAAGATCAGGTGTGTGATCTGCCAAGCTAGATGACTAAATGAAACCCATTTGTTGCCATGTTATAACACAGCTTAATTTATGTACATAAACGACATAGGATATATTTCAACACTGAGTATCTTAGGAACACTAGAAAAGTAGTAAATGAATCCTGTAATTATTGTAGAAAAGTGACAATATATATGTTTATACCAAAGCTACACTATATTGCCAAAAGTATTGGGTCACCCCCTTCTAATGAACAGGTTTGACTACTTTAGTAATTTCCATGAGTACAAATCTTAATGTTTAAGCATATAATGATATTCTAGGGAGTTGTGTGCTTCTAATTTTAAAGCAACAGTTTGAACAGGACCCTTTTCTATTCTAACATGACAATGCCTCTGTGTATAAGGCAAGGTTCAAAAAGAAATGATTGATTTAGTCAGTGTGGAAGAACTTGACTGGGCTGCAGAAAGCCAAGTCCTAATCCAAGCTGAACACCTCTGGTGTGACTTTAAATGCAGATCTTGAGCCAAAAACTCTTTACCAAACATGACTTGTACATACACTATATGGACAAACGTATTGGGACACCCCCTTCTTTAGAACAGAAAAAGGCGCTTCCAAAACTGTGGCAACAAAGCTGGAAACATAATTCATGTATTTAAAAATTGTATTTCCATCTCTGTTGCAACAGTTTTGGAAGTGTCTAAAATGACTGTACCCATATGTACAAGTCATTGGTGTTTGGTAAAGAGTAACTTAAAATATTTCTCATAAAGTTCCTCCAGGACCAAAGGATACCAAAACCACTTACCTAAAAAAAATAAATAAATAAATAAAATAAAAATAAAAATCAGGCTAAATAATTAAATAGTCTGTTTGTGTCTAATTGTTCAATTTTTATTTATTTTGTTCTTTTAATTCATTTTTAATTCTATTTTTCATTTTTATTTTACAAGTCATTTTAGGAGAAACACCTGAGACTTAAGTTGATTTTCAAATCTAACAGACCTGAGGATATGAAAAGCAGCAGAAGCCTCTCCACTGAGTAGAAAAACCTAATTCAGATGCAAGGTAAATATTTAGTGGGCCCTGAATGGTGAGCATGTGGGTGATTTGGTTAGAAAGCATTTGTTTTATGCATGCTGCACAACAGATGATGATGGAGACAGATGGAGATCAGGTTCAGTGTCTGTATAAGAACAGCAGCCTTTCAACACAAACAGGCTTAGCCGGATCCTCCAGGTAAGTGGTCCTTTGACGTATACTGCTGTTTGACAGTGAAAAGGTTTAGGAAAGCTCAGAAAGACACATGAAATTATAGCTATGAGATTCAGTGTGTATTTTTGAGTTAAAGTTTAAAAAATACCTTTCTTCATTCGAAACTCTGCTGATTTTGAATATGCTTTTTCTGTTTACATCGCTGTTTTAAATTGTTTTTGTATGTAAATATGCTCTAGGTGGACGTGTTTCTTTGACCGTTGTGCCCATGTGAGTAAGAGCACCATGTTTTTAAGACGGTGTGTAAAGTTAAAAGTACCTCAATATCAAACTCCAAATCATGTGGGGTTTTTTCCTAAAAGAAAAAAAAAAAACTTTGCTTATGGACATATGTGAAGGGATTTCAGGTGTTCACTTTCCTTTGGAATGCCCCTACAAATGGCGTTCCCTTCCCAAAGTGCCCTTAAACGGTACAAAAACACCATTTGGTATTCGCCCTTACTATTACCTTCAAGTGGAGTTGGAAATAACTGGGTTAACGTTAACCCTAACCAGGTCAGGTTAACCATACAGTACTAGGAATCAAAACTGACAACTGTCAGACTTCTCAAAAGCCTTCATCACTTTAATTAAGATTTTAAAAATTTAATATTAAAGAACAGCCACCACAAAATCAGACTTTAGCAACTCTTTTTACTTGAGGTTAAATACAGATTTAAAATCTTAACAAGAAATAGTTTAATAGTTATGATACTGTTTTTGAAATCAAATCTTTGCACAGCTATGACAGGAAACACTGGTATCTAACAATGCCTTGGAAAAAAGTGTTAATCTTAAAAAGTAAAGCATATACATAAACCCAAATAGCAAATAATAGTTATTAAATAAGCATGTGTCCTATTCTGTGTCCAAAACTCCTGAAACAATGGTGTCTCATGTTTTAAAGCAGTCAATGCACTTTGGGAAAGAAATCAGTCAAATCTGTATAAGTGTGTGAAAATATTCAGATGTAACCCCCTTTGCTATCTTTAACATTTTCATAAGCAACTTTAATTACACAATTACAGTTACATTTATTTTGTAATTAAATGTTCACAATGTATTTCATTTGTTTATACTTCTTCCATATTATGTGTCCACTATGAATGTGTGACATGTCGCAATAATAAACGCCCAACTCGAAGGTACTGGAAGGCAGCATATGTAACCACATAACAATGCACTAGCAACCACCCACAACAAGTGCCAGAACCACTCACATTTCTCAAAAAATGTCATTTCTAGTTTGAGATGACTTTTTTTAAATCATATTGCCTGGTTTACTGTGATTTTTAGTGTTTAGGCTATATTTTGTTAGATTCACTATGGTTTTCCATATCCCTTTAATAGACATCCTGATATACCACCAGCTATGTCTCCTATGTATGTGGTTGGCATGCTGGGAATTTTGATGAAGTTAGCCATGCCTATGTGTGCCCCCACCGAGTACACCATTTACATCGAGAGACAGGAGTGCAATTACTGTGTGGCTGTCAACACCACCATCTGTATGGGCTTCTGTTTCTCCAGGGTAAGCGGACACAGTGAGGCAGATGTATAGAGATCTGGATGCAAGGAGAGATGTTCCAGTTGATTTGCAAATGACAGTTCTGCCAAACCTGTATGACTGATTTCTGTGGAACACAAACAGAGATCAGTTTTTATTTCCATTGCATGTAATTTTGTTTTGGGTTCCACAGAAGAACAAAGGTCGTGTGGGTTTTGAAATATATGAGCATGAGTAATGCAATAAATAAACTATTATTTTAAGATACAAACTGGTTTATAACCTCAGACATTTCCTAAAATGATTTAGTGTGGCTAAATCTGCATCACAATATTTGTCCTGTAGGACAGTAATGTGAAGGAGTTGGTGGGTCCTCGTTTCCTGGTTCAGAGGGGCTGCACATATCAAGAAGTAGAATACCGGACGGCAGTCTTACCCGGCTGCCCTTCGCATGCAGATCCTCACTTCACCTATCCGGTGGCACTTAGTTGCCACTGCAGCACCTGTAACACCCACAGTGATGAATGTGCCCACAAAACCAGCAACGCAGGAATGAAATGCTCCAAACCTGTCCGTCATTTGTACTCCAACCCTGAAGAGAGCAACTACATCCAGGCATATTGGGAACAGTATGAGTAATGTTTGATTAGTCCTTAACTAAAACTTAAAGTGTTTATGCTTAGCTGAATGTGCACAGTTGTTTTTTAGGTAATCGTTGAGTAAAGCTTATGCCACAAAGTTACCTAACACACTATGTTTGCTGTATTTTATATCAAGCATATGATGTCTTTAATGAGGTCAAAAGTGGTTAAAAAGAAGGTGTGCTTTTTAATGGGGCTCAAATACTTATGCCTTTATGGATAACATCCATTCTGTGAACTTTAGTGATGTTTTAGTGTTTAATTGGCTGTGCTTCAAAAAAAATACAGAGTGAAAATCCTTCCATAAAAATGAGTTTTTATCATTATTGTTAGTGTTTATGGTTTAACAGTTTGTCTGTGTAATTATTCATACTCTATTGTGGTTTCCAGTAAACTATAAAGACAAAGGTGAAGTAAGAAATTTCAGTCCCAGAACCAAGACATTTTCATGGCAATTTGTATTTATTTTACATTTTGGCAAATTTGTAGCTAATTCATATGAATTTGTTTGATTCTTTCATACATTTTCATATGATTTGTTGAAGTCCCATAACGGTTAGGTTAGGTGGTTAGGGTTGGACCTTCATGCTTTTTTTCTAAAAAATGTATGTTTCTGTATGAATCGCACTGTACAAAATTCATATGAAATCATTTATTCGTATTCTTTTGTGGTTTCCAATTGGTTGTAGGACAAAGGCTAGTCAAGTAAGGGATTTAAAGGATTAGTTTACTTCCAGAATAAAAATTTCCTGATAATTTACTCACCCCCATGTCATCCAAAATGTTCATGTCTTTCTTTCTTCAGCTGAAAAGAAATTAATGTTTTTGAGGAAAACATTCCAGGATTTTTCTCCATATAGTAGACTTCAATGATGACCAACAGGTTGAAGGTTCAAACTGCAGTTTCAATGCAGCTTCAAAGGGCTCTACACATCTTATCTAGCAAAACCATTGGTTATTTTCTAAAAAAATTATATATTTTTTAACTAATTTAATACTTTTTGATCTTTCCAACATGATTATATAATGCATGAAGTTGCGCATGTGCATTGCAAATGACCATTTGTGGTTAAAAAGTATATAATTTTTTTTTTTAGAAAATGACCAATTGTTTTGCTAGATAAGACCCTCATTCCTATGGAATGCCAATTCTGCCATAATTAGAAATAAATAAATGTACAAAGATATGTAAAAAAGCAAATATAAATAAATAAACGTACAAAGAAAAGTAAAAATAAATAAATAAATAAATAATTATTTATAATTTTATTTCCTTATTTATGTATTTTTCCCCCACATTTATTTATTTCCACTTTTATTTATTTTCACATTTATGTATTTATTTCTACATTTATTTATTTCTACATTTCTTTGTCCGTAGGGTAATGAGGAGGGCGTGTTTTGCCTCAGGAATAGCAATCGAGCCAGAGTAGTCGAGGGGTAAGCTTTGAGGCCACAGTGACACCTTGTGGTGCCCAAACGAAATGCAAGAAGTGTAGCCTACATGACGTGCCTGTTGATAGTGTGTGATGAATGACTTAGATATGTCATATTGCATATGTCATGCAATATGGCCAAAATCTTATATCACGGGTCAGTGGCGTAACTACTGACAGCGCAGGCAGTACAGCCGCACGAAGTGACTATGTTAATATAAATATAAATATTAATAATACAATGTAATTAGTGCCGAAATTCTTCACAGCAGTGAATAAATACATAAATTCCAAGCGGCAACCTCCTGCTCTCTCTTGTGAAACCAACACGGAAGTAACTAAAACTGCAATTCATCAACTGGCCGCTAGTGGCTGCAAAAGGGAGTCTGTGCCATATACTCCCCATGTTAAAATGCCCAACTTTACAGCAGAAAAAAAAAAAAACATGTTTACAGTCTGGTTCAAAAAATGACTTTGGTCTATATAGTTAATTTTGCCCTTCATGACAACTGAGGGAGGTGAATTTTTTTATAACTCATCCGTTTAAATTATATTAAGCCTTAAAGTTATGCATAATTACGGGCATGGCCACTTGAGTGACAGGCGGATTGCCCGCTTGTCACGCTAGGTGGGTGTGGTTTCAGCAACCAGCTCCACTCACGCCCTGCCTCTTTGCCCATTTTTGATTATCCGGGAGTGACGCGCGGTGACGCGCTTCTAAGATGGCGACGGCCGGCTCCACCCACTTTAGGCTTCAAAAATGCTCTTCAGAATCCTACGTGTGACGTCACGGACACCACGTCCATGTTTTTATACAGTCTATGATAAATTCGCATGTTTAACTCGTGTGCTTTGATAGTCTAGTGGTAAAGCGTTTGTCAAGCATTTCTGAGGATTGGGTTCTAATTCACCCTCATATAGATTTTTTTTTTCTCATTAAAACCAAAAGTGTTCATCAGTGATTGTGTATCAAGAGCTGGGACACGTTTGTGTGCATTTTGTTTTGTGCTTTTACCAGAACGAAGCGCTCGATCGTCTGTGTGAAGACGAAGCATTGTGCACTGATAACAGAGCAACAAGCACTCGCCATGATTTCAAAAACAACACATTCCAGCGATATATCGCCTGTTATTTAACACATACCAACCAGTTTCTTATCGAATGGAGATGTTTCTTTCTTTTAGGTACATCCTTGCGGCACCGCGAGATGTTGCAAAAAGTGGTGGGGTCGTGGGGTGGGGTGCTTTTACAAAAGCACAAGGTTTCGTTTTTATTGTGAGTGTACACAAATAAAAGTAGACCATTTATAGTTTATAATGATGGCTTGCTCTAATCTGTATAGCCAAAAATGAAGGAGTAGGCTATTTTAAGTTGCTTCTGCTGTAATATATATATATATATATAATATATATATATATATATATATATATTGTTGCTGTAATATATATATATATATACTTTATTGTATCTAAGGGCGTGTCTACACCTAGAGAACCCATTACAATCAGTTGATGCTGTGACTGTCCACACGGGAAGTGGCGCGACGCAACAAATCTTCTACAGTAACTGATGCCTCGTTCTATCCCGAATCTTTGAAATATGCATTGTATTTTAAGCGTTTTTGTGCATGTAAAAGTAGGAAATATGTCTGTGAAGGGAATTTGTAGTCGCGTTTCAAATGCATTGATCTACCCCAAGGCTTGAGTCGACTCGAGCGTGTTCTGAGCTGGGCTGCGATCTTAGCGCTTAAGAGTGTTTTCTACGAGTCATTTTATGAACGTTCGTTATTGTTTCACGTGTGTTTCCCAAAAATGCACTTAACACAGTCGCAAGTAGCCCTGATTTAAGTGCTATTTAGGAGTCGCTATCCGTTTGTCTAGTGCTGAAATGTCAATTTATAGAATGGCTCGTAATTGTTGTACACGCTCGTTTATTGAAATGTTAACCTAATGCTGCGTTCCAGACAGCTCGGATATAATATAATATAATATAATATAATATAATATAATATAATATAATTAATATAATATAATATAATATAATATAATATAATATAATATAATATAATATAATATAATATAATATAATAATATAATATAATAATATAATATAATATAATATTCATCTACTAGCCTATATATAATAATATTATATAATATATATTATATATATATATATATATATATATATATATATATATATATATATATATAGTACATTAATAATATTATACTTATAGATTAATATTATACTATATAGTAGGCTATATAATATCTGTAGAGACGTTATTTCCGGGTCCAATACATGGGTGGTTTTCATGCACGTCAGCAAGTCATTGACAGATTTTTTGAGTTTATCCCTATTTTTCCCATGTCTTTGAAGCATATTTCCTACATTACTTATTTTATTCGTTTTTTTTCACTCATTTAATTTAGATGTGTATTTCTATTTTTTGTTTTCTGCCCTTTTTAATCATTTCATTTATAAATTCATTTTTAAAAAACGAGTAATAAAGTGTAGCCTACAATAAAATACAATCAAAAGTTTTAATTATTATCACATTGCACTTGAATAAAGTTAAAGGTGTAATCTGCCGAGTGTCCTGCAGGTGACCTCATAATTCTGTCTACGATGCACGTATAGGGATTTACGATTACTCCAGAGCACTCGTAGATCTACGAAGATTTGCAAGTACTACTTAAGTTACGATGGTTTTGGGATACAGTCTGCAAGTCTAAGATGATTCGTGCGATCGTTTTTACGATTAACTTAAGCTTACGATGCTTTTGGGAAACGCAGCCCTGGTGTCCGAGTCTCAGTCAAATGCAAGCTCTTATTAGCCCCATCCATTCACACCAAATGTGATTATTAATGGAAAATATCAAGTGCTTCCATTTCAGAGTGCCTGTTATTAGATCTATTGAAGATGTTACTGTTCATGTTTGCCAGCCCAAGACATCTCAGAAATCCAGACCGGACGATGTTTTACAGCCATGTCCAGAATAAAGAGTATGTATCCATGTCACCCAGTATACTTACAGTTAGGGTGATATTAAATGACTTAGCCCGTGACAGTGAAAATAACATAGTAATGAGGGCCCCAGTGCAGGCTATTACGACGGGCCCCCTGGGCTGCACGGTTATGAAGTACATACAAACACACAACACTCTTGTCTAGAAGGGAACACATAAGCGAATTTGTGTCTATTCTACTTAATTTAGACCACACTAAAATCAATATCTTATCAATTAATTAAGTAGGCCTAATTAACACATGTATTCAAGAAATTTATTAAAAACAGAATAACGACATATTGTTTCAGCCTTACTCAAAGGCCGCGGAAACATGGTGGGTTCGTTTGTTACAATCCATTCCACAGCCGACATTCTTGGTTTTCTTCCTATTTATTAAATCCAGACAACTGGTTGATGAAACATTGATTAAGATTAAGATACAATTAATACAAAACGAAATTCACTTCAAAGAAAGGCTTTCTACAAAACAAAACTCAATGAAGTGGTCAAAATCATGTCTGACCCACTCCATGTCTCCCGACATATTGTGCATCTCATGAGCCTATATCTTGGTCATGCTGTTCACTTTTCATAATCAACATAGATGAAAAATAATAATAATAATAATAATAATAATAAAATTATATATATATATATATATATATATATATATATATATTATTGCCTAATATTTAAACAAATAGGTCTATGAAACTAAATAGGCTACGCTTTCTTTAACCCTCTGGCCTACGAACACACCGGCGCCTTCTGATGGATTTTTTGCTCATGACAGCAGAAACAACTTAAAATAGCCTACTCATTCATTTTAGGCCATACAGATTAGTGCAAGTCTCAAGACATTATAAACTATAAATGGTCTACTTTTATTTGTGTACACTCACAATAAAAACGTGCTTTTGTAAAATAAAAATAAAAATAAAATTAATAATAAACAGGGTGCGCTTTCAACGAATAATTATCAATTTATCATATGTATATGCAAATGACAGATAACAAATAAAACAAGACTATTCATTCTGTGGAATATTTTTAATAGTTTCCTCAAAATACTAGCCTACTGAATAGGCGTAGGCATTTGCAGGTGGGACATGTCCCCACGACACCACCACATTATTTATTTTTGTTTTTTTTACTTTTCTTTGTACATTTATTTATATATTTATTTATTTATACTTGCTTTTTTACATTTCTTTGTACATTTATTTATTTATTTATTTATAATTGTGGCAGGATCGGCATTCCATACATTCCTCGGCTGGGATCGTTTCGAGCCCTTTGAAGCTGCACTGAAACCTTCAACCCGTTGGCCACCATTTAAGTCCACTATATGGAGAAAAAATCCTGCAATGTTTTCCTAATTTCTAAGAAACCTAATTTCTTTGTGACTGAAGAAAGAAAGAAATGAACATCTTGGATGACACAGGGGTGAGTAAATTATCAGGAAATTTCCATTCTGGAAGTGAACTAATCCTTTAACCAAAACAAGAGATGGAGTGAGTAATTTCAGATGATCCTTCATGCTTACTTTTTTCTAAAAATTGCATGTTTCTGTGTGAATCACATCGTACAAGTTCATACAAAATCTCCACCTTGTAAAAAAGTTACACTTTCTCATGTGATTGGGTTGGGCAGAACTGCAAAACTAATGTAAAAAATATTCACCCTGTCTGCCATTAGTCAAAAAGATCCCACCTTAAAACACATACCATTGGTTGAACCAATGTTGCCAAGCTGAGCTGGGGTGCGTTTCCCAAAAGCAACTATGGTCGCAAGTTCCGTCGTTACCAATAGAGTTCAATGGAACTAACGACCATAGTTAGACCATAGTTAGAAACGCACCCCTGCATGATTGGGAGGCCTAAAGGGCCATTTAAAAACTGATTCTGAAATTGTGCCACTTGGTAAAGCATTGTTTTGCGTAAATGTTGTTCATTAAAAGAACTGCTCTGTATTGAACCACCATACAGTGTCATTGAAATGTAATTGTCTAAGAAGTAGCCATCATTGCGGTGTGTTTGTGTGTAGTAAAAGAGCACTCATTGCTAGATAATGCATATTTAGAGAGGCAAACAGCTGTGGGTTATTTATATTAGGAGTTCAGAGGATGGTTAACCCAAGTTTGCATTCATTCAAGTCCTTTTGTTAGTGACTTTATAGGCCATATTGTATTGTATGGGAAATTTTAACCAGCGTTACTACGTCTTTCTTTTATGGCTGTCAGCTATTATATATTCTTCTTTTTTTATGTGGCAGAAAATAGGGAAGAGTTAGCCTATAGAAGAGTGTTGCCTAGAGGTGGGTCAAGAACTGACACCATGGTCACATGCTTGCGGTTCATGGCAGGACAACAAATGAAATATATTAGGTCCCACCTCTCAGTCAGTGTCCTGTCAACCAGTACAAACATGACCTACTCCTCCCTAACTATGGAAAACCACTACACTTGATATAATTAAGAGAAAACATACTGTATGTTCCTTTTGTTCCCTGTCCAAACGTACAAATCAATAACTTTTAATCTGTCATGCATGGGTTACGTAAGGTTGTTTTCGGTTGTCATTTCATTATTTCTCCTTGTTAGTTTTCCTTTAATCATGTTCATTCACATGCAGAGACGGCCATTCCACTATGATCCCTTTCATATTATTCAAGGATTCCTGTCGGCTTGGTCACAATCTGACCAATCAAATGAAAATGGCGCAAAGGCTTTCTTGACAATAGTGCATGAGTCTATGTTTGATAATCCAATGCCCTGATATAATAATACATCAAACAATAAAGCTGCTGGAATCCGGCTGCTCAGCAGTCTTTTGCAGGCTTGGTGGGACTAGCATACCTTCCCCATGTGTTCAGGGTCCAGTGGAATTTTTGTGCCGCATTCCTCTTGCTAAACCTGGCTAGACTTGAAACATAAACCCAAAGGTTGAGAAGCCCAAGGGTGAATTTCAATGGGGCTGTTGTTGCTGAAGTTCAACAGTGTTCAAATTTGTCTTTAAGGTATACATTCCAAGCGGGTCTTTTAAGATGACCTAAATAACTTTCATACAGGTCTCAACAAGTAGGTACCTCTAAAAAATGTATAGAAGAAAAGTCTGGAAGATAAAATAACAGCATGACACAAGAATACAGCCTTGTGATGTGGTAATGTAAATTAGGGCTGATCAATAATTCACGTGTTATGAGTCAATGAGCTAAATAAAGATGTTACTCTGACTGATAACCACCATCTGCAGGCCTGATAGTTTTAATAGAACACCTGTACATTCATTGTCTGTTATTTTAAGCATATCAGAGAACTTTTTTCTTAATTTAGAACTTCATTTTTAGAACTGTCAACCAGAGAAACAAAGATTAGCACGTCGATCACTGATCACTGATCTTTCTGGAGTTTCACTGAGAAGAAGCTTCTAGGTATTTACTTTCATCATGCTCTAGGAAGAGGTGTGCTCTTAATCTTCATATCTTAATCACAGTTAGGCTACTTAATCACCAATTACTACACCAAACAAACAAACACGTTGTGTCTCACAACACAGTTTGTAATTATAGGGTTTCAAGGGGGAAATGTGGAAAAACTTGTTTTCTTGTTGGGCTTTTCCAGTGTTTACCATTTCTACATAAGCATTCTAATGTTAATCAGGGCAATCAAAGAACTAGTGTCTGTGAAAGTAACATTTTTCTGTGATTGCTGGAGAACACATCCACTATATATATATATATATAAATTAATAGAGAATCAGGAAAGATGAAAATTACAGAAAATAAGTCAAAGAAAATGTAAATATTTATGTTAAAATAGTAAGCTATTTTATATTTTATGTTATGTTTTTCTTTGTGTCATCCAGCTCTTAATGTATATATTTTATGAAATATAATGTAAATGATAACTATACATAATTATTCATCTTTCTTTTATTATTCATACATATTGTGTTTAGAACAAAATGAGCTATTATTTTGGAAGCGTCACAGAATGAAATACCCGTTCTTTCCATATGGCCACTGTAATTTGACACCGTGTTCACTTGCACCCCTCGGACGCTCTCGACGCACGCTATGACTCATAGTAGGAGGTCCTTAGAACTGTCTGGCAAATGATTGGACAAGTAAATGTACATTCTGCACAAAATCTCCGCCTCCTATTTTTTAAAGCTGAGAGGAATTTTCCATTCAAACGTTCATTCAAAGCTCCTCGTCGTGGAAGGTTCTAGTATACGAATCCTCGTTAAAATATTTGAACGATTTCGGCTCATTTCTGAGGTAAGTGTTTATTTGGGAAAAAGCGTAAAGCAGATTTATGCTCTAGTGCTAATATAGAAGCTAAATAACTTAGTAGAAATATAGCAGAAATAGAAATGTTGTGCAGCAAGCTTTTCACCGCACAAACGTTTACCGGTAATATAACGTTACTTATAAAAATTTTATGTCTTCGGGGTTGGAGGTATGATCTCTCAAGTCTTTTAATTTATTGAAACCGGTTTTAGTTTGCCGTGTAACTAACTTGCGGTTTAGACCGTTAGGCGAAAGCGGGTAATTCATTTCCGCTTTTCTATAAATGCTGACTGAATTTCTTTAAACGCATTCAAATGGTTGCTTTCTAAAATTGTTTTATTTATTTTTTTAATTGCAATATGTACTTAATTGTCTTGTTAATATTGCATTATCTGTATCTTTATCTTTAACGCAACAGCCACAAAAAAAAAAAGAGAATAGGGAAAGATATTTGTGAAAATGTTTATAAAATTGCCAAAGAAATAACATGCAGAAACTTAAGCTTGTTGCAAGCTTAAATTAATGGGCGTGTGTAAGAGGAATGTCACTGAAACGTGTCAGGTTCGTGAATGAATCATTCTTTTGAGTCGACTCTTTATGATGAACACGTTGAGCTGGTTCACAAAACCAGTTTGAAAGATTCGTTCACGAATTCACTTAAACATTCCTTGCAATTAGCGAGTCAACAACTAACACCCTTATTAATAAATTGCATAATGTGCATATATGTATGGCTTTACCGAAACGTTTTAAAGCAATTAATCTGTGGGATGTTAGAGACCACGTGATTGCGTAATTACGTCAGAACGTAAAAGAACTGCCCGCGCTTTGACTGTTCGAAAGAGCCGATTCGCGGAAACGAGTCGGACTTCCCATACCGTAATCTCAACAGCCCAGAGATCCATAGATATACGCCACAGAGCCGAACCCCCTGACTGAACACATGCGCGCGCACACACGACACATTAGCCGGAAGTGAGTCAGTCTCATTTGACCTTATGGCTCAGTGTTTCGGCCGGTGGATTAAAACGTCATGCGATGCGTAAGAAGAGTTTAATGACAGTGAGCTGTAAGTTATTTTGACGGTTGTAGAGTACGTGTAGACAGGCTTATATCAGTCAGTTAACATTGATCACTGTGTCTTTACTCCAGGTCTCTGCGCTCGAGGTCTGAACTTCCTTCACTGATCACTGCAAGAAGCTCTCATCAAACTCGATCTTCATCTCATTCCTGAAACTTCAATATGTCTCAGCAAATCAGGTACAGGAGATTATAAATCATTAATAGAAATTAAGGAATCAGGTTGTTGTTTTTGGGTTATGTTTTTATATAAGTATGTGTGTATAAGTATGTATGTGTGTGTATGTATGTATGTGTGTATATATATGTATATGTATATGAATTAACAAAAGCCCCCTTGAGTTTGAATTTGCATATTTTAAGTAGTTAAATGTTCAGTAATATTTTGTAAATAGCTAAATGTTGTATAATATCTTGTTTTGATATCGACGCATTTAAAAAAGCACCATTTAATTCATATGTGTTGTTATTTTTCTAGGCATGTTTTGATTCATTTTGTACATTTTTCTTCTAGCCTCCCCGCCAAACTGATTAATGGTGGCGTTGCTGGCATCGTTGGGGTCACTTGCGTGTTTCCCATCGATTTGGCCAAGACCAGACTCCAGAACCAGAGACAAGGCCAGAAAGTCTACAAGAGCATGTAAGGGCTTATCACTTCTTTTTCTTTAAACTGCTTCAAAAAATTCCTGTAACCTTTACATTCTGTTTTAATTCACACACACACACTACTATTAGATACTCCTGCTTGTTTCATGGCTGTGTGTCATTCCTCACTTTGATTTGATTAGCCATGCATTGGTTGTTAATCCTAGTGGAATGTGTGATGCATGGTCCGGCATTAGTTTCCGCCTGACATGATGGTTCAGCCGTTATGGCCACTGCAAAGCCTTATAAGGATTGAGACCAGACCGTGTCGGATGCATGGTGTAAAAACGTACTGAACATACCACATGTGGCTTTTGTTGCTAATACAGGTTAATTTGTTGAAGCAGAAGTAGGCTGACCCATGTTAACACAACTCTGCTTGTCTTTTAGGATTGACTGCCTCATCAAAACAGTGCGATCTGAGGGATATTTTGGCATGTACAGAGGTAAGATTCACTTCTTTTTTTTTTTTATTTTTTTATTCTTTTTTTTTTCAGTTCATAGGATTCTTAATGTGTAGTTATGCCCTATTTAGATTAGTATAGCCTCTTATATGGCATGATGGGTACACCTGAATAGACTTGAAGAATCTAGTCCATATGACTTTGGAGAATGAACTAGAATAGCTTGTCTGGTCGTAGTTAAATGCAAACTAATACATTTTTGTGCTATTTGTGGCACTAAAATAGCAATATTTAAGCACTTTCCTTATGTCTAAAAAATTAAGTTTTAGTTCAACACTTTCATTTATTTTTTATTTTTATTTTTTTTGTAATTTTTGAAGACCGTTCAGATGATACTTTGGTTGGTAAATGGCCACTATAACAGCCTAGAGTAGTATATAACCCTTTATTTTTAACCCTCTGACGTATGGCGTGCACTATAGTGGCATTTTAACCATTCAAGGTGTGATGTTAAATCCAAACACGAGGTGATTTTTCTTTGACCCTCAGCCATAATTCTACATGATTGTCCTTATTCCTGACAACATATCTCGCATAAGTACCTCTGTAATATTTACCATTATCTTACAATGTTAATGAATTAGTCTCTCAAAATACATATTTTATTTTAAATTCATGTAAATTATGTACTCAATGAAGAAATTGGAAATGGTTATATGGTGTTTTAAAGTATGAGGAAATGCTACTTTTTTTTGAGATTAATAATTAATGCATCAGTGGGTTAATTTTAAATGAAGCAAATCAAACATGTTGTAATTATTACGTTTGGTAGATCGGCTGTTTGGCTTGAGTTATTCATTAGACCAATATAAGTATCCTTGAAGAGTGTTATCTGTAGAGTTTGGAGGAGATTGGAGGCGGTGTTTTGTGCCGGGTCTCCATTTCTGTGAGGAATGCTGTTGTTTGCATCTGTGTTTTTCATGTTACAGACATGGGTCCCCGCTGGGATAGTGAAGGCTAGCCGATAAGGCGCAGCCACGCTGGAGGCAAATCATTTATCATGGTTCTTACTCACTCTGCTCTATTACAATTAGGCACCAATTTTTGTTTTATTTATACATAATTGTTGAATTTTGATATTTACTTTTTTGCCTCTTGTCTTTGTAGTTTTATTTTTATTTTTTATTTATTTATTTTTTTCCCACTTTCTTCACTGTCTTTGCTCTTGTCTCATTCGGTACTAACCCATCTTGCCACATTTTGTTAACATCTAGAATGTTTTGTTGGATAGCCTATTCTTCATCATCATCATCACCACTTACACTCATTATCTGCTTTGTCTTTTTTAAGGTCTTTTTATCTGATCATGTGAACAACCGCTGTGCTTTGTCTTTAAAGACAGCGGCATCTTAAAATAACATGGTTTCAATTAGGGCTGGGCAGTATGACCAAATTCTTATATTACTGTAAATGTATATTTTTGCCTAAATTCAACCCAAAATGTTTTATCTTGCATAATTATACAGTTATACTTTTTTGATAACATAATGAATAATTTACAAATTAAAGTTACTTAGTCTTTATTCTTTTCTTTTATATGGATTATTTTCTTTAGTATGTGAACTTGAGGAATGCACAACAATTCCATATGTCTGTAAAACAGATTTCACTTCATTTAACACTTGAGTTTAAAAACAAGACTCAATACAAGCAGTGCATTATAAATATAATATAAACAGTATAAATAAATAATATAAAAAATTTGAAGCTGTTGTGAAATAGTTGTGCTCTCACATTAGTTGATTAATATTAAAACTACAGTTAGCATGTGTAACACATCAAAACTATACAATGGAAGCAGCTGTTTGCAACAGTTTAGAGAATAGGCTATATTTCTCTCTATTGTTTGCAGATTGAACACTGCATGAACAGCACAGCAGAATCTACCTGCTGACACGTTTCCACACTATTATATACAGTGATACTGCACAACCCTAATGTCGGTCTCTTTCTGGAATGTGCCTGCATTCATTTTAGTCTCACTACATTTATCTGAATATACTATCCTGTTTTCTGTCCTCTGTTTGTTTATATACTAGTTCATTTTTTGGTTTTGTTCACATTATGTAAAATCCCCCTCCATCATCAGCTCACAGTTCTCATAAGCTTTGCTTATATTAGTCTGTTAGTAGCATTTTTATCTGTTTGAATGGTATTTGATAAGGTCAATGTTGTATATTTATCTCTGGTTTGATGGTGGTGGGGAATGTGTGTTTGCTGATCTGTGATCAGTTGTTGTGTAGTTTCTTTAACCCTGTGTTTGTTTGTCTTTTAGGTGCTGCGGTTAATCTTACACTGGTCACTCCTGAAAAGGCCATCAAACTGACTGCCAATGACTTCTTCCGGTGCCACCTCTCCAAAGATGGGTATGTTTGCTACTGCTGCACCTCTTAGTGCTTGTTCAAATGCAAAAAAACTGTTTATATACATCTATAATCATTCCCTTGTTTGTTACAGGAGAGGGCTGACTGTATTTAGAGAGATGTTGGCTGGATGTGCTGCTGGCATGTGCCAGGTTATCGTCACTACTCCAATGGAGATGCTGAAAATTCAACTACAGGATGCTGGGAGACTAGGTAGGTTTCCTTTTTGTGCATAATGTAGCAATGAAATCTAGCCTATTGAGTATTCTTGATTCTGATTGGTCATTTGTGTCATTGGGTATCAATATTTCTTGGTATTGTTGGGGTTATTTTGCAGTAATGTGAGTGCAGTGTAGTTGTATTACTCACTCAGTCATTTAGCTGTAGTAACAACTTTCTGATCATCTTCACAGCCGCTCAGCAGAGAAAGCCAGGCATCATTCCTCCCAATAGACTGGCGACCACAAACGCGGTGTTGAGTCGCTCCTACAACGTGGTGCCCAACACCTCACCCAGGGCCGTATCTGCCACCCAGATCGCAAGAGAGTTACTGCACGCTCAAGGCATCCAGGGGCTCTACAAAGGCCTTGGTGCAACTCTGTTGAGGTAATGCATCGTAAAATCTTTACTGTAACAACCCTAAATGCAAACATTCACAGTAATGAGACCATTAATGACTTTTGTTTTCTCCTTTTTTCTTATTTAGAGATGTACCTTTCTCGATCATCTACTTCCCTCTCTTTGCAAATTTGAACAAGCTGGGTAAGCCCTCCCCTGATGAGGCTGCACCATTTTATTGGTCTTTCATCTCTGGATGCGCTGCAGGCTCCACAGCTGCTGTTGCCGTTAACCCATGTGATGGTAAGAGTTGTTTTTGGTCCTCTTTAGCCCTGTTTCATTGATGCACTTCTAAAAGGAAATGCACATGCTCACAATTTTTATATTATTTGGCAGTGGTTAAGACCAGGCTGCAGTCTCTGAGCAAAGGAACCAATGAAGAAACCTACAGCGGCATAATTGACTGTTTCAGGTGATGCATCAATCCTAAAAAGTTTCAAATGTTACGATTTAACTGATTTGTAATTCTGGAATGTGAGTATATCATCTACAGTGTGTGACCTTTGCTTGTTTTTTCATTCCTACAGAAAGATCATGAAGCGAGAAGGACCGTCTGCTTTCCTGAAGGGTGCGGGCTGCAGGGCTCTAGTCATCGCGCCGCTCTTCGGTATCGTACAGGTCATGTACTTCATCGGCGTGGGAGAGTTTATCATGAGCCAGTCCTCCCTAAAGCTAATCTCTGACTGAACAGACCCCAGTACCTCTCAGACTGTGGCAGCTACATAACCTTTTACAAGAGAAGATAAACATTAATCAAGATGGTAGAGTTGTCAAGAGAACGGCAACTTCTACCCTGGTTAAGTTCCTGTGAGTTTTTTCCAGCCTTACCACACTTCCTCTATGGTTTACAGGCTTATTTGATGGGCTGTGGCCAGTGTTTTGCACTTGTTGGTAAGGATACGTCTGGAGGAGAGCGCTTAAGACGTGCTTACGTTTTCTAGAAGCATTTGTGAAGGTTTCCCCTCAATGAGGGAGACTGGTGTCACTGTAATGACACTAATGATATTCTTGACTCTTTTTCATCTATCTCTCTACAATTCTTTTTATATTAATTCTACTGTCGCTTTTTTTCCTACTCAGAATTCATTTCTTTGTATTTCTGTTCCTGTCACTGTTTTCAGTGTCTAAACAATTGAGTTACTTAAAGCTTTTGAAGCTTTCAGACCTTGTAACCCTAAATTGTTAACAATTTTAGGGAATGTCATTGACTTTCATTCCATTTTGTTCCATCAGCTGCACATCGTGCTCCATTTCGGTTCTTGAGCCGGTTTTGGTGAAGGTACATAAGGTGCAGCCTAAAATGCAGTATGCAATGACGACATAAAACAGTCTAACATTTGATGCATATCGTATTTATGCAATATTTTGTCACTTTGAAGATGTGAGATTTCTTCTTCTTTTTTTTTTTTTTTTTTTGTTACATGGACCAGCATGTTACAGCTGTAGCTTCCAGGGATTTCTAATCCTAAAGCATAGGTCATTATTTTCAAGTCATGTTTGCCTTAAATTAGCATTCAAGACAAACTCTTCAAAGTTTGAGGGACCTGGCCTTGAGCAAAAGGCTGTATGTTTAAGTGCTGTGATGTTTGATGACAGTATTAACATCTTCCTACAATGACACCTCAATGCAACATGTATTAATTTCTGTTTAATGCAGTGGTCTAATTCAACATTACAAAAATGAATAAAAAAATCAAATGTTTATTTGTGAGCTCTGTTTTAATGTTGCTCAGGCTTTCATGCCCTGTGACCCATATTTTATTATTTCAAAGCCATTTACATGCAATTCAATGTTATGAAAGAGTAAAAAAAAAAAAAAAAAAAACTAGATGTTAAGAGCAACTACAAAAATGTGCATATTATTGTTTATAATGGGGGTTTGTCAGTTATAAAGGCACATAGATCAATAAAACTAGTAGGTCACATTCCTGAACAGACCCTCAGAAGCAAAAGATAAAAGGAAATGGTTGAAGATTTACCTCAGACGTTTTTGGTTGGGCTGGGTTTTTGCAATTTTACAGCAGTATTGCCAATGACATTTGTTGATCTCCCTACCAACTGGTATTTGAACTTTACAGATTCAAAATCAGCCAAGTATGGAAAGTAATATGCATTCAAAAAGATTAAACCAGTGACACTTGAAAAAGTCAACATGAATCAAACAATTTAGAGGTTTTTATTGTCTGGAACATGGAGGCTAAAAGTTGTTTTTCTCTCAGCAGTAAGTTTCGTCAACTCTGCTATTATTGCTGTAATCAATATTTTATTACTATTAATCAACCATAAATTACTACTAGCAATATTTAAAAATGTGACCTACAATAGTAGCCTAAACACTGATGTTTTTTTGGTTAACATTAACCAATAGCCAATAGGTGCAACATCAAAAACTTGTTTCAGAGTAAGCAAATTAAGTTTTGATGAAAAATTGCACTGATGAACCTCTCACAATAAAACTAGGAATGTTATGAAATTAAAATGATGTTGAGTTCGTGTTGACTTTGACTCAGTCCACTTCTCAGCTTCATTCAGTATCTTTATGATGTGGCAATATTACAATAACCAAATATTCATAAACGGCAAAACACGAACATATGACCCATTATCTATCAGCACAGAAACCTGGTCTAGTTTACACAATAAATAACATTAAAAAAAAAACATGAAAAGTAGTTGATCAGTGAGGCAGCAGAGAGCTTATTTACATCAGCAAGTCCAGTTCACTGTGAAAGTCTGAACTGAAGACTCTCTATTAAGGGAGATCAAGTTTGAAAGAAGCGAGATGTACACTGTGAAGTTTCCCCTTGTGATGATTCAGTCATAAATAATTGAAGACAAAATAAATGTAAAGGTTAATGCGGTTACAGTAGCAGTCCATGCAGTGGAGGTCATCATCAAACAATGCCAGTAACAGAAAAGACAGAAACAATCAGAGATAGAACTCTGTTCACAAAACAGTACCACAAGACCCACACTGCCTCATGGGAGCTCCTCCACTTCCACCCGCTTCCCGAGCCTAAATGTGATGGTCTGATGAGGTCAAAGACAGCGGGCTTTGAAACAGTCCAACTGGGTGAGAGGGGAACCGCGAGGGACCTAAATAACTTCTCTGCTGTTCCGAATGGCGCAGCATAGAACCATGCTGAAGATCATGCCAATTATCTGCCAAAACAGAGGGAATGTTCAAATGTTATACAGGATAAACATAGGCTACAGTGTTCCCAAAAAGCATCTGAACAGTTAAGCAACACATACATGTTGCTTGTCACTTGCATTACAAAATATCAAACCAAGTCTCAGTAATATCAAAGATAACACATGCACATTTTGTATATGCTTTTCTATACTATAAAGCAAATCTCAACTCCCTAATTTTTTAATTCTTAGCAAAATATAATTATATTACCACCTAGCTCTTATATGAATTACTGTTAAATTTTGAAAATACATAAAAACTGGATATTTAAGTATTCTCATACATAGACTATACTAACGTAGGACTATTTACTATATAACATATCTTGTCGCAAAATGCAACTATATTATTGCTGGGCTCTAATCAAGGTGCGCACACACACACTTGAATTTGTGGTTTACGGGGACTCTCCATAGGCGTAATGGTTTTTATACTGTACAAACCGTATTTTCTATTGCCCTACACCTAAACCTACCCCTCACAGGAAACTACTGGCAATTTTTGAATTTCATAAAACACAGTTTAGTATGTTTTTTAAGCTTTTTGTTTTACGGGGACACAGGAAGTGTCCTCATAAACCATGTTTACGTTGTAGTACCCATGTCATTATACACATTTGTGTCCTCGTAAACCATATATACCAGTACACACACACATATTATATTATATTATATTATATTATATATATATATATATATATATATATATATATATATATATATATATACACATATATACATACCATACATACATACATAAACACACACACACTTAAGATACTAAGATATTGTAACTTTTCTGTAAAGCTGCTCTGAAAAAATGTACTGTGAAAATCACTTTACAAATGAATTTGACTTTTCAAGCACATTTCACAAAAAAGAAATTTCTTAGAATTTTGTTACCATAATTCCAGCAATGCCGATGCCAACATATCCAATTATGAAGAGTTTTTCGTTGAAGAAGTCTTCTATAGCTGTGTTACAATCCTTGAAAATATTTCAAAAGAACATTAGCTGAGTGTGGCAAACTGATGTAGTGTGATAATAAATCTGGCTCTGAAATCAGATTGGATGTGCAACTGTCATAAGTTATAAAACAGCAGAGATATGCACGTTTTACAACCAACAATTGTTATTACTTAATGAATTGGTTATAAAATAATTGAATTATGTACAAATCATTGTTATGCACAACTGTGCTTCCTACCAAATTATGCAAATATGAGCACTGACTATTTATTTTACGATTGTTTATATTAAAATAAAAAAGAAAATAATGAGCGATTCGTCTGCAAACCACATAACACGTTGTTTTAAGTTCATTTTTGCAAGCAGTCAGTGAGATTTTTACATTGATTCAAAAGATTTCGGTTTCAAATAAATGCTTGCTTTAAACTTTCCACTCATCAAATAACCCTGAAAAAATGTATTACGGTTTCCATAAAAATATTAAGCGGCACCACTGGTTTCAACATTTCTTAAGCAGCAAATCAGCATAATAATAATGCATAATAATGAATTTTCAGCATAATAATGCTGAAAATTCAGCTTTGCATCACTGGAATAAATTACATTTTAAAATATTTTAAAATACAAAGCACATATTTTAAAAAATAAAAAATATTTCACAATATTGCTCTATTTTATATTATACATACACCCATATGGGTGCTCAAAATATTTCTATGGTCTTTAGCCACTGTAAACTATGTTAACATGCTGTTGCGGTTTCATTTTCTCTAATGTGCTTTGCTGATTGCGATCAACTGACAGTATGAACTTGACAACCGAAGCACAATGTGACATCATGTTTCTCAGCCGATCAATGCGTCTTCCCGCCTGCTATAAATAAAAAAAACTGGCGCCTTTGTGCCCCTGTGAGCTTATCGGATCAAGTGACTCATGGGACATCTTGCCATTGTCTGCTTCATTTCTCTCTCTAAGCCCCTCTTACCTTCTCACTCCGCTGGTCTGTGTCTCGCACCCCTCCTTCCCTCCCTCATACACCTTACAGAACAACATGGCTGCCATCTAAGGTTCTGTGGCAGAACTGCTCATCATTTGAGTATGAAACTTGTCCTTCTTCTGAGTCTAAGAGCACTATTTCTGCCAACAAGCTCTGACGTTTATGTGACACATAATAAAGTAAAATAAAAGGTTACAAAAAATGTAAAAGCAACAAGGTACTATTCATTTGTGAGTAATAATTGACTGTGCTAGGTAAATAAAATGTAACATGAATTACTGACCAACCTTACCATGTGCAAAAGTTTGTGATATGTCATCACCGCAGCACTCTATACCACCAAAATATACACGGGGTAAAACGGCTAAAATGTCCTTTCTCAAAATGAAAAAAAATATTATATTATATATATTTTTTTATTAAATAATGCAAAACAATACAGCTTCATGTCCTATAAAGACATAATTAGGGCTGTCACTAACAACTATTTTGGTAATCGAGTAATCAGTCGATTATTCTGACGATTAACTGAGTAATCGGATATTTTGTTTTTGTGGTAATAAAAATAGACCCAAGCGAACAATAGATTTTAAAATGACTTAAAATACTTATATAATAGCAATGAGGCAATAATAACTGGCTCAAATAAAACATCAAAAGCAAGGAATCGTGTGGTTTTATTGAACAAAACTATTAAAATACATAATGTAATAAAACAACATAATCATAACATATGTACATTATGTATTATATTAAATGCCTGCAGAGGGCGCCAACAGCCTGACAACTGTTTTTACACTTTACAGTGCGATCTAATCCTCGTTTAATATTGACTACACAAGATTTAATTCAAATGTCCACTTAATCTTTAATATTTGGTTACTTCTTTATGACAGAAAAGCTACAGCCACTATAATTTCTTGCGGACATCAAAACATGCAAACTCAGAACGAGGCTTTAAACTTTTACTTTGAAGTCGCGATGAACCGTTAGCATATTTAGAAAGATGATGTATTCTCTTGTGTTGGCATAGGTTTATAAATTATTCACCTTGTAAATCTGATAGAATGGTGCACATTGTTCCCAGATGGACATTATAAGCAGGGGTGCACTTAAGTGGTACGTAGATGCATATCCGCGACCAAAATAAAAAATTCATTTACTCACGCGCTTCAATCAGCAGCGCTAAACCCGGAAGCGCATATACTTATTTGCCGGGAACCCATCAAAATAAAAGCTTTCTGATTTTAAGTTTGAAAATTATGAAAATTCATATTTAAAAAAAAAAAGAAGTAAATATTAGCATTTTAGTTTTAAGTTTACTATAAAATAATTGTATTTTTATTTAATACTCCTTTTAATAGTAATATCACACTTTATTATTTTGTTTCTTATTTTATTAAAAAAAAAAAAAGCGTCACTTCTGGTATTTCTTGTTAATCGACACGGGCAAAATGCAATCAAGGATTTTTTTATAATCGAGTACTGGAATTTAATCAAGGAATCGTGACAGCCCTAGTGGATGAAAAATCTTCTCAGTTCACCTGCCTTTGGATCATGTGTTATAAAGTTAATTTACGGCTCTGAATTATGTTTTCCTTCAACTTCCCTTCAACTCAAGAGATTCCTTCAGATCTGTGTTCAAATACATTTCAAAAACAGACGGTGCATTTGAACATACCGTGGCAGCTTCGCACACTTCAGAAGGGGCAGAGGTCCCGCAGCATTTAAGCTGTGAAAGAAGAACAGAAATGTCAGAAGATGATGATGATACTGCCACTATAGCCACAGATCATTTACTAACAGTGTGTCTGTAAAACAAAAGCTCTGCTTACCACACTGTGATACATGGATGCAATATCAGTCTCATTGCCATTTTCCATAGAGGACTGGTAATAGTTTTGGACATCTTTAATGATCTAGAAATACATGTGAGAGTATCTGATCATTATCACATCATTAGATGACAGTTACTTTCATATTTACGCTCAATAAAATGATTGATACTGTGCATGACATACCTTATCCTTATTCAGAAAGCCAAAGACTCCAGCAGCAACCTCTGCGCCAAAAATTACAAGAAGGCAAGCGAAGAACTAGACAAAAAGAAACTTCACTTTAGTTTGTCGACACTAATTGCAATTCTACAGTATCATATCACAGGATATCGAGAGGCTTATTGTTTTTGATAAAAGGGTTATTACTTATTTTATTTTATAATTTTAACTGATGCACTGTGCACAGTCAGACCAGGAACATGTAATAAGAAAGTAAATATGGTCCATTTTAGGGATGTAACGATTTGCTCAACTCACAATACTGATTTCACGATACGATTTTCTCATGTTTTTTTTTTTTTTTTTTTTACAAAATAGATTTAAGACAAATTATAAATGAAAAGGAGTCATTTTATTAATTCTCAGACAAAATGCTGCACATTTCTTTTGTGAAACTGAAATATGTCAAATAACAAAATTAAACTGATCCCAATTCAAATAAATAAATAATACAACTAAAATAAATCTCTTCATAAAAACAAACTAAGGCTTAGCCTGTGCTCTTTCCATTAAAAACTAGAAGAGCTTAAGGTCAATTTTATTCTTGAAGAAATCACAAAAGTGGTGCTTTAAATCAATCACAATTCAGTGTGCATGTAGGCAGTAAGATGGGGACGGTGAAACAGTGTTTTGTTCATTTACTGTTGTGTAGTTCTTACCCACCGATCCCAGAAGACATTGTGACTCCCTCACGGCCCCAAAGCAGCCGAAGAACCCCACCAACATCATGACGCCTCCCGCTCCGATCAGGATGTACACCGCTGAGGGGAAGCCAAGAGTACAGTGTAATGTTTGGTCTATTTAAAGTTGAATTTCAATTTACAAACATCCCAGAATGCAGTTCACTCTATGACCAGATGATGGCAGAACATGAACTGTGTAATGAAACCATCTGTTCATTTTCAACTGTAAAATGTGGATATGTGGATGTTAAAAGTCGATATAGTGGTTTTCAACCAAAGGCCAAATAAGTGAAAATAATAATATCTAGTTATGTTAAGCTCTAAGCTCTGAGATGCAAATTAGCATATGCTATGTTCTCTATGTACAATGCATACTGTTCAGCTTTTCGGCTGGATTCATGTTCTTTGAACTGTCCCTATCTAAATTAACAAACAAACAAACAAACAAACAAATAAATAAATAATTTTATTTTCATGTGAAAACTGCTGAGAAAATTCTATTTCTGAGTAAAGATAATTATGGTGTTATTTTAGTATTATTTATATACTATAGTTGTTTTCTGTTAATATTTTGAATTAGTATTTATTTTCATATTTTCACATTTCAATTTAATTGCAATTTTTAGTAACTTTTTGTTATGCACTTTTGTCATTTTTTTCTGGCCATTTAAATATTAATATTTAGGTTTAATTTATTTTTATTTCAGGTTAGTTTTAATTTATTTCCAGTTAGTTATTTTAGTGTTTCAACACCAAGGCTACTTTTTTTTAGTTTTTCACCATATATATATTTTTTAATTTATTTCAGTCTTATTTCAATGAACAAAAATATTTTATATATTTTTAGTTTTAGTGAACATTAACAATCCTACATTTATTGGTCATAAAGAGTACTTTATGTAATTATTTTAATTTTAATTATTTATACGGCTGATATAGAGAACTATTAGGTAAAAGACACATGAACAAACTTTTATTATTAAACTTCAATGTGTAATCTAGTTCTCTCAGTTACTATACAGTGTTCTAGGATCACTGATGTAAAACCAGTCTATCTCAGCATTCTCACTTCATGGTGGTGTATGAATGTGGACCCAGGTGTACTTTTAGATGATTGAGAATGAAAGCAGCTGATTCTAATTTTATAAAGGTTCTGTGGGCATTTCCTGACAGATGGTCAAAATCAAAATCACCCTTACGTGTTACGGTACTTTCCCACGCAATGCAAACTACAATCCCACACAAAAGCACAAGGCATAAAAGCGCACTGCAGTTCTTGTGTTTTGCATCTTGAATGCAGGAAGTTTGAGGCTGTGTGAAATGCGTCTCCTCACGTATCTCCAACAAGCAAAGTATCAAAGGCCTCGGCTCAACAGGAACAAACAGTCTTTGTGTGCACAACACACACAGACGCCACGAGCTCAACCACTGCCCTGAGACCATAATCGTATTTACCGGCGAGATTTTTTCCCCCCAAACCAGTTAAAGCACAAATTTCATTGGTCATCTCAATCACGCAGTCACCTGTGAAAAAGGTTCAGATTTTATGGATTAATTTCAGAAAAATAATGGACAGATCAGACCAGGCCAGTTTGCACGTAACTGGTTAGTGTAAAAAAAAATTAAAATAAATAAATAACTAAAAAAACACTATTTACTGTTAACATCCACTTAATGCTCTAAGAAATTATGAATTATGCAGCTATACAGCATCCCAGGAACAAATCCTTAGACCATTTTCACACACACACTCAAAAAAAAATAAAAAATAATAAACAAAATAACATTATTATTGTTGATGTTATTTTATATCATTATACTTATGCAAGTTGTTTTGCAGTATAATAATAATTTATTGGTTATTTTGTTATTTTTTGTTATTATTAATAAAATATTAATCATTTGTTGTTAATCATTACATTAATCATTACTCTGCTAATCATGCCATCATTATCATCCTTTTTAAAACAATTTTGCATAAATATAATGGTAAGATTATTTATATTTATACAATAATTATATTTCTGCAAAGTCTAATAATAATAATAATAATAATAATAATAATAATAATAATAAAATATTTATAATGAATTGCATATTCTGTTTTATTACTGATTTAATCAAAACGCACATCAAATAATATAATCTGTTCTGGGACCATTTAGATCGTAAAAGAACTTTACAAAAATATAATGATATAATAATTATATACTTAATTTTTGGTTATTTTTATGAAAAAACGTTTTGCAAAATAATAATAATAATAATATTAATTGAATATATTATTATGTTGCAAAAATGTAATTATATTTGTGCTAAACTTAGCACTATTATAATGTATTAATAATAGTAATAATGATGATTATGATGTTGATAATCCTCATCACTGTCATCACTATCATTATTATTATTCCATTATATTTATGCACAGTTGTTGAATAGGCTTATATAGTAGTCAACATTTAAAGTGGATTGAAACCTTTCATCAAAGTTGTCCTAAAACCAAAACAATACCCGTTCTTGTCTTAGGACAACTTTTATTAACTTTTTTGATCCACTTCAAATGTTGACTACTGTAGTTAAAAATTAATATTCATTTTTGTTTTGGGCTGTCTAATTGTTAAGCTACACATTTTTCACTGTTATTTAAAAAATTCATGAATTATACAAAGAATACATTATAGAAGTTACTTTACTTGAGAATATTATTGTTGGGTGCTTTTCTATAGAGACCCACCAAATGTGTCATATATCTGTAGACCTGAAAACTGACAAACAACCATCTAAAAACACCCTAGCCATGCCCTGGAACAACACTTTAGCATTGTTTCGACACCACTCTAATTTTCTACAGAAAATGTAAAGCTGTAGTTAAAGACAACATTTCAGGTCTATTTTGGACATTCATGATTACGGGATCTTCATGATCTTGTTGTCATTCTCCTCTTCTTGCCAATTAACTCACCATAGCAACAATTCAGGCACCCCAGACGCAGGGCGCTAACACTTCTGTGTGCCACAGTCACTCGAGACGCCGTCGCTAGGATGGCGCAATCTCACTCGCGAGAAATTGCTTTCCCTCGCCGCCAATTCAGAGCCACTTTAGACAAGCTAGGGCCAAACTAATTAATGGAAAAAGATAAACTAGAGTGAAATTGAAGGGCCTAAATACACTACAATCCCTGTCATTTAACAGCCAACAGTACGTAGCATTTCAAGCATGTTTCCGCTCTTAAACACAGGTTTACATTTCAGATTCGACTCCACTGACATTTCCATCCTCAAAGGAGTCAAGAAAACCAAAAGACCTGCCAAAAAGCACAGCACTGAAGCTTTGCTGAGGTTTTATTAAGGCTCAGGGAAGACAATCGTCACAACACACAATAATTAATCCCCAAGGGAGAAAATAATGTTGTTTTCGAGGACAGGACAAAGGAGATTTAACGCGAGTCCTTGGTGAGTTCAGCAAGCTAAAAACACCAAGCCCTCACTACTCTTGACTTCCTAATTGCCAAATAGATGGAAAACATGCTGGCATTTCATATAAAAAGCCCTCCTGCCTTCCTTATAACATAAACACTGAACATCTCTAAATGGGCAGAGAGAGATCTCTCTTAAACATGCCAGAACTCAGGCAATTCAGTTGCTCATGACTTGAGAGCATGGAAAATGGGCAATTTTTGTTTACCAATGATGCCAGATCAAAAAAAGCAAAAAGATGAGCACATGGAAAGCTTTGACTCATCTGCAAAGATGTTTACTGCAAGATCGCAGGCTGTCAGCTTTTAAATGTTATTATAAAATAGATTGTTCCAGTCCTGCTAAAATACACAACATATAGGGCCCTATGAGTTCCGCAATGCAAAAAATGCGGACGGAATCGCGGACTCCAGTCATAAAAATGGAATTTACTGTATAACGTGGAATATCACAGAATTTGTCAAATTTTGGATGAAAAAAAAAAAAAAAATCAAAAGTAGGTCAGAACACTTAAATCAAAATGCAATATGGACTAATGTCTCTGAATATTAAGCCACAAAATACTGCATGTTCTGCGTGTCTCTGTGTGAATGAATGGCGCAGACGCGTGGTTTCGTTTACTACACACATAATGAAGCACACAGTGTTTTCAGCCTCTGTCTCCTCAATATATGTCAGGCTTGAGTCTATCGTGTGTTGTGGTTTTCTGTTTATGTGCTCCCCTTGACCTAGTTTTTCCTCTTGTATGCCCATATTTGGTTATGTTCCTGTTCCTGTCTTCATTGTTTCATAATTAGTTAATTAAGTCCCACCTGTGTTTGTTTAATTATCTCGTTTAGTCCCTGTGTTTAAAAGCCCTGTTTCCCATTATCCAGCATCCGGTATTAACTTCGATGTTGTGTTCCTGTGTGTCTCTGCCTACCTTTGTGTTACCCCGTTTGAGTTGTGGATTAAAGACTGTTTAGTTTGAGTTTACCTCTTGTCTCCTGTTCTTCGTTTCACCACAGTTGGCAACCGTGACAATATGAGTGCATAAACACATGAACATAATTTCTAAAACTGCTCCGAGAGTCATTCCATGAGCATTTTACAGTTCCTTTCGAGTAAAACTATCATTATATCAAATACAAACAGAAACTTAAAGGTCTTCACAGCAACCCGTCAAAATAAAAGTTTGGTTTAACTTGAAGAAACCATGACAGAAATATCTAACTTAATGTAATGATAGTACTACTACTTCTAATAAAATTATTATTGAAGCATTATTTTTTAAGGAATATTTACCAGAAAAATTATTTTACCAGAATTTATTTACCAGAAAAATGTAAATGCACAACACAGTATCTCTGAGGGGAAAAAAAAAAGAAAAAATCTTAATTTAAAAGAAAAAAATAAAAACATTCCATGGGGTCTTAAAAATGTAATTTCCGTTAAACTTTTAGTAAATAGCTGTTAAACTGTGTACGTTTCATGATTTCAAATAATTAGACATTCTTTTTTTTTTTTTTTTTTTTTTACCATTAAAGGAACACTCCACTTTTTTTTGGAAATAGGCTCATTTTACAACTCCCCTAGAGTTAAACAGTTGAGTTTTACCATTTTTGAATCCATTCAGCCGATC
Organism: Spinibarbus caldwelli; assembly: GCA_039654775.1. NCBI lineage: Eukaryota > Metazoa > Chordata > Actinopteri > Cypriniformes > Cyprinidae > Spinibarbus > Spinibarbus caldwelli. The sequence continues at coordinate 28,040,705 of CM077237.1, forward strand.
TCCGGGTCTGGCGGGAGCACTTTTAACTTAGCTTAGCATAGATCATTGAATCGGATTAGACCATTAGCATCGCGTTCAAAAATGACCGAAGAGTTTCGATATTTTTCCTATTTAAAGCTTGACTCTTCTGTAGTTACATCGTGTACTAGGACTGACGGAAAATGAAAAGTTGCGATTTTCTAGGCCGATTTGGCTAGGAACTATACTCTCATTCCGGCGTAATAATCAAGGAGCTCTGCTGCCGTACCATGGCTGCAGCAGGCGCAATGATATTACGCAGCGCATGAAAGTAGTCCCCAGCTATATCATAACTAGTTACCTAGCTGGGGACTACTTTCAGGCACTGCGTAATATCATTGCGCCTGCTGCGGCCATGTTACGGCAGCAAACTTCCTTGATTATTAAGCCGGAACGGGAGTATAGTTCCTAATCATATCGGCCTAGAAAATCGCAACTTTTCATTTTCCGCCGGTCTTAGTATAAAATTAAAACGGAAAAAACGGAATTTGAAAAAAAAAAAAAAAATACATAAAACAGATTTCATAGGGCGTTAAATATAGGAACAGATAGGATGCAATGCTGCTATATGCAAAAAAAAAAACAACAACAACAAAAAAACAAATAAATAAAAAAATAACAAAATCACACACACAGAGGCAAACTATTAGCACTAGGTAGAGCTATAGCAGAGGGATGACACTTAATTGCTTAATATTATAACGTCTGTGAATTATTGATATCTTATTGGCCAAATGGAATTAGACCAAAATGTATTTTGTTGGATCTGATTTCACTTACATTATTAAAAAATAATAAAAGTAAAATGCAAAATTTAATTACAGACATATGCACCTATATTTAAATTTAGTAATCTTCACAAATACAGATGAAAAATACAGATGAAACTGTTGCACCAGCAAGATTTTACCTCACTAATCAGCGTAATCATCCGTTTATTGACAAATCACAAACTACCACTACTTCTGTGGCTAAAATAAGTGTCATTTTTGCATCTGGTATTGCTTTTCACATGATACCCAAATCTTAATTATTTTTTTTTAAATTTTAAAAAGAAAAAATTAAAAAGACACACACATACGTATACTGCATATCATATATTATTAACACATAAAAAAATAACAATTTTGTTGTATTTTTGTTGAATTTTTCATCTTGCTTCCTGTTTTCCCGGCTTGGGTATTCCCAGCCAATGCATTTCCTTTAGGGGGCAGTCGTGGCCTAATGGATAGAGAGTCGTTTCTGGGTAGAAACTTTCCGTTTCTGGGTAGAAACTGTTTTTCTCCAAGTAGAAGTGTATTGCCAGGAAATGGTTGTTATCTTGTGTATCAGAGATGGATCCACAAAGCTTCTTTCACTTCTCCATTTTCATATTTGCTCTGTCGCCGAGACATTATTGAAACGTTTCTGCTTAAGGTTATACCATTGCTGATTAACCTCACTACCCAGTTTCTGGTTATCTGAGCATATGACGTCAAGACTTAATGACCCAGTATTGCAATTTATTTCATAATCATTTTGGTTAGTGGTTTATCCATTATGAGTGCTTAAGGACCACAGTCTAGTCACCAGAGGCCAATGTACATCATCTCATTGCTGCCACGAGCACAAAAACACCAGGATGGCGGATTATAAATGAGCAAATAAATGTCCTTAAACACCGTTCTACAACTAACTAGTAACAACTAGTAACCCCTAACCATTTTAAATAAACAAATTACTGCATCAGTCCTCTAGAAGACCAATGAGATATATGTAGAGACCAGTTTTACAACCAACGGTAGTTCACCAACTGCATGCTCTGGGGACTAAACCACAGCTAAAGGGGAAATAACATTTTTATAATTCACCGACACCAGTTAGACTGCCTCTCCTGTGAGAAATCAGCTTTAGCCATTAGCAAGACCTATCAGTGTCCCTGTTCATTCATCACAGCTAAAACCAATATCAGATACGCCATTACAGAGGCCATTAGGGCTCCATGACGCAGATGGGAAATTTCAGCCTGAAATTGCTGTTCAAGCCCAGTGCTTTGTTAATAGGGTGTTGTGCTTGTATGAATGAAACTGCGAGGTGTGGGTTTCCTTATGATGGTTTCTGTGCTTTGTGCTTGATAATATAGATAAAGTACCATGGTAGAACTAACAAATACCACATGATCATAACACATACTTTTTATCCCACTATGTAGTGCATAATGGCAAATTAGCATGTTCAACCACAAAAAAAAGGGGGAAGTATTTAATGATTATTCAGCGTCTGTCTGATATGTTGCACAAAAAAAAAAAAAAAAAAGTTTTTCTCAATCTTGTGAGCTCTAATCTGATTGGCTGGCTTTATACAACATTCAGAAGGCAGGGTACAAAGGTTTTTGTCAAATTTCCAAAGTATTTTGTTCTGTTTTTCAGTCGTTATTGTTAACTAAAACAATGTAAAATCCTTTTTGGTAACTGATAAAATAAATTTAAATAAAATAAAATAAATATGAATATTACATTAAATAATTAAACTTAAAAATTTGAAAAATGAGAATTAAAAATGTTGCCTTGGTATCTAACTTGAAGTGTGAGATTAAATAAATACTAAAATGACTAAAACAGAAACTGAAATAAAAATAGAAAAAAAAACACCTACAATAATAAAAATGACAAATGCACACAGCATTACTAAAATAGTAAATAATTTTGGCCAACACTCCTGTGCAATTATTTTTCTTGCATGTTTTTTTTTTTCTCTCTGTCAGTCTATTATTGTGGTACAAACTGTTTTAAACAAACCCGTTTCTAAATGGTGCAGAAAAAGAAAGGAATCTGTGGTTGGTCATTATATATGTTGGTCACATGGCCTCTTTTTAGAGTTTCTCCCATTCATAGATGTACACATGGCCTGATTCCTCTCCTTATAACACCTATAAGTCTGCATTCCTGGCACTATATTATATATGGCTTTTGTTTATTAAACCTACAAAAACTGTTATGTAAACATTTGACATGGGCTTTAACGTTCTTTTCCAACTCACCAATGAAGAAGTGCTCAGGGGCATCATTTTCGGCTAAGAGGTTGGCCGTGTCTGGGTCAAACCTCAACCATAATCCCACAGCCAACACCAGTGAGCCCGACAGCTGCAAACAAGAGTGAAACAAATCAGACACATGTACAGAAAAATCACCACTTTATTAGATCGCTGTTAACAACAGGAAAAAACACTGTTTGTGTGATGTACCCCATGTGATTGGTTTCATATTCTGCACAGGTCTATTTAGGTACAAACACACAAATGCAGGGTTTGACTTTGAGAACAGGATACTTTGTATTTTGCCCATCACCGTAACTTGAGGGATAACCTTGACTAAAATAGAGCATTGATTGAAATTCTGTAAGATAAAGTGCTTTATTGTGATACTGGAGACAATCATTTGTCCATCTGAAAAGACACCAGAATGTCCTTTTGCCTCCTAGTTATCAAGTCAAAGGGAAACACAGTAGACATTTACATTCACAAATATTCATCCTTTCCAGTGAGTCTACAGTTCATGTTTTCTCAGTTAACTCAGTCTCAACAGGGATCTATACTGCGAACAAAATGGTCGCATTTGTGACCATTTTTTGAGAATGTGCAAGTTAAAATTTGACGTGGTCGCATTTGTGCGAGTGCATGGTCTGCGCTGCTCCAAAGCATCTGCTTCATGCAGCGCATGCTGCAGAGCCGCGGCACATTGTGGCAGGAGTCAGATCTCACTGATCAAGTGAAGAGAGGCGCTTTCAGCGCGAGCACTTCGTGGGTAGACCCTGGTTTATACTCGCAGCGTCAGCAAGAGCGCGAAGGTGCGCGTCGTGGACGGAATGCAACGGAGGGTTTGATTTTCAAACTAAAGTAAAAGACCGCTTCTTAAAGCAGAGATGGTGAACATGTTGGTATTCTTGTGGGAAAAAAAACACGCAAGTCCTGTCAGCGACAGCCAGTTTAGTTTTACTTTTCTTTTTGTTTTCGTTTTGAAAAGCTTGTTATCTTTACTTTTTACCTCACGTTACATTATGGAGGCTTTGCTTATTTTTTTTTATTATTATTTATTTGATTCCTCAGTGTTTGCTAAACATTCTGTAATTTATTAATCGGTATATAATACAGCATGTGATGTATCCAATGCCATGCCTCGTCTTATTCGTTTATGTTAATAAAGGTTATGTAAGCTATAGTTTGTCATTGTAGCCTACTGTTTTATTGTTGTTGTGCTTTTTAATTAAGAATAACAATGAATCCATCTTTTGTTTTAGTCCTAAAAAGTGAAAAGTGTATAGATATATAAGCAAAACAGACAATCATCTTTTCTTGTAAAACGTGACACCAAGATAGCGAATTTGAAAGTGAAAGTGAAAGCGGACAAAAAGAGGAATTCCTGTTCACAAAATTTAAATCACAAATACTGATGAAAAAGAACGAGTTGAATGTTGAACAACTATGAACTATGATAAAAGTTCACCAGCATGCATTGATTAATCAAATGTTGTAGCAATAAATAAATAAATAAATAAAAACTGCGACCAATGGGAAGAATGAGTCTAGAGCCCTGCTCAATCTAAATAATGTCTTAATTATAATAAAAACTTGAATTTATGACAAAAACTCAAAATGAGATAAAAAGTCATAATTATGACATAAAAAGTCTACATTTTATGTCATAATTGCCTTTATTTCATAATTTTACATTTTGATGCAAAAATTATTAGATGAGTTATGACACTATGAGAAAAGTTAAAAGTCAAAATTATTATAAAAAATCATATGTAAAAATATAAAAAGTCTACATTTAGGCCTATGTCATAATTGCCTTTATCTCATAATTTCAACTTTTGATGTCAAAATTATGAGTTAAAAGTTGACTGTTAAAATTCATATTAAAAGTACATTAAAAGCCAAAACTATTATTAAAAAATCATATAAAAAACATTTTATCATAATTATGACTCATAATTTTATACTAAAATACTAAAAATGGTCATAATTATGATAAAAAGTTAGAACTATGAGATAAAAAAAATCACTTATGAGATAAATGCCCAATAATGACATAAGACTACATTTTGTCATAATTAATCTCTTAAAATTTAAATGAAAAATTCAGTCATGACATTTAATGTCAGAAATTATGTCCACATTTGTAGTCATAATGACTTTCTAATAATTTTGATGTCATGTCATAACTAAATTTTTATGACATAATTCTACATTTTGTCATAATTTTGCCTGTCAATTATTTTGTCATATGACTTTTTAATCTTCGAAATTTTATCTCATAATTATGACTTAGCATCTCAATTTCGAATTTTTATGTCATAATTACAATTTAACAAAGCATCCTTTTTTCTTATTTGGTGGAAATGGGATTCCATGGACCAAGTGATTATTGTAAAGGCACATCAGAAAAGTTTTCTGATAAAACGCCTAGCATCAAGCATGTTGTTTTAGTGTAATTTGAGCATCTAAATAGTTTTTAGGGCCACTGTAGATCTACTATGGTGCCCATCTCTATGATCAACAGGCAGGCTGTGCCAGTCTGACAGGCTTGCCCTGCTGGCATCCACATCCCCCGGTGCCATCCCCTGCCCCCTCATGCCCACCCTACGCAACACCAGGACATAAAACTGCACAGGACAACGACCCACTTCTTTTTTTTGCCTGTCCTCTCAAAGACAAAGGCCTTGCTGTCCAGCGCAGTGAGACCACTCTACAGATAACCAATGACTGACGCCACTGTCCTACATTACATCTTACACTAACCGTTTAAGCGAATCTAATGTGACCATTAGCGCAGTAACAAAATCACAGTGTGATGAGGAGTAGGATGAGTTACATGTAGTCTTTGAACGGTTCCTATGACTTTTGTGCAGATTCAAACAACCAAGACTGAAGACTGAAGAGAGGCTTTAAAATATCTTCTTTCACACGAGCTTCAAATGGAAAATAGAATGCAGGAAATTTTGTTTTATCTGATGCAGTGTTGTTGTAAACTAAAACTAAAACTGAAATGAAGCTATTAACAAAAAATTAAAACTTTACAAAAAAAAAAAAAAATTAATTATAAACTAAAATGAAAGAAAAATGAAATAAATTAAAGAAATTTTGCCTGGGCAACTAACTGAAATAAAATAAGTTTAAGTTGAAGCACTAAAATTACTAAAAATAAATAAATAAATAAATAAATTAATTAATTAAATTTAAATGGAAAAAAAAAACAGCACAGGACAAAATTACTACAACTTAAAAAAAGTAAAACAGAAAATCTAACTGAAAAAAAAATTCTAAATATTAATAAATACTACAACAGTGCATAAGTAATATTAAAATAACCTTGATCCAATCTAATCATATGATCTGTTGGCTTATGCATTAAATAAGCACACATTTAGACAACATTATAATTTTTAAGAATTTTATCATAAATTATTTACATGACATTTTATCCATCTATTATAAAGCATATGTATCCAAATAATGCATTCCTGTAGCTCAAAGATGGCATTAGCGACACCAAAATCATGGGTTTGATTCTCAGGGAATGAATGAAATGATAAAATATAAACCTTCAATGCAATGTAAGTCAAATGTAAATAATACTATTTCTTTACCATAAAACACAAAAGCACAGCGTGTCTAAGCTACAAAAAGGATAAAAAAGCACCATTAAAATATAAAAACAGTGGTCATTGTATTGTCAAGTATTGTTCACTAATAGACTTTGAGTGTAACTTGTGGCATCACAACCAGTGACTTTTACGTCAGTGACGTGATGCACTAATAATGGAAGGCACAACTTTTTTATTTGAACATAAGCAGAAATTAGGACATGGAGATTGAATAATGGCTTTGAGTCTGTTTCTCACACAAAGCTATCATTTGACTTCAGCATGTGCAGTGCTTCCCACAGGATTTTGTGAGACTTGTGGCGGCAGGGGACGTCACATATTAATTTGCATATTTATGATGTCATTGCATCAAGTTTGCGTTCAGACGAGTTTTGGCACTTCAGATCTGTTCTACTCTATGAACTGTCACATACTGTAATACAACTGAATGCCCGATAAAGCTGTTCACATTATATTTTCTGTTGTCATACATAAAACAAGTATAAATAGTAAACACGACCCATTAATACTACATGTTCACCAGGAATCACTCTCACTATACTCCTTAAATCCTGATTTACAATCGCGACATCGTCTGATAAAATCAATATACATCTAACTTACACTAAAAAGTGACTATTTGCTGTGGTTTTGGCTATTTTACAGTTTTGTCTCATTCAGTACACTGCTTGCGTCTGAGTAACAAACTATGAGCATATTAACAGACGAATTATGTTCATATTTAAAAGTCCAAACAGTCAATAAGCGACAGGTGCTTGGAAACTCTGTTTTGTAAATGATTTATTGACAAGTCTGCTGCATTACGGCCAACTGAAAGCGCGGTTTCTCTGCTGCTCACTGCACAGAACAGACGCCGAGAGAGGCGACACTGCGCCGGGAGAGTCTGGCGACATCTTCTTACTGAACGATAGCTACGGTTTTTTCAAAAAAGCAAAAAAGGCCCGCCCAGGTAAAGTCTATGTGTGGGAAGCACTGATGTGCCAATCATAGTAATTAATATGTGTTCAGAATAACATGGGTGAGTTTTAGTTCTGGGTAAACTATCCCTTCAAGGAGCAGTATGCAGGGAAAACCTGGTTACCTTTCATTTAGACAGTGATGGATTTATGTGTTTATAGCACTAGCATTGTATAAAGCAAATGATAAAAGTAAGTGTTAAAGCAACCTAGACCATAAAATAATAAAAATACAACCTTAGTTTCACCTCTCGGGACATGCTGTAGCATTATTATCAGAGTATATGAATTATCTCTCCACTTTGCATGCATGTGACAAAAACCTGGTCGCCAATGAGGCCTCACCTTTGAAGAAATGATAACGCTATTATCCAGAGTTCAGCTTCAATGCACCCTTCAGAATTCACTGCAGTCCAGTGAATAAAGGAGTGTTGAATACAGCACAGGAGGGTGATACTTTCAATAACTTTACACAGTAACCCGATCCTTTACTAACTGAAGACTAGCTTTGAAGGTTTGCTCATTCAGCGTGTGCAGCTTGCATCTTAAAAACAGTTAACACCGCCACAGAGGAATTTCAAAGCCACTTATGTTGGATTATGTATGTTGTTTTCTTCTTACGTACTAGGGGTGGGACAATAAATCGATATGGCGATATATCGTGATCCTTCTCCATGCGATACGATAATCGATATCTGGCGCCAAATATCGATATTTTAATTAATACAATAAGGTGCACTAAATACATTTTCCTGCTCTCAGCGTCTAAAAATGCGTGGAAATCGCAGCCGCGCCATTTCCACATTCTTTCCAAGAGCGCTCTGAGCAACTATGAAGCGCGTTCTCTATGAAGATGGGGAAGCACGAGGAACCGAATGATAAACAGATTTTCAGCCACTGTATTAGCTCTACTGCTATATATACACGTGTATGGAGATGAAAACTAAAAAACTGCCCCGGAACAGTTATCAGCGTGGACCATAGGCACCGATCACGTTATTATTGCAGAGCGCATATTCAGTTCATGAGTAGCCGAACCTCTCCGCTCGGATCGCAGGTGGATTTCCCTCACTATGAGAGAGAGAGAGAGCGCCGCAGGCACGTCCAGTTTTATGTGAACAACACTGGATGCTCTCCCTCTCTCACAGATATTACAAGTGCGCGTTATGCAGTGTGAACAGTGGGCACCGACCGGCAGAAACATAAATCTGCACCTATGGCATGGAGGACAAGACAAAACACTGTCAGAGCCGTAATGCGGCGCAGAAGTGTGCAGTGTGTGTGTGCTTGCCGCGCGTCTACATTTGAAATAACCAACCTGAGCACGCAAAAGACGCGATGTGATTGTGAACGGCTATTTTTCCGTGCGGGACTCCGTTTTTATGATGAGAGGAGTAGAAAGGTTGAGAAAGCACTCCAGGTAAATTTTGAAATGTACCAGGTTTATTTATATATACATGGAGAGAGAGAGAGAGAGGCTATATAAGTTAAGCAGTTAAATGTGTTTGTTTACACACAGAGAAAAAGAAAAGTGTAAGCTTTTAATAAGTCCAAGAATAAAATTATTAATTTACTCAACATGTTAAAATTGATTTACAGAACTTTTTTTTGCTGTTTTCTAACAGTTTGGACTTGAATAAAGAAAGAAAACTTGCACTTAACCTTTTCACAGGCATTTTGTTTAGACAGATATCGTGATATATCATTATAGGATTTTCTAGAAATATATGGATTATCGCAGAATCGCTGTATGATGATATTATCGTTATCGTGAGCCATGTATCGTGATTATATCGTATCGTGAGGTACCCTGCGATTCCCACCCCTATTACGTACTGTAAGAAGTATCAATCTTTAAGAATCCTGTTAGTAAACTGTCACATTCATGTGGAAGTACAAATAACAGTCTTACATAATCCGCTTTAGATATAGGCTATGCTTTCCACTTCAAGACACAATATGGATCCACACAGTTTTGCTAAAACTTGACCGAAGGAAATCACATCACAATCTCAAATGATTCCTGAATAAATAAGAGTAATTCTGTGTATCTGGCCGTGCATGAGTTATGTCGAAAATGTCACAACAAACTGACAGTCTGTTAAACATTTCTCACTCCCAGCTGGTGGGAAGTACTAGAAAACGACTCTAGGAGTCAAATAAAACACACTGGGAGACTATCCAACATGTAAGTCAATTAACAGACAGCCAAAAAACAATAGGCAACTGTTTTTCTATGATATGGAATGGTTACAGTTAACCATTTGAGGCCTGTTCTCTATGAGTGTGGTTTTGTATGGTTTCAAACACCTAGCAGCATTTGCATTTATGCATTTAGCTAACACTTTTATCTATAGTGATTTACATTACATTCAAGGAACACATTTTATCAGTAACTGATATCCCTGGGAATCGAACCAATGACCTTGCTGTTGATTATGCCACAATGTTCTGTTTGTGCAACTGAAAGGCTAAAATCTGTCCATAACTTTCCTAAATAAAACTGTCCTAAACTAGAAACATTTTGTAAATTATATGATACAAATCAAACTGCCAGTAATTGTGTAATAGCTTAGTGGACACAATAAAACCACACTAGTGTCCATTCAAGAGTCAACTAATGAAGGTAGATTTTAGTATTGAAATTATTTTTATATTAATTGAGATTTAACTTTTACTATTTGCATTTTGCTGAAAAGCCAATAAATAAATAATATATATATATATATATATATATATATATATATATATATATATATATATATATATATATATATAAAACCCCAAGACTCAACTATTTTCTGCAGTTCTCCAGCTGTTATCCTTGGAGAGTCTGTGGCCACTCAAACTCTCCTCCTCACCTTGCATAAGAACGATATAACACATCCTCTTCCAGGCACTTTTGTAATATTTTATGTTGACTGGAACCTCTTAATTATTGCCCTGATGGTGGAAATGGGTATTTTCACTGCTTTAGCTCTTTTCTTTCAGCCACTTTCTAATTTGTGAAGCTCAATTATCTTTTGCTGCACATTAGAAATATATTCTTTGGTTTTACTCATTATGATGGATGATTAAGGGAAGCTTTGTTTATTACTATTATTCCCCTCATATTTATAATCCTGTGCGACAGGAAACCACGGCTGGATAATTTTTTGTTCATAATCACCCTGGTGTACTCAAAATTGTAAATATGAATGGGAATATACTTCAAAGATATTTTATTCATAAGAATTTCTAGGTGTGTCAATAATTGTGTCCAACGTGTATTTGAGGAAAACATTTATTTCATCATGAGATTTTCCCCCATTTTCAATTGTTTTAGTTCAATGAAAGGTTAGATTTTTGTGATTTTTTAAAATAAAAGATCAAAAGGATTAACAATGCAGATTTATTTTCACAGCCTTCTTTGGTCATATTTACCAAGGGTATGAATAATTTTGAGCACAACTGTATATATACATACACACAAAGCTGAAAGATTACTTACAAATTGTAGTCTGTTACTGATTCCAAATTACATTACAAAACTGTAATTAGTAACGTAATCCATTACACTACACATTTCATGTAATCTAATCAGACTACTTTTTGATTACTTTTAAATTACTTACCTAACTCGCTTATCACATTGATCTAAATAGGATAATCTTGTACCATACTGATATAAAAATACAAAGAGTAAGAAAATATATTCCGTTCATTGTTATTATAATAACATGAAGTGCGTTAAACATTACATTATGTCAGGGTTTCCCAAACTGGGGTTCATAAAGATAATAATTAAATGATAAAAATATAAAATTAAAATAAGACATTTTAAAATAACATCAATCAAAATACAACACTAAAAAATGAAATATTTTATTTGTTTACTGCTATTGTGTAAATAATATGTAATAAATAAAAATTAACTGTAGTCTGATTCCGGGTATTTTAAATATTTGGACTCTGATTACGTAATAAAGATTACATGTAATCAGTTACTACCCAGCTCTGTATATATATATATATATATATAGTGTGTGTGTGTTTTGTAATGTATTCTTTTGCCATCTTAAAGTTCCCACTGTGACAGCCCAGCGACTATCTCAAATCCACGCTAAAAATATTCACTCGAGAAAAAAGCGTGACAACCAGTCCCATTCGCCCCTATAATAACCAATGGAAAGTACACAAATAAAAATGTAGATTTCCATTTAAAACAAAGGTTCATGGTGGCTGTCCATCTATTAGACAGCATTCTAACCTCAGATGCGCTTGATGCTCGCACGATGCTCAAAATGTCTGCAAGTGCCTAGGATGCTCAGACGTGTTGTCCAGGTAGGAGGCTCACTAGATTTGAGACACGGCCGACATCTGTCACCTACTTGTAGTTTATTAAAACATCTGCATCCCAAATGTAGTGTTATTGTTGTTGCAAGAGTCCATAGAAAGCTCCACAATGCCAAATTTGCGCCAAAACAAAGAGCATCATACAGATGCTGAGCAACTCTAGGACAAACAGGTGACAGCAAACGCATGAACATTTGCTTTCGTGCATTTCAGTCTAAATCAAAGCATGTATGCGTCACATCATCACCAGTACTTACCCAGAATATGAAGTTGAAGACGAACAGCAGGTATTTGACACATTTCATGCCGCCCTGGACTTTGCTCATCCTGCCTGCCCTTTCGTTCCGCGCGCTCGCCGTTTCGACCAAAATGTTTGCGCAAATGTGCAGGCCTGTCTCAGAGATGTAGGTCAGGAATATTATTCAAGCAGAATCCACTCAATGACCGTCAACACCAGCGCCGCACTTCGCCTGTGTGTGTGTGTGTGTGTGTGTGTGTGTGTGTGAGAGAGAGAGAGAGAGAGAGAGAGGGAGAGGGGAGCGCGCGCGCGGATCAGCGCCGCCCATTGGTCCATTGGTGGCGAGGACAAGGCTTCTTTCCCGCGTTTTCCTTAGACCTCAATGTCTACAATAACAATTATGAGATTTTTTTTTCCGTAAACAAAAAAAAAAAAAAATACATAAATAAAAATAAACAAAAAATTCAACAAATAAAAATAAAAAAACATTAGAATGACCAGATTTGATTTTACTGTGAATTCAAAAAAAAAAAATCTATAAAATACAAAAATTGAAAATTGTTTAACACTTTACTTAAAGCCGTTATGTATAATGCATTGTAAAAGTAGTTTTAATGCATTAATTATGCCTTGTAATGCACCTTATAATGCATTGTACAATCTCGTGAATAATTGTAACCATTGTTAATGCATTATAACACTTATCAATTCATTGTTACACTATGCATTTTAAATTGGGTTATAATTATTTACGACAAGATACAATGTATTACACCGCACATTATGAATAATTATAACGCATTATACCCTTTAATAACCCTTTATATTGCATTATACATAAAGGCTTTAAGTAAAGTGTTATCGAAAATAGATATGAAAGAATTATAATTAATAGGATTTAAAAAATATCTATATGTACTTTTATGTTAAAATATTAAAACGTTTATATTAAATTATAAAAAGGTTTAAATTAAATATAACAGTTATATTAAATTGTTAAAAAAATAAAATGTTTTAATATTAATTTAAATATATATATATATATATATATATATATATATATATATATATATATTTTTTTTTTTTTTTTTTTTTTTTTTGTTCTTTTTTAGAAAGATTAGATCTGTGCACACACAAAATACATTGTTTTCCAGTTTTCAGAATTGCTTTCAGGCATTATGTTTGAACCTACGGTGTAATTTACAACGCCTTCATGATGTGGTCAGACATTCAGAGTATTCATTATTGAGTCTCTTTCATAAGGTTTGTCCCACTACACAACACATCAGTCACAATCACTGTCATCTCATTGGTGAGAGGATGCCATTGTCTGCTGGTTTGAGGTCAAACTCAGGACACACTGAGATAATCTTGAGATAATCTTTCTCACATTTTCAGGAGAGACTGTCGTTTTACTATATTTATTCAAACCCATGAGTGTTTCTGTATATAAACATATAAAAAAGCAAGCTCTATATTATACATAAATTATATATTTAGACTGTATTGGTAGTGGTATTTGACCTGTTATTCCCTGTTTTTGTATAAACTTTAAAATGGTATAATACAATGATGTCAAACACAAGTTGTGCCAACAAAGAGGAGATCAACTTATCTCTCAAATACAATGACAAGCTAGGTTTATAAAACATTATGAAGTTTGAGTAACCCTACAGGCTTTGACCATCATCTGAGTTTATGATTATAAAATCTGAACATGGTTTTCACATAAATACAGGACACAGTGTAGACTGATGTGAATCTAAAAAGCAGAATAATAAATAGGCTATATTTTAAAATGACACAGTAATATGTGTCATATTTATGTGTTTTATATATTTCTTTATTTTATAATTGTTTTATATTTCTTTTCATTTGCATTAAGGGAATTATTGTGGTAATCTCTGATTAATTTCAAAGTGGAAATGCTGTTTTTTGTTGTTGTTGTTTTTTAAAGATTCTTAATTGTTATCTCAGGCTTAGTCGAGAACATGATTTCCTATGAATCAAGTAAATCCTTAAATGAATGAACAGCCTTCTATAGAGCTGCAATAAAATCAGGACATGTGATATTTAATATATTTAGTATATGAGCAATTAATTATGTTACATTAATTTAAACAACATAAATAAACTCGTTCTGGAAATACTATTGTAATAGCAGTGCGCCCTCTAGTGATAAAACATATATAGTACAAACACGTGTACTTTCAATATTGTACAACAACAGGCCAAATGACAGGTAAAATTGACTGAAATGACATCTGGAATCTGAAGAAAAAATTCACTAATTCATATTATTACAGAAAAGAATGCCAATATTAAACAGGCCACCTACTTACCCTCATCAACCGTAGATTTGCGGATGAACCACTAGAGGGCGACAGCTGCTATTTACTGTACACCTTATCGCTTTAGATCAGTGGCTTTCAAACTTGTTCCTGCATGTCTCCCTAATTTACACACCTGATTCAGATCATCAGCTCATTAGGAAAGAGCTCCATGAACTCAAATGAGTGTGTCAGATAAGGGCGACATGCAAAATGTGCAGAGTAGTGGGTCCCGAGGAACAGGATTGAAAACCACTGCTTTAGATACTTTAATCTCTCGATTGAGACTTTTATCTGAATGTAATTAAGGAATCTTCAGCCTTTCTGATAAATCCTGCATTGTTGTATGCATGTGAAGGGGCGGCCGCAGCCTTGTTTGAAATCTCCACGGTGTGTCAGTACCATCCACAGTTCATTAATCTCGTTAATATTCTTTGTGAATTAAACAAAAGGGGCTCTCTTGGATTTGTCACAGCAGACTCTCCATAGGGAGCTGTCCTACAAACAATTAGAGACACGCTTGTTTGTTCCATTAGCATGAGCGTGAGGAAAATTCTCTCTCATTCTTCTTCCAAGTACACAGAGCTGTTTGAAATAACTGTTGACCGCAAAACATCCTCTTCTATTGAGAGCAAATGGTTGTGTGAAAGTGACTTTGTTTGAAATGATGACCCTTTTACTTGACCCACATTATATCACTAAACAAACATGTGCTGATGAAGGACCTTGTGGGTGATGTGATATAGACTTAACAATCCTGTTGATTATTCCAGCCGAACTTTGACGTCTGACCTCGCAGACCTGTGGCTTTCAGGCATCCAGACATGACCTCATCATTTGGCAATGCACCTGACCTTTGGCATGTGGTCTCCCTCTGTTTACACAATCAAACCTGAGGTGGGTCTCACAGGCCGCGATACGTCTGTTATTTAAGACTTCCACATGCTGCTTAAACAAATGTATTCAAAGTCTGACTGGAGTGACACACCTGTTTGTGGTTGTTAGAATTGCTTTTTAACGATTTTCACTCTCAAGGCCATTTCTCTTGGCATCACGTGGAAGCCTCTGGAAGGGGAACATCTAATGCATTCCAGCGTAGGTCCGTTTGCATGTGTGAGGCACATCTGTTGAGACGCGAGGTCGGTCCGATCAACAGTTTCAACAAACTTTCCGGCTTACTTGAAGTGTCTGACCAAATTTGCCCTGACCGTTTAGTTTTTCTGCCACATGGCTGGAGGTCGTGTCTGAGTCACGGCTTTTTTTGAACATCAAAACCAGAAAAAAACCAACTAATTCCCGAAAGCTTAAACTGAGGCTGTTCTGTAAAGTTCAATGGCTTTTTTGGGCTTGCAGCACAATGGAAAATATTTAAAGGAATATTCTGGATTTGGCTCTGTCAACAGCATGGCATGCTGTCGATGACCACAGAAAATAATCTGGACAATGTGAAATATTTATAGTAATGCAGTTATAGTGGAAGCCTAGTGGGCCAGCATTTAAAAGCAAAAAGATTAAGGTCATTTATGTTATAACTTACACAAAATAAGTATGACCTGTAAAATTTAATTACTTTTCTAGGTGGAAAAACCTCTATGCTTGTTTCCTTCAGTGTTTTTTTAGTTGGTTGATAAGCAATTCTATCAAACTATTTAGTGTTTCATGCTAAAGTGTAATGTTTGAGTGCTTTTTTTTTTTTTTTAATCTCCAAGAAAGAAGGTCATACTGCATTAGAACAACTCCAGTGTAAATAAATAAGGACAGAATTTTCATTTTTGGTTAAACTATCCTTTTAAGCATTACTTCATATTGCTGCATGCTTGTCTGCTAGGCTTCAGTGAGTGCATTGTGGAAAAAACTTTTTTTATTCTTTCATGTCAAATTATTTTCTGTGGTAACCAACAGCACAAATGCTGTGGAAAGAACTTAAGTCAACATGAAACAGATTTTGACCATTTCCAAACCAATTTAATTTGATAAAATGATGTATTTCAGAGTCAAAATATTCAACAAGAACATGTAGGCCAGTTAGTAGATGTCTGTAAGAAATCCCTAAGGTTAAGAAAACCCTTGACAAGACACTTCTTGCAACTGGGCCCAGGACTTTTTGAACCATTGGTGACTGACTGACAAGCTGTGAAAATTTGTGACAAGTGGTTGGAGAGCCTTGGTGACATTAGCCAAGAATGAATGACATTCAGTCATTTTTTTGCTTTAGAATAATGTGCACCAATCAATAATACCAGGAAACATGTATTAGAAAGTAAATTAGGTTACTTTTGAATCACATTGAAAATAAGTTCATCCAAAAGTGAAATTTCTGTCATCATTTACTCACTCTCATGTCGTTCCAAACCCGTATGACTAGTATTTCTTCTACAGAACAAAAAAATGACAAAAGGTCAATACAATTATAATGAACAGAGACTGAGGTTTTCAAGTATGAGTAAATGATGACAGAGTTGTATTTAACTCAAAATGTTCCTTTAAAATGACCTCATCTAATGCACAAATATGCACAAAATAAACTAGACAATAATGATGCGGTTTAATAAATAACAATTACCACACACAACAATGTATGTACATGTTCTCGTACTTCTGCAAAAGAAAACAATTATCTTAACAAGACAGAAATGCATAAAAAAGAACTGAAAAGAGTCCAACTCATTCCTCTGTAGACAAAAACACATCATATTTATCCTCCTCAGATGGTCTGTTTTATGTCTTAAGTTGTCATTAATGGTTTGCACAAGGAAAATGTCCACCATCACATGGAGGAATATCGAGTTTGATATCATAAGGCCGGTGCTGGCGTGTTGAAAAGCAGCCAGTTTGTCATTGTCTCCAAGACTTTCGGCTCAGCACACACACACAAGCTACATTGATCCGTATGAGTCTCCATGCCACCAGGTTCTTGAATGAAGTCAGCGCTCGCACAAACGTGTGTGAATTGGTACAGTACGAGTTCCAATGGCGTGCATCGATTCCCAAACACCCGGATCCTCCGGTCCGCCCGCTGCTGCAGGTCGTCTCAAAAAAGTACTGCTTTTTCTTGGAGTTGTTGATGATTACATCGGGCAAGACGGTGACTTCATTGCCTGAGATGTCTGTAGCTTTGGTTTTATTTCCCTCCCAAGTGCTAATGCTCTCGCAGACGGAGTAAACTCCACGATGTTGAGGTGCTCCTGCTTTTCTCTTCGTCCTGCTCCTCTTTTGGTGCCTGACGGGCTCTGAGTCGGGGGGTTGTTCACTGAACAGAACGCGGGGTGAGCAGTACCGTCTCTTGTTGAAGAGTTTAGGATCCACGGTCGGCACGGGGTTGGCCGTGACATCATCCTGTCCGCGGTCTGCGTTTTGTGGACAGATGTCACCTGGACGCTGGGCAAACATCTGGCTGCAGGACAAGAGCAGCAGGGCTAGCATAGACCACCGCATGGGCTCAACGTGACCTGAGTACAGCACAGATTAATGTTAGCTGTCATCACACAGAATAGCAGTAACAAAGTACAAATTAATAATGCTAAATAACAAATAAATATGATGCCAAATTTCTTTAGATTTTCTTCTGCATAGTGATGCACAGACACTTTGACTGATATAGGTATACAGTGCTTGACAGCCAAAGAATGGTAGATAAACAATATGATGGTTGAAATCTGTAGATTTACATAATGTTTAAAAAATGGGGGGGGGGGGACTCAATTTATTATTATTTTTTTGTTCAATCAGGCATCAAAACATAATATACAATGGAATAGACGGATAACTTTTAGTATTTTTTCTAACTGCATAGACAAGTTTACTGTTATAAGAGTATTATCTACTTGTAATACTGGCTGATTCATATATTTACAATAATTATATTTATATTAAAAATACTTAATATTAAAATATTTTAGATACTAATATTAAATTGTTTTCTACTTAATATTTTCTATTTTACTGACAGATATATTTTATTGATGGTCATATATACATTTAAAAAAATAAAATAACATTAAATTATAATTATATTAGGTGTTCACACAAACACACACACATATATCTGTAGCTATATATCCATATCATAATCCAAGTATTAAATATTATACACCTAATCTACACACCACCTAATCTACTTTCTGATAACATTATTTCTCATCTTTTATGTTAGTGGCTATATAAAACCTAGTTAATCATTTTTAAGAATCGGTTATCTAATGTAATCTTTTAATAAAAATGCTTAACATGAGAATATTTTATAGTCTCTTAAACTGGATATTTTGACAGTACTGTGGTACAATGATGATATCAGATTGTTAATACCATAGCATTTGATATATATCATAATACTGAATGATTGCCATATCTATAAACTATACAAATTTCATGATACTTTTACAAATACTTTAGCAGTATCTAAAATCAAGGTAGTACCATGGTACCATGTCTAAATTACTGTTCAGTGGACTTTTAGTACTTTTTGTTGAATCTTGGAGCTGAGACTATATACTATAATTGACAGCTATTCAAGCAGTAGAAATCCCTCATACATGTGTATCAGCGCAACCCGAACCTCCGCTAACCAGCATGGCATAGCTTTGACTTTTTAAAACTGAAAATAGGTTTACCTCTTTGCTTTACACAGGTAATCTTATGCTATGGAGGAAAAAAAGAATATGTTTACCTGTGAAATGTGTCCAGGTGAACTGTTTTCTCCCGTCTGTCTTTAGCGTAGCTCTCCTGTGCTCCTCATGGTACATGTATTGACCAGCGTGGCATCTTCTGCTTCCAGCTCCTCTGCAGAGAGGTACAGAAAAGTATGAAGCAAGCTGTAATTTCACATAATTACCATTTACCGCACGCGTATCGCTCATGCGGCGTTGGATTCTAGTGAATCGATTCATTCAGGCGGATTTACAAAAAAATGATTCACCAGGAGGGGAGATATGTTAGATTAGGCCTTTTTTCTGAAGACAAACATCTAAAATTGACATCTCATTGCCGTCAAGGAAAATGGTGGAGGAAATGCTGGGAGAAAAAAAAGCACATTTCAGACCATGTTTCAGCGAATAAATAACATCTGTAGCATTTGGACCAATCAGACACACATTTGTTCATTAGAGTTAACAAATCAAATTAGTTATTAGATTAACAAATAATCACAGACCCCTCACCCAACACACATTCTGGGTGCCGGTATGTCTGTGGATGACTCCAGGCCCCCAGTTCCATAGCAACCAACCTGATAACACTAGTTTTATTGCTCTAAGGAATGCGGGCCGAGCAACACTCACCTCATTTTCCCTTAAGAAAGAGACATTATGCCATAAAAATGGACTCTTCTCTAATTAATTCATAGAAAAACCTTTCTTTGAATGAACACACATATCCTCAGGTCATTGTGTATATTGTTACTGTTCTTGTATATTGTCTTTTGTACTGTATCCTGCTTTATGCATGCTTATGTCTTCGGATGATCTAATTGAGAGTATATATTATATGTTGCTACCTATGCAACATATAAGTGTTCTAAGAATCTTTAATAGTTTGTATATCATTGCAAATTACCATGCTCTGAGACAAAGAGTCATAAAACCTTCCCTCCAAAGAGACTGGAGTCCATTGGCTCTTTGACTCCCCAGAGGTGTGACCTCTATAACAGATAAAGCTCTTACACACAAGTCCGGCCTCTCTCTTCTGCAAAAAGTCTCTTCTGCTAAAAGCTCTTCGGCTATCTTCTCATTGCTCCGTGAAGGACTCACAGAGAGCCTGAACCGGTGCGGGCACGGCCGGTGGGCCCCCAACATAGAGCCGTGGGTGATCTCCCCAGCCTGGGAGATGACTCCTGACCACAAAGACCCAGTCTGCGGTTCTGTTAGACCCTAAGAGGATGAGGAAGATGTGAGCTAGAACTCTTCTGGACCCTTAAGTTATTGTGCCAGGCTTACGGCCTTGTCTTTTCATTCAACCAAATCTCCTCCGACCTCAGCAGATCTCTTTCTTAGCTCTTTTTCCACTCTCTACCTGGAAGAACATTTCTACCTAAGAACATCTTTGGAATTCATCACTCTTCAACCCGGAAGAATGTGATCGGGAGTCCAAAACCTTGAAACCATTAAGACCTTCATCTGAGACTGCATTCCGGACACTCGTCACGACCAAATGCATTGCAAGTATTGTACATTTAACTAAATGAAACAGAGGTTATTAGTACAAGTTATAGACCCCGTTATAAACGGCGCTGATGGTTTTACTCAGGTCGTTAAATGACTTTTTCCATAACTGCATTCTCTGGTTTTCCTGATGGTTTCATCCATCAACTCTCATTAGCCCTTTCCCCATGTATGAGCGATTGTATGTTTGTGTGTTTGTTTGTTTGTTTGTTTGTTAGACTAGTTTACATTAGTGTTTAGTTAATAAAACTCTTCTGCACAAATTACATGAGTTTCTGATTCTGCCTTGCATATTAATGTCCCTTTACAATTCTGACCCTTGCTACATGCTCTAATGCATTAATAGGAAGGTATTTCCTGTGGCCACGGAAATATCCTTTCTTAGAGTTGATATGAATTTACACTGAATGTTCGCTGGACGGACAGATCAGCTGATGGCAATTTAACTCTGCTACAGTTATTACTGTCAGCCGATATAAATAATTGTAATTAATCATAATTAATTGTAATTATTTATATACAATTCCCTTTTGAGCTAAATTTGCTACAATATTATATGAGTGATGTAGTAATCACTGTCAAATTACTGCTCGAGTGTGACACGCGCAGACAAACAAGACAGACCAAAACCCAAATGTGACACACATCAACTTACACCCCACACCCAAACCCTTGCTACTGCCACAACATACACAAACCTCCAGTAAATTGCTTTGGATCACAGCCTTTCTGTGTGGCTTGCAGAGGTGGTCTAAGAAATCCTCAGCCACTGACTTCAAACTCATTAGCTGTGATAGAGACAATTTAACACGTTCCGTCTGGCATAGCCGGTGTTATCACGCTGACACAAAGAGCCGAGCCAGGCGGTGCTCTCCTTTCAAAACAGTCGGCTTTCATATGGTAACAGCTCCTGGGTGGCAAGGGTTTCAGCATGTAACGTGAGCCCTTCCAAAGCGCACATACACACAGCCTTATCTGCAGCCTCCACAGGGCTATGGATTCCAGCGCCTGGAGGGCAGCTTTCTCTAAGCACTCATGTGTGGCAGAGCTCAGGGATGAAGCGTGGCTTTGTGCTGGGCCTGTGGACTAGTAGTCCGTGCACAGGCAGCTTCTGCTTTGGTGCACACTGAAGACTTGTGCTCGAGTCTACATAGCTTCTCGAGAAGCTGTCCTATAACATTACATAAAATGAGAATCATCGCGATTTAGGATGAGGTGAAACAATGGGCATGTTCGAACCATCCTGCCAAAAAGAAGCTAGTCAGATTAAATTTATCTTCAAAGTATGGAAAATACCTAGATGAAAAGCATGGGTTCAATTCACAGTGGCAAACAAATGAACTCAACCTAACTATATATAAATTACAGTGAAGATGAATTATTTCACACACACACACACACACACACACAAACAAAATAGTGTATAGCATTTTTGTTTTACAAATTTTTTTCTACAATTTATATGTACTTTAAAAAATATAAAATGAATGAATGAATAAAATAAATTGTATTATACATTTTTTTACAATTATATACATATATGTGTGTGTGTATGTAAATTATTCATTTTATATCTAATTTATATATAGCTCAAAATAGCCCTTGTCTCTATTATTTTATGGCTCTGACTCCTTCTTCCATGTACGTCTACAGCATTTTCCACTCATTTGATCATCTGCCAGGAGCAATCATAAATCATATATACAGTATGAGTTGTATAATTACAGAAGGAAACTTGTTAGGATATAAAGAACATTTATTTAGGCAGCTTGGCCACAATGACAAAGCTGGCTGTACAGCAATTAAAAATAATGACTGAAGTATTTCATTGCCACCAATATAGTTTACCAATGTTTCACTGTCAAATTTATGATTGTTAATACAATCAACTAAGGACATAATGCACACAAGCACACTCACATACACACATCCAGATGGTCGGCTGTATGAGGTCTGTTATGAGATGGTGTGAAAGACTTATTGCTTGGGTTATTGACAACAGATGATGATGAACATTATGACCACATGACATTATTGTACCATCACATAAACACCCTGTTAGCAATAATACAAAGATTTCTATATCTCATCTCCGCTAGACATAAACATACATGTATGACTTACATGTGAAACATGATCAAACCCCTGACCCTAAGTTTTAAACTTTGGTGAGTAACACCATTTGGGCAACAGACATAAATGATATCATGCAGCTCATGGTGTCAGGAGTCTGGACTGTCTGTGTGTGTTTTGCTCCCCACGTGCTCCCTGTGTCCCAGTGTTTATGCCCTTATTTGGTTATTTTCCTGTTCCTGTCCTCGGCAAGTCTAATTCGTTCATCCCCTGCACCTGTGTTTTATTAATTATATGTGTATTTAAGGTCTTGTCCATTCAGTTAGTGTTTGTCGGTTCTTAAACGTCATTTCCATGTGTTCTGTGTCTGCTATGCTCCCTGTTGGATGATTAAAGACTCTCGTTTTGACGAATTCCTACGTCTCCTTATTCTGTGCTCCTTGTGAAGTGTGACAGAAGAACCGACCACAAAAACAGTTACCTCCGTTTGTACCCTCCGTTTTGTTTCTGTATTTTGTTCCAAATTCCTCCTCCTCCTGCTGGAGCAGCGGGACCGATCTCTCGAGGACCACACCAGACTGTTCCTGTTGTTAGCCACCAGCTACCCAGACGATGTCGCCTTCGTGGAGAGGACTCTGGTGAGAAACAGATCACCATTCACCATCTGCCCTGTGGATGATGTCGCCAGATCCACTCCTGACCCAGAGCCCAGCCCACCAACTCCCCATGGTGCGAAGCATCAGCCTGAGCCCACCGATGACGGAGAGCCATTTCCCGCTGCGATTGACGAGCTAGCGCAAAGCTGAGCGACTGAACGGAGGATCGCCCCAGATGTTGAGCCCAACTCGTCAGACCAGGTGCAAGAGCTGGCGACAGTGCCCACCACAAGGGAGCAAGCCGTGGAGTGGAGCTCCGCCCACTATACCGCGGCTGAGAGTGAGCTGATTATACATTTGGGGCTGCTGGATTTGGAAGGGGACCTGATAGACTGGGAAACTGATCTGGAGATTGACCTGCCCCCTCTCCTCTCTCCGTCGTCCCTGATGGTCCCATCCAGCCCTCCTTCGTCTCTGGTCCCCATGTCCAGCCCAGAGGGGGCTCCCGAACCTCCAGTGCCCACTCTTCGAGAGCGCCCTCCAGAACCTGATATTCCAGAGCGTCATCCTGTTCCCTTGTTCAGCCCAGAGGAGGCTCACAAATGCCCGCCCTCCCACCCCCGCTCCTGCCTCCTCCACCGCTGTCGTCTGGCAGCCCCTCCCCTCGCCTTCAGCCCCCTATCTGTACAGTGCGAGCCCCGTGGGACTGCCATATCCCTCACCTCCGCCTCCAGCATCCGAGGCCCGGACTCCGCCTCGGCCCATTGACCCAGCGGCTCCACCTCGGCTTCAAGCTCCCTCGCCTCCACCGTCACCCGTCGATCCACCAGCTCCACCGGGCTCCCTCGTCCCTCTGGCTCCGCCTTGGTCTGGCGTCGACCATTGGGACTCCACTCCTCCGCCTGCGCCTCATCCCTTCGTCCCTCCAGCTCCGTTAGGCTCCTTCATCCCCTCGGCTCCTCCTCAGTCGCTCCGGCTCCGCCGCAGATCTTCGGATCTCCACCTCAGTTACCAGAGCCCTCGGCTCCACCCTGACCCCCGAATCCTCGGCATCCCCCTGGCTCGTTGGCTCTCCATCTCCGCCTCGGACTCCTCCACCACCTGCTCTGCCACTGTTGGTCGGCCCCCTGGAGTTGGCGGCCATTCCTCCTCCATGGCTCCTCCCTCCGTCGGCTCCACCGTTGGCCGTCATCATGGCTGTGGCCTGGGTCCTGCTGTGCTCCTCCTGCTCTGGGCCCCTCCTGTCTCCTCCCTGGCTCCTCCCTCCTTCGTCGCCTCCCTGGTCTCTGCCCGTCATCCTCCTCCCAGATATCCGTCCTTCTCCTGAGCCTTCTCCTTAGTTCCCGCCCGCCCCTCCCCTCCCCTCCCCTCCCCATGTTGTTTCTATGGTGCGGGGGGCGATATGTCAGGAGTCTGGACTGTGTGTGTGTTGCTCACCTGTGTTTTATTAATTATCTGTGTATTTAAGGTCTTGTCGGTTCTTAAACATTTCCATGTGTTCTGTGTCTGCTACGCTCCCTGTGTTCCCTGTTGGATGATTAAAGACTCTTGTTTTGACGAATTCCTACGTCTCCTCATTCCGTGCTCCTTGTGAAGTGACACATGGAAGAGGTGTGCTATTACATTGCTAATGGAAAAAGTCCAGGTTTAAAATCCATTCTCAAGTTAGTCTTAGGGTTATCAGAAATATTTATCATAATTGTACATAATTAAAGGAACAGTTCACCCAAAAATAATGATTTGCTGAGAATTTATTTACCCGCAGGCCATCCAAGATGTAGATGAGTTTGTTTCTTCATCAGAACCGATTTGGAGAAATTTAGCATTACATTTGCTCACCAATGGATCCTCTGCAGTGAATGGGTGCCGTCAGAATGAGAGTCCAAACAACTGATTAAAAACATCACAATAATCCAAGTAATCCACACAAATCCAGTCTATCAATTAACATCTTTTAAAGTGAAAAGCAGCGTGTTTATAACTAACAAATCCATCAAGACATTTTTTTTTCTTTAAACTGTCATTTCTCATTCTGACGGCACCTATTCACTGCAGAGGATCCATTGGTGAGCAAGTGATGTAATGCTAAATTTCTCCAAATCTGTTCTGATGAAGAAACAAACTCATCTACATCTTGGATGGCCTGAGGGTATGTAAAGTTTCAGCAAATTTTCACTTTTGGGTGAACTATTCCTTTATAAATATGAAATATATAAAAACCTTAAATTAATGTTGAAATAACCTTAAAACCTTGAATATATACGAAAAGGATAAAAGAATCTATGATGTAAAAACTGAATAACATACGCACAAGTTTTATTCAGTTAAAAACCCCTACAGTTGAATGCACACAGCAGTGCATCTAGTGCTCTGCAAACAGCCACCGAGCAGGTCAATATGATCAAGATGAAGTACCTGCTCTTCCTTTGAGGATGGGTCATAACAGCGGAATGAACACACATCACTTCCTCTGTCAGAGCGAGTAGCCAGAGGCTGTATGTGTGTGGTACACTGTGTAAGGTTCAGGCTATTATATCAGACAGGTGCTCAGTCCTCTCTCAGGTCCGCCTAAAACGCTTACATTTTGTCTCTTTGCAGTGATGAACAGATATGACAGTTAAAGTTTAGTCAAGTCAAAATCGATTTATCAAGTTTATACTAGCTCCAGAGAATAACATAAAGAAAGAATCAGGCAGTTAGTTCAGATTGTTGCTTGCCCTGACAATTCTTGTATTTTTGAAAACGATTAATTATTTAACTATATATACGACCGTTCAAAGGTTTGGGGTCTGTATTTGTATTTCTGTATTTCTGGTCAAATAAATGCAGCCTTAGTGAGCATAAGAGACTTTCGAAAATATTTTAAAAAATCTTACTAATCCAAACTTTTGAATAGTTGTGTAATTATGAATTAATTATTTTTTTTAACATTTCTAAAAATATATTTATATTTTCATTGAATATTAACAGAGACTATTTACAACTAACAAATTATTAAAATATTTATTGGAATTTACATTAGAATTTACATATAATAAACTATATTGCAACATTGGTTGTAATGTAACTCCGTCGCAGCTGTAAATTTCTAAATGCATTTTTGCTGGAAAATGAGGACATACATTCCAAAACATTACTCATTTGTTTATAACTTTCGACCAATGCTAAATGATGCTTACAAGACTATCACAAATCATTTAGACAGAACCTAATCCATGTCAGCCAACTAGATAACGTTACTGTGGTGATGTTGTAAATTTACAACAACACTATTCAATACATCACAGTAAATCAAATGTGTATGTTTGCATAAAACACAATTAGTGCTTAAAAAAAAGGTGCTTCAAGGTCCTTATTTCAATGCATAATTCAAAATATGTGTAAAACACTGTAAAAAATCAATGAGAATTACTTCATATTAACACAATACATTGTGCCCTTTTTTTTTTTTTCTTTTTTTTTTACAGATTTTACTTAGAGAGAAGATACAGCAAAACACAGCACTGGCCTGATAGGGCAACTGGAAGTCCATCTACTGACCTGAAACTCTCTCAAGATATCCATCTTGTCAATCCCCTGTTAATCTATGAGTTACAGTTAAAAATTAAACTAAGAGCAGTTCCAAAGAAAAATATAATATGTATCTACAAGTATAAACAATGTCAAAACAATAAAAGTACACAAATGGTATTCAGTAGCAAATGGCATCTATAAAAATGTTGGTTACCCATTAACGGCTGTTGGATTGGTAGACACGTTTTCAGCACATAAAATGAACATGTTGGTGAACAGCACACATTTCAAACACATCAATGGTCTCATAATGAGAATCTTCTGTTTCCTTTCCAAAAACACAGCTGAGACTCTCTTTTGTTTTCAGAGTAAAGAAAACAGGTTGACTTTTCCCACAAGAGAAAGAGTCTGAGTGCTGAAATGTGAAGACATCAATGTAAAATATTACTCACATCTCCCAAGCGTAAAGCCAGATCTCCTCTGCATTTCTCCAAACCACCAGCTGTGTAATTTAACTATTTCAACAAATTCCCTCAATAAGAAACAGAAGTTACATCATTTACTTGGACAACAATGGGAGCGCTGGCGTTTGGGACAGCCCTGAGAGGAGGCCCCTTCGCTGTGTTATGAGTTATGACTAAATTTGCTGATTTTTACTCTGAAGCCACATCTAAGCAACAAAGACTGCAGGACAGAAAAAAACTACAACTATGCTCTAATGTTGATTCACATGCACAACAGACAGACAACAAGATGTTCTTGTCAAGCTTGCCAGATTTGCACTTTCTAAATGAAAAAACCCTGAAAAGATGATCCAAAACCATTTCGGAACATAAAAGTATGAGAACAAGTTTAAAAAAACTGCCAAAAATAACATCACTGACTGAAATCATATCATGTAAGTGTAGGGACTACATTTGATCAACTTTGAGACCATTAAAAAGTTCATTATAAATTACGTGTATAAGTCATTTATAATTTACAAATCCATCAGAAAAACAAAATGTCTAAAAATATTTATATTTTTCATTTTAATTAATGGCAATTTTCTATAACATATAAAAAACAATGTACTGTACATCATATACTATTTTTTTACACCGGAGACAAATTCTCATGCATGAGAATGTTTATTAATAATTAAAAAAAAAGAAGAAAAAATTTCAGAAAAAAATAATTTAACATTATAATTTTTTGAACAATTTAAAGTGGCAAAATATTAAAATATTAACAATTCTATTTTATATTTATATTATTATAAAATATATTTTTAATTTAAAAATTTAACATTGTAAAATATTTAAAATTTATGATTTACAAAACTCCATCACACAACTGATAACTCTAAACGTTAAATTATTTTTATTTAATTTTTTATTATTTTCATTAATGATTTTTAAAAACATATTTTTATAAAAATATATTCATATTTTTAATTTAACATTATTAGTATTATTTACATTATTTAAACTCCATCAGACACTATTTCACACCTGAGACAAATTATCATGCATGATGTCACTATGTGTGGGCGTGGCCTAATCAAATTGTTTGTAGGAGCTGCCAAAAACATGGAGTAGAACAAGGATTTACTTCAAAAGGAATCACGCAGAAAACAACTAGATAGGAAATGCTTTTGTCTGGGAAGCCATTCAAATACTTGACCAATGTCTTAAGTCTTATAAATCATGTTGTTTTAGTAAATTTGCTTCCACAAAATGACAGTCAGCTACTTAACTGACAACTATAATTGAGAAAAAAATCTACGGTGAGTTGATCAAAGGCATAACTGCACTGCATTGATGCTCCTGGCCAAGCAAATGCTTCTGTAGGATTGCCTGCTGTCGGCTAGCTCCGGCTTGCTTGGAATCCAGAGCCTGAGATTTTCTCTTGTTTGCCCTCTGGACGTTATTTTGCGGAAGCTGTCTTAAAAAACATAATAGCAGGCAATTTAGACCAACTGTCAACTGTCCTACTTTCTCGACACCCTTCCTGTTTCTCTGTGTAGAGGTGTAAGCTTGCTAATTACTGAATTACTTCTATTGAGTAACTGTGGGGAAATCGCAGGCATGAAGGCAAAGATACCTAAATCTGGCCGCTCCTGTCAGGCTATTTCAATCTAAAACAGATGTGCTGGAACTTCTGACCAGAATCAGGAGATCTTGGTAGGTTTAGGAACAAGCTGAAATATTTCCCTTAGAGTAGCAGAATTAGAGACTAAAGGGGCTCTGTACATCATTTCAAGGCCGTATTTGTTATATTTCTGAACATATACATGACCTAAGAAGGTTATAATTTATTAATCCAAGCTGCTAATGTATTAATGTACATGGTTCTTGTCGGTATAATACAGATCAAAAAATGTCAGGCTTTTTCATCTGTTAAAGACATGCAAAATGTAATCACTTAAAGACCTTCACATTAATATTTATTCATTTAGCAGATATGGGTATCTATGGAAGACTGTTTCTGCCATGGGGGAAAAAAACAACAACATAATTTAAACTTATTATCTCACAATTCTGACTTTTTTTCCTCGCAATTATAAGTTTGTATCTCACAATTCTGAGAAGAAAAGTCTGAATTGTGAGATATAAACTTGCAACTGTGAGAAAAAAAGTCAGTTACTTTCTGTTTTTACTCCATGGTGGAAACAAAAAAGAATTGTGAGATGTAAACTTCTGAGTTTTAAACAATTCCAAGATTTAAACCCACAATTCTGAGGGGAAAAGTCAGAATTGCGAGATGTAAACTAAGAATTCTATGAAAAAAGTCAGAATTGTAAGATATAAACTCAGAATTGTGATATAAAAAGTCAGAATTGTGAAATAAAAACTCGCAATTTTTTGTATTTTTTATTTTTAATTCCATAGTGGAAAGAATTGCTTCCATATTTATCCAAAACTTACAAATGAATGCAAAAATACATGGGAACAATGATTGCATTTTCTAAAGCTGAATGTTTTAGCCCAAATAGTTCTGTCTCATCTTTGAAAGCAGTGCAGAAGACCTTTGCCAGGACAAAAGACATACAGTATTTACATTGTTTCAACACTTTTGGCAGGTGAGGAGTGACTTTACAAGCAAGCCTGAATAAGGCTCTGGATGCCAGTAAAAGAGCAAAATGACATCAGGAACAGTTAAGTATGAATTGTTAACGGTCCTGAAATAAACACTTGTACATTCTAACCCTTGCAGTCACGAAAACAGCTCTCTCCATGGCTGGAGAACACAGACACGAACGGTATTTAAAGAAACTGCTGCAGCACACGGGTTTCACCTGGACAGTCTCATCACTTGCTTTAAACCATGTTTGGTATCTGCTGTGACAGGGTACAGACGGACTGATGCTTCTTTAGACTAATTATCATGGGTGGAGGACAGCAACTGTTTTGGTATGCAGACTTGATACCTCTGGTCTTAGGGATTTGTGAGATTTGGCCTCAGACTTGTTTATGGCTACACTCGAAATATACCATAGAAACAAACAAAGTTACTGGTCTCGGCAGCCAATTCCACTGCACGTGAACTAAAGCACATTTCTGTATTATCTCTAAGCTGTCAAACTGTTTAAGACCACATCATTTTGGTCTATGTGAAAATCTGTATATGTTTTGCCCATCTTTTATTAAGGGCTTTTAATTTTAATTAAGTTTTAATTTATATATAACATAAAATACTGTAATTTTAAAATAATAATAATAATAATGTAATTATAAAAAATGGCAAAACATCTAGCAATATATATATATATATATATATATATATATATATATATATATACATACATACATACATACATACATATATATATATATATATATATATATATATATATATATATATATATATATATATATATATATATATATATTCATACATAATAATATATTTATATACTAAATATACTGTGTGTAAACACTCATTCAAAAGTTTGGGATGGGTAAAATGTTTAATGTTTTTTTTAAAAAGTGTCTTCTGCTCATCAAGGCTGCATTTATTTGATCAAAAATGCAGAAAAAAAACAGTGAAAAAGTGAAATATTAATGCAATTTAAAATAACAGTTTTCTATTTTAATATATTTTAAAATGTAATTTATTCCTGTGATGCAAAGCTGAATTTTCAGTATCATTACTGCAGTCGCAGTAATGATTACTTCAGTGTCACATAATCCTTCAGAAGTCATTCTAATATGCTGATTTATTATATCACTGCTGAAAACAGATGTGCTGCTTAATATTTATTTATTTATTTTTAACATTTTATTTATTTATTTGGAAACATGATACTTTTTTCAGGATTCTTTGAAAAATAAAAAAAATTAAAAAGAACAGCATTTATTTAAAATAGAAATCTTTTGTAACAGTGTACACTACCATTCAAAAGTTTGGAGTCTGTCATTTTTTTTTTTTTTTTTTTGAAGGAAAGTAATAGTAAAAACTTATATTGTTATAAAAGATTTCTATACAAACACGCATTATATAAATCAATTATATATGAAAAATTACATATACTTATATGCTGCCTTTGACATCAAACTGAAGTTTCTTCAGCCCTGACAACAGAGTGAATAGTAAAGTTATATCATCTATCAACAAGTCACAAGCTAAAACCCATTTGGAAAAAAAGGTCTGAGGATGTTGTGAATCTGTCATGATCAAACAGCCCGGCTTTGCTTTGCAAACCCAGAGCCCGAGGCTGCGTGGTGAAGTTATTGCTCCAATCGCCAATCCCTGCTCGAGCTGTTTTCTTCACATCCCAGTTCCTCCCAGATGTTCTGATTTACACTGGGCTTCTTGGTGGATGTATACAACTGTCCTCAGCCGCTCTAAATATTGAAATTTGTTCCAATGTTAGGATGGTGAAAATAAATCCTTGTCACATTAGAAAAGATCATTCTTCCACAAGTAAAATAAATAGGGCTTAAAAGGTGCTATAAGCGATTTCAGCTGTCTTGCTAACTTCCATCATCTTGCGAACTTCAACCATGTTCACTCTCTCCGAAGCCATGTCAGAAAACTGGATGAAAGGTGGTCTGTAATACCTGGAGAAAGCTAGTTGTTAGCAATCCCATTACTTTGAATGGCTCGGCTGCTGCATGCCCGTCTGGAAAGTACGTGATTTGAAATCTGCCATCTTTGCTTATGGGCTAAATGCCATGTGACTAATCACTCTGGAGCCACAGGAAATGAAGGCAGGCAATGTTGATTGGTTGATGGCAAGAACACACACCGACTTCATCACTAAGACAAATGTGATTTCTCAAATAAAAGGGCAACTTTTTTCCTAGTGTTCCAAGAAAATTGCTAACAGTATCTAAAGTTAAAGCAGGAAATGTAAGACCTGTTCATAGGAACTGAAAAACCTCATCATAAAAACAATTTATGTCAGAAGTGTGCCAGCGGGTGTAAAATGATGTCTTCCTGGAATAAACAACGTGCTTATCTTGTTATAAAGTGGTATCATTGTTAAACCACAAAAGAATTACTGATTTACAGCCGTTAAACAGCCACCTGCCAAGAAGAGTCTCATCAAATTACTGTATTTGCCTACAAAATCAGCTCTTAAAGTGGGAGTGATGGCTGGGCGGTGTGACGCTATATATGTCTGACTATAAAAATGTTTACACTGTGATATAAATCCCACAGGTTGAAAAGTCCAAAAAAAAAAAAAACAACAACAACAACTTAACAATTTGAGTGAAACCTTTATTCCATAAATGTATAAAAATTGTATTATATTCTCTAGTAAGAGTTTTTCCAGGAGCATCTTTTGCTTCATTGGAAGCAATAAAATCTAACCTTACGTACAAATCCAGCAGGCACAGGACGTCAATATAATGTCACATTGACGTTGGACATGACGTTGCATTTTGGTTGAGAATGAAAATTGACGCCAATTTGACGTTGACTTAACGCTGGATTTTGGTTACACGTCAGCTGATGTCGATATTGGACATCAAATTAACATTGACATTAGACTTGAATTGATATTGAATTTTGGTCACCCGACGTCGCAGCTGAAATTTAACCAAATATCATCGTCTTATGACGTGTGCCTGCTGGGAAGAGTGACATGATCATTGTCTCAGATTTGTACTGACTAAATTAAAATTGATCTGAGTGAAACTAGAAAAGAATTTTAAATATTTTCTCTTGATTTGTACTTAGTTTTGTACAGTTTATAAATTGAAAATGAAAATACAGTGAAAATACAGCTTCAAGCGTGGCTCATCCAATCAGAATCAACAGTAGAGAGTAAAATGTAATGTGATTTTTAAAATTTGATACTTCAAATGTCATGTTTTGGTTTGTGTCCACCATTTTCAAAATTAAAAACAGAAAATAAATCAGATAAAGTATTTAGTTAGTTAGATTATACAAAATATGCATTGTTAAACACTGCTGTTCAAAAGTTAGTCATTTTTATTTTTTTTAAGTCTTTTTTGCTAACCAAGGGAGCATTTAAAAAAAAAAAAAAGTACATATTCTGAAATATTACTACAGTTTAAAATAATTTTTTTCTATTTGAACATATTTTAAAATGTAATTTATTCCTGTGATGCAAAGCTGAATTTTCAGCATCATTACTCCAGTCTTCTGTGTCACACGATCCTTCAGAAATCGTTCTAATATGCTGATTTGCTGCTCTTTTAATCATCAATGTTGAAAACAGTTGTGCTGCTAAATATAAACTGACATACTTTTTTTTTTTCAGGATTCTTTGATTTTTTCTAACAATATAAAAGTATCTGCTGTCACTATGGATACATACATTTTAAAAAGTAAATATACCATTTTTACTGTGATTTTCTAGTAAAAAAATCACTACAATTTGATATATATTATTAGATTTAAAGAAAAATAGTCATTTGATCATACCGCTCACCACTACTGGGAGTGAATGGTTTGTCTTCCTCAGATATAGTCCATTTAATTCTTCCCCTACAGGTGCATTCCACTGACATCATTAACACCGAACAAGACATGACACCGCAATTACAGCAACTACAGTACGAGCTTGTTATGTCAGGTTTGAAATCTAAACTTCAGGGCAATTAGAAGTTCAAGTCCTTAAACACACAGCTCCCTGAAGCCACAGACTCCACCAGGTTGAAAAGAGTGAACGATCCAAGCCTGAGATAAAGGCCTTCAACACGTTCCAATAGTTTACAGAGCGCGGCATAAAAGGATGTGTCAGAGAATATTTCACGGGCAAACACCTGCAGAAATGGTAAATATGCTGGATAGTTTACATCAAAAATCAGATTTAGAACGGTATGGGGACTGATGGCATACATTTAGAGCGCTATTTATTGGAGCGCCTTTGAATTGAAACCACGTGTTAGGACACTTTTAAAGCTCTGTCTCTGCGTTCTTCAAAGGGAAAAGAGACAGAAATTACCCTTGCCTGTTACACTCTTCCTCGCTGATAACTCCCAAGAACACACATGAGTCCCATTTAGAACATGCTAAAATTTATCATACAGTAAACAAAGTTTTTTCCTTCTGTGCCCCTTTGGTCCTTATTTCAAACACCTCTTGAAACCATTTTGATGTCGCAAATCCAGCTGTTAATTTCTATTTAGTCTGAGCTCTGATAATCACCTCTCAGTTTCCCTTCACCTCTCGCTCTCGAGGTATTTGCTTTCACAGATTTTCTCGCCCATTTCTCTTGTTATTCTTCAGGTAATCCCTGGCTCAAAGGAGGAAGGCCCAGGGTCATCACCAAGAACCCCCTCAAGGCTGACACCATAAACCTCTCTGAAAAGCCTCGGATGGTTGTGGGAAAGGGGGCAGGTGGACTAAAATCCCAAAGAGAGTGATATCTTGTGAGGGTCCATGGCAAGACGGCAAGTCAAATTTTCCCCCTTTGTTCAGTTCTTGAATTTCAGGCCAAATGGAAATTTTTTCCTTTTGTGAGAACGTGTTGGCAGATGTTGAAATTTGAAAGTTACGGCCAGTTTTAAAGTACCTGACGGGCCCCAATAAACAATTCAAAGCATACGGACAGAAGTTGGGAAGCCGCTTTTGATTTTACAATGTCCACATACACACCGCAGATAATTATGGTTGTCACTTGTCTTTAGAGTATTTAATTTCATTCTGAACTACTCAGAGTTCAATTTACAAAACTGACAGCCATATTTTACAACCTAATTTGGTCCTTTAAAAAATCATACAATTTTGAAAAGTTTATAAAATAAATGTTAAAAATGAGAAAGTAAAAACAAATTGCTAACAAGTCTTTACTGTTACTTTTGATTCATTCAATACATTCTTGATGAATAAAAGTATATATATTTGAATTGTAGTGTCTCTTATCAAGCTAATACTGCTTCAAAAAATAGTTAACACGCAACATTTTAAATATTTGCCATCCATGTTTCTTGTTTACAACTGTGAGACACCAAACTGCTTCTATAGTAACCACTATTCAACCATCTCCAGTTCAAAATGCAACACCTGTATTTTGTACACACAGAACAACAATTTATTTTTAATTGCATTTAAATGCTGTTCTCACTCCCAAAGCATGTGTATACGTGGCCTGGTAGCCCTAAAAAGCCTGTTGAGTAGGCCAATAGTACAGATCACTTGGCTGTGAGAGGATCAGCTTCTCCAACCCAAACACTGTCCTTTCTAAAAGATAAATGGCATAAGAACTTGGATCATCATTAAAGGGCAAAAGACAACCTGTTGTGTTCAAAGTATGAAACTAAAAGTGTGTCAGGTGTCTGGAGAACATCATGGTCCATGAACCTGGCTTTCTATGTTTCAATTGACCCGAATAAACATCTGGCTAAACAGCGTGAAATGTAAGTTAGTTTAGAGACTTACAGTAAGTACTTAAAGGGATAGTTCACTCAATAATTATACTTATGTTGTTCCAAACTCTGTTGAACACAAAAGGTTAATATTTGAAGAACATTTACAGTAGGTCATTATATTCAATATAACAAAAGTGAGGAGCTGTCAAGCTCCAAAATGACAAAAAAAAGTACTATAGAAGTAGTCCATACTATATGACCAGTGCACTATACTAAAAAGTCTTCTGAAGTTATACGATAGTTTTGTATGAAGAACAGACAGAAATTTCAAATCATTCACTTAGTATCTAAATATAAGTTGACATTGGCTTAACTTTTAAAAAACATGATACTTGATAATTTTACACTTCATTTTTATGCCATTTTTATTTTATGGCATGTATTCAAGCTGCACTGTCCTTATAAAAAGTCAAAGTGTGCCTCACAAGAATGCTAATGTTTCATGGCTTCCATGTGTATGCTGTGCCACACATTATGCCTTGTAATGACTGGTACTCATGAATCAGTAATGAGTGATGTAGGTAACTGAGATGGCTACAGTCATGTCTGCCTTACAACACACAGAAAAAATGATGATTAAAATAAACAGGAGAGTGCTGAAAGTTTGTGCACTTTCATGATATGAAAAATATGGAAGGTATGTCTGACCTGATGCTACATCCTCAGCAGTGTATGACTGGAGGTAATATGAGTCATGTGTGAGTAGAGGTTTGTGCATGTGTGCTGCAGCTGAAAGCGCTGCTATGGCCCGTATTGCAACGGTAACCTGATGATCCTGAAGTTTAACGCGAGGGGAGACCCTTTAAGCCCCCCAAAGACGGGACAAATGGGATTGTTTGTTGCCCCTGAAGACTGTGAACTAAGTTACTCCTAGAGGTATTGTCATAAACTTTCCTACATACAATTACATGCATAAACTTCAGCTCTAAAAATTGCACTTTTTTCTGTATAAATTATAAAGAGGAATAGAAAATTTAAATAAAAACAAGAGAAGATTACGCAAAAGAATTTAAAAAAAAAATCAAATCGGTCCAGGTCAGGGTTTAAGTCTAAAACTTAAAAGTGGACCAAGGTCCAACTAAATATCAAATTTGTTTTAGCATTTTTATGGGCACAAAGTACTTCAAAATTTATGGAAACAACTTCACTTGTAAAGTATTAAATGCATGCAAGTGTTATCAAACTGTCCTACCTCTCTCCTCCTCTTCTTCACTCTCTATCACCTCAGAAAGTTTATCAGATGATGCCTTATATTTATGTTTCAGTATTCCACGTTTACTCCAGTGCTTAATCCTGAATGGGGCACCGGAATGCTCATGTCACCCAGTCCGAAGCAACTCCTGTTGTTGAGAAATTGATTGCTGTGGTAGTTAGAGCCAGAAGTCCCTTGTATTAGTGCCTCCTCTGTGGACGGGGAAGCCACAGGTCCTAAAACCTGACAGTTTCAAGCTTTTAGTTTACAATGGGAAGAAAGTCATTTTCACTTCTTAAAGGTATGGGAGCCCGTTTCTGCTACAAAATAAACAAATATAAAGGAAAATGCAGCTTTTTATCACTGAATTCTGACTTTTTTCGCACATTTCTGAAAATTTTAGCACAGAATTGTGAGATATAAATTAAGAATGGCAACTTGTAATTCTGAGAAAAAAGTAAGAATTTTTTATTCTGTGATGGAAACAAAAAAGAATTGCAAGATGTAAACTCAGAATTCAGAGAAAACAACACATAATTTTGAGATTTATACAGATAATTCTAAAAAAAGTCAGAATTATGAGATTTAATCTGGTAATTCTGAGATGAAAAAAAGCCAGAATTGCAAGATGTAAATTTAGAATTCCAAGAAAGAAGTCAGAATTCTGAGTTCATAATTCTGCATTAATCTCATAATTTTGACTATTTTTTTCTGAGAACTGCAAGAAACAATGTCCATATTTTGAGATATGAACGCAAAATTGCAAAAAAAAAAAAAATCTGAATTTTGATATTAAAAATATGCAATTACCTTTATATATATATATATATATATATATATATATTATTCTGTGACAGAAACAGGCTTCCATTTAAAGGGTGTGTTTACCCAAAAATGGAAATTCTGCCATTATTTACTCAACTAGGCTGGTCAATCCCTTCATGAATTTCTTTCTTCTGAGATATTTTGTGGAAAGTCCATGCTGCTCTTTTTAAAGTAACACTACAACAGAAAAAGCACAACTAAAGTAATTCCTCTATCTCTTGCGCTATATTGTAAGTCTCCTAAATATGATATACCATGTCATAAAATAATTCACTGAAACTTGTGTTATGAAAATATTTTTTTACCTTTACTACTAGCCATTAAAAGTTCAATAAACATTTTATCAATTTCTGAGTGCAACAAAACTTTCATGGAGAAAAAAATGTATGTTTGGTGAAGTCAGCTAGGAATGCTGTATCAGAGAACAAGCAATGAATGCGTCAAAGACTGTCTCAAAGTTGGAGGGTCTCCACATGATGGAGTTAGTATTGTTTCATAGAAAAGTGTCTCAGTAACAAATAGAATTCAACTCAAGCACATTAAACAATTTAAAGTATGATGGCTCATAGTGTTTTTACGTCTTCATAGCACACAGCAGACAATTTAGCTAGTGACTAATGCTTAAAACTTCTAGACAATCTCATACTGTGGACTTCTGCATAAGGCTGAGTTAAGAGTGACTCAACTAGTCATAACTCTTTGATTTGTGTTTGTTGAAGGACTGTAAAGACTGCATATGCCAACCTTTTAAAATAGCAAGCTGAAGACCAAAACAACACAAAAACACAACAGCAATCATTGGAATTTCACACGTGACACCAGCAGTCATAAATCCAGTGATAGACTGCATGACCTCAGTGACGTCACCTCAACATCACTACTAGCAGTATAAAACAGAGAAAATTCTATTTATAACTACAATTCCAATCGTAATCCATTTTATAGCCACTGCTTTTTTTTTCAAACAATTTAACAGACCTTAACATCTGAATCATTGAGGTTCCTTGTCTCTGAACAAATAAAGATATAGTTCAATACATAAAATTACATTCCAACTGAACTATTTTTTGTTGCTAAATAGCTATAGTAGCATACAAAATAGAATATGGTTGAAATTAGTTTCTTGTTTACAGAACTGTTGTACAAACGCAACTCCCGCAATATTGCTTAAATTAAAACAGCCCTTATGACGTGCAGATTCAGAGAGGTACTTGCACGGGATTTCCGAAGTCTTTGCTACATCCTGAGGTAATTCCAAAAATGAAAAATAATTATAATGGGATTTCTATAACAAATGCACATTAGATGAAGCATTCCAGTGCAAGTCACTCCTTGTTAGTTCAATGCCATTTTGCAATATCCAGATTCGTCAAGGCTCATTTGCACAGCGATGAAGCTGCCCAGCAACACACGTTTGTTTACATTTTGGGGCCAATCAAAGACTCATAAACATGTGTTTTTCCATCTGATGACTGAATTGCAACACTCTCTAAAACATTGCATTTCAAGGCAATACAAATGGAGGTACAGAAAACAATTTGCCAGTTAAACAACTTTGTCAGTTAACAACATGTTTCACTATTATTCATCAGAAGTAGTGATGATGCATGTCTTGGCAGGTACCACACTTATAGATATAAGAGAATCTCAAAGAACAGAGCTTCCTGCAACAGATATTCAGCTCAGTTCTTCAACATAATAGCAGCACGGTCTATTTTTCAAAATGTCTGGATCGGTTTTACACTGGAGGATGGAGGTCACTGTCAGCATGCTGTTTGTGTTTGTCAAACAAATACATGACACTTTCACTCCGTTTTTTCTTCAGGAACGTTATGTAAAGGTCTCGCTTTTCATTAGTGGAGATGGAGTAATGGATTCTTTCGCAAACGCACAGATGTGCAAGGTCACATGTGGTGATGTATAATGATGTCAAAATCAAAGCACATCGCAATCTATAAAAATTTCCTCCAAGGGTGATGATGTTGCTTGCAGCATAAAAAAGATTTAACTGTATACGTGATATGAAATGGTCATGTTTGCAAACAGACAATCAAGTAAAAGACTTGAGGCCATATGTAACTGTGTAAATGTGATTTTGAGGTTTGCAGGCCGTGGCATTCCAAACAGTATTGTTTCTTGTTGGTGTTGGCATGGGCTCAGGACTCTTGTCTCTCTGCTGTTTTCAACAAAAACAGCAGGGAAAGAAAACTAAGAGTCTGGAAGAAGGTCTTGAGTGATCAGCATAGGTTCAATAAGCATGACTACAAACAGTGGTACAAAAACATGGGCTGACTAATAGGACAAAACTGAAGTGACCACTCTCAGGGAAATTGCGTCAAGGTTTTAACATCTAATCATATTACTCCTAAGCTAGTCTTTCTGGTAACATCTGGTTGACCTAGAAGCTTATTCTGGCCAAGAACCATCCAAAAGACTATCTGACTGAGATTTACTGTAAAGCAAGCAACCAAAATAAACCAAGTGTATACCAGCTGGTTTGCTGGTCTTAGCTGAAGCAAAATGCTCCGAAAACTTGCCAAAAGACCAGTCTTACCAGGTTGGGAGACCAATTAAGGCCAACAAACAAGCTTGGGCTGGTTTAAAGGAATAGTTCACCCAAAAGTGAAAAATAAGTCATTATTTACGCACTTTCATGTTGTTCCAAACCTGTATGACTTTCTTTCTTCTGTAGAACATTTGAAAAAAGTGATGGAGTCAGTAGAATTGGATCCCATTGACTTTTACGGTTTAGACAACAGCTTTATATTTCTTTAAAATATATTTTTTTGTGTTCCGCAGAGAAAAGAAACGACCTGGAACGACATGAAGGTGACGATGACAGGATTTTCCTAGAAGCCTATTCTGGCCAAGAGCCATCCACAAGACTATGTGACCGACATTTACTCTAAAGCAAGCAGCAGAAATTAAACCAGGTGTATACCAGCGTGGGTGGAGGTAAATATGTATTATTGGCATTTAAATTGGTTGCAGGCTCTTCTTCATATCAGTGATCGAGACTGTTGTACTCTCTATTGTGTTCAACAAATTTTCAGGTTTTGTGTCAGACCCATCTATTAATTCCAGTTATTGCCATGTGATCTGTAAATGTCATCAGATGTCTTTAGAGGAGTGTGAAATAAGTAACTGGATAGGAACATACTGAACAGATCTCTAACATAGACAAATCACCTTGCGTCATGTATACAGATCTCCATAGCCACATCTCTTTTTTATGCATGTATTATGTGATATGTAGGAAGCTGCTCAACTTTCACAGTTTTGAGTAATAAGTGCAAACAGACCTTTTGCACGGACCCAATCTGTTCGCATTTACCATCCACCTCTGACACGCAGTCAGAAGAAAAGAATTACAAGATCATTTCCTATTAATTTCCCCCTCAAAAATACACCCAGAATGGATGAAAAATAAATTCCTTGGTTGTTTGAAATTCTTTCATGAAAATAATCAGTAAGGATTTTAAATCAAGCATGAAGAGGAGGATTAATATCTTCAAAAGACATCAAAGGCAGTACAGTAGCACACGGAAAAGAAAAAAAGGGGGGAAGGAGTAAAAATAATGTAAAAACACTGGCGTGAACAGTGCAGTCTGCAGGGTGGATGAGAGAACCACTTAAACCGGGATTTAAATTCAAGTCTTAACAAATACAGTCTACAAATATAAGCTCCAGGAAAACCTGGAAATAAGAGGGAATTTTAAAAGTATGATTTCCAGACCTGCAAAAATCATGGAAATTAATAAAATCTCGAAAAGTCATGGAAATTTCTATATTTATTCTACATTTATATTGTCAATATTACACACACACACATTCTGATTTGACACACACATTCTGACTCAAATTAAACATGTTTTTACAACGAGAAATATTCTTTGTGATCTATACACACACACACACACACGCACACACACACACACACACACACACACACACACATTACCTTGATCTTGCTTTGCATGTAATCACCTGTTTTCTGTCAGCTCATTCAATGTCTAAAATTTTGAAATAAAATAAAATAAAAACAATGATTTCAAAGTCTCATGTAAATGCATTTCTCATGGCTGTCAGCTTTCTTCTATACAGTACATGCAAATGCACTCACTGTGACAACACAGAAAAGGGATCCATAATTGAAAAATTACACAGATGTACTGCAACAGCACACTGATCTCAACTTATGCACTCGAAAGCTGAACTTATGCACTCCCCGAATTCTGCACTTGAGATGAAGAGTGGCTAGGAAGAGTCATTTCCTCTGAACGCGAGCATGAGCCAAGTGTTGTTCATAAGATGAGAAGAAAGTCTCCTCAGCTCTGCAGATTCTCAAGACTCTGCCATACAGTCAGAATGAAGGAATTCAGACTCCGAAGACCAAGAATCTACTGCCAAAAGACCCTTTGACCTTCTCCTTGAGCCATCAGGACGGACATCTTTTCGCTCCTGACACATGGAAAGACAGTATCTGTGTTGTGTCAGATGTAAAGGTCGATTTCCAGGCTGGATTTCAGTTTCCTGACAACAACATGGACAGAAATTCACAAAATCCCACCATTTTGTGTGCTTTGGAACAGACAACCACCTCTTTGAAAATATTGACTTTGAACGTGTTCGGTTGATTACATCGATGAGAAACAGAGCTTTAGCACAGTGATTGCTATAATGACTGGAAATCCATGTGAACTACTTGGTAGAAAGAAAACTACTCATGCTGACATATATTATTAAAAGACCACAAAAGAGAGCACACTTATTTGATCCATCAGACTCTTTTTGTTCAAATGCTACCAACATTTTTCCCTTAAACACTATTAATAGCATTTTAATAACCATATAATTTTTTAGAGAGTGTTGAAGAATTTATTTTTAGCCATTTAGCCAAAGGAATCCTTTAAAGGTGACATATCATGAAAATCTGACTTTTCCAGGTTTTAAGTGCTATAATCAGGTCACCGGTGCATCTACCAACCAAGGAAACGTGAAAAAGATTAACCCAGTAACTTTGTTTTGGTAAGCCTTTTTCTCCAAGCGTCTGAAAAAACGAGCATGTCTGATCTCGCTCCCCTAGTGACGTTGCAAAGGGATCTCATTATAATATTACCGCCCCTTAATCTGTAAGTTTCCACCCACGGCGCCGTCATTTTGATTTCGCAAGCGACAACGGTGTACCAGTTCTAATGCCATGGCGAAAGTTTGAGCAAAGCATGCTAACTATTCTGTCTTTGGCAGACGAGCAGACAACACTATTTACAGTCGCAGCCTCAGAGGAGACAACAGAGCAGTGGATTTATTGATTTATTTACTGTATATTGCTGCTGCCACACAGATCTAAAAT
This sequence comes from Spinibarbus caldwelli, assembly GCA_039654775.1. NCBI lineage: Eukaryota > Metazoa > Chordata > Actinopteri > Cypriniformes > Cyprinidae > Spinibarbus > Spinibarbus caldwelli. The sequence continues at coordinate 28,083,765 of CM077237.1, forward strand.
AAACATGCTATTTATTTTCCAGCTGTTTACCTTCACAGACATAACCGACTGTTTTTGTAATTTATGTGTGTTTTTAACGTAAACGTTTGTGAATGAGAACAGTACTCACATGCTGAGTGTGATGGAGCTGTACTGATGGAGCTCTCTTCTGGAAAAGGGGGCGGGGAGCAGCAGCTTATTTGCATTTAAAGACACATGCTCTAATATAGAGTGTTTCTGCTTCCACTCAAAATAGGCATTTTCAAAAGGATATAATAAATAATCTGTGTGGTATTTTGAGCTGAAACTTCACAGTTACATTCTGGGGACCCCTGAGAATTATATTACATATTGTAAAAAGGAGCATAATATGTCACCTTTAATTAATCTCAGCATTTACAGTATGACATTACAGTATTAAAGCTGAAGTGTGTAATCTTTCATTGCTCTTTTTGTTTGAGGCCAACATACTTTGTCAAACAATGGAAAACCGATGAGTGTTTATAGTGTTTACACACTTCAACTTCAAAGGAACATTCATTAAAAAATGAAAAATTTGTCATCATTTACTCACCCTTATGTTGCTTCGTAAACTGACTTTCCTTCTTCTGTGGAACACAAAAGAAAACATTTAGAAATTACATTATTTCATATAGACTAGATGCAACTGATTCTATTTTTCACAGCTGTTAGAGATAGATGTTTTCTTTATTATGACAAATACGCACTTTAAAATGCATTTTTCACCACATTAAGTGCTCAATGACCTTTAACATGAATAGTGCCTTTAATATGAACAAAACCGGCAGCTATAGCTATTGCGGTTGCTCTATATGAATATGTGGCATAGTTTGAGGTTTGAACAAAATTTGCATTTTTATCCTGAGGGGGAACAGTATTTTTATGCCACAATAATAGAAGTGTTAATTCACACTCTCGCTGTCTGCACATGGCGCCCCTTTGTTCGTTTTCTTCAATGTAGGCATTATTTCCTGTCGAGTTCAGTGCTTCACATTCTCAGACAGAAATTTCTTTATCTTTCATATGAACCCCTTACAAATCCATGAGAGTTTTTAAAAGAATTGAATATAATCGGTTGTATTTCAGTTTATGGCGTTACATAGGTCATGTTATATCCTTTATTATACAGAATCTTAAAGACATTTCAACAACTGCTAGTTAAATGTTGATGATTGTCCCATTTTTTTTTTTAACTTGGCTAAAATGAGACTTGAATGAGGGTTATTATCTCTCAATAAACTGTTTTCTGAAACTGTTGTTCCTGTTTATTGAAAGGGAAGGTTATATCATGTGTTGACATATCAGCATATACTAAAGCACTTTACGCAGAACGCGTTTTCAAGTTTAATGCGAGATGCAAGGCAGTTTTGCTTCTTAAAAGTTGAAATTTTCAACTGTTCAGCTGTTGAAAGACAATGTAAAAGAGCCAAGACTCGAGTGCAACTGATAAACATGTCCATCTACCCTAATAAAAAAAAAAAAAAAACCTCTGCCATAATTTATTTAAAATACATGTATTTCATACTAAGTATGCTTCAAATCCATTAACATATTAATTGACATATCACTTAGGACTTGAAGATTAAACTTTATTTGGAGTATTTCTTTATTGCACAATGCACATTTCTTAACGTTATGCCTAAAATGTGTTTTAATATCACTATTAATAAGGACTATATGATCTATGTATAATTTCAGTCTTTAAATGCAAGATATTTAAAGCAACTGAAGTATACTTGCAAAAGTTCCACTTTAGCACAATAAAATATACTTAAGTATATCTTTAGTTGGACAAAATTAGTCAATTTAGCAGACTTTAAGTATACCAGTTTACTATACTAAAAGTACAATTGCAATGTATTTTTATTAAGCACATAAATATGTAAATGTATTAGTAGTATACTTAGCACAAAATACATGTATTTCAAATACATTTTAGTTTTTAGTTTTTTCACTAGGGTAATGCATGTTTACAAAAGAAGAACAGTGCAGTGGAATGCAACAATGTATTCTGTGTCAACAGTAGGGGTGTCCCAGACTAAGGATTTTCATAGTCGAATCTGAATTTTCGAATCTTGCTGATAGTCGACTGATAGTCGAGTCATATGTTTGGGGGCGGTGCAAAATACATTACCAAGAGTCAAGTCAGACATACGACAGTCATAATTACTGACATTAACACACAGGGAAAATGTGTTGTGGACCCCTCGCAGATACAAAAATAATGTTTTATATTTTGATTAAAAAATAGCATTAAACGTCAGCGAAACCTTAAGAATTCACAACATTTTTTTTACAATAGTGCTCTCATTATAACCTTATGTATATGACAGAAGTTATTCATGTTGAGCATTTCTGTTTCGAGTTGCTCGCGCTGCGCGCTGAAATGATAATCACCGTAGTACTACAATGAAGTGCTTTACTGCAACTCAACCAAATGCATCTAAAACGAGATAAATAATTTATACACGATTTATATAAACCGGTTGAAATGTTTTGAAATCACTTGTACCCTACCTGAATGATTCAGTGTTTTTGAACAAATCGGTTGAACAAATGATTCAATGATTCATTCTTATCTCATTCCTGCATTTATTAGCTCTTTTGAACCGATCTTCTGAATCATTCAATGACTCGCTTATAAAGACCCTCATTGTGTCTGCTCCTGAATGAATCAGCGCTTTTGAATGATTCAGTTGAATGATTCAGTGACTTTCCTGTGGACCCACACAGGTGGACAGTTTACACTGATATTTAGCCTCAAAGTTAAAGGAATGGTAAATTAACATGGTTCCCCCTGGATGCTTGGAGAAATTTAAGAAAGAAAACAAGTGGGAAAAGTCTTGTATGGGAGATGTTCCTAGGGAATAAAAAGATAATATCTCCACCTGTTTTGTCAGTTCAGATAATTGTATTTTTCCAGATGTTCTAGAGATTTCCGGTGACCTCCATAACACAGCCACGTTACAAACATCTGCCCACACACATCATCAGCTTGTACAGGAAACACTTTGATGAGGCCTGTCTGCCTGCATCACAAGCTTATATCGCTCAGTACTTAAGAGTTGTCAACACGACGTGATAAGTGAAACATGATGGAAGGACATAAAGCAAATTGGATTTGAACAGCGTTGAACAGTCCTCTCTGTTTTGAGCACTGCTGCCGGCCGGTTGGGATGAAGTAACAGTTTAGAGCAGGAAAAGGAACAGAAAACATCTGTGTACAATTTCACCAACAGGCAAAATAAAATAAAATTAAATTAAATTAAATTAAATTAAATTAAATTAAATTAAATTAAATTAAATTAAATTAAATTAAATTAAATTAAATTGTACATCATTGGCTCTGAACTGACAAAAATATTATCTTACTTAAAATATAGTTTACTTTAGATTTCAATCTACAGTACAGGATCTATAGAATCTAGATCAAAATCTAAACTTAACCATAGGTATTGAACTGTCAAGGATTTGACCTAATTACTTCCATTAACATTTGTTAAAATATCTGGATCCAAAATATTGTCTCAGATGGCTCAGGCCTTCAATAAATATCAATAGGAATGCTCACGGAATAAACAAGCATCACAGCAATGCTCATAATGACCTCTCCAATCAGACTGACTAATGAGTAATGTCAGCTAGTGCTCTAGAATTCTCCGGCAAATTAAAAACACACCGATTTGTCTAAAGCTTATCATTTGGAATCCAGCTGAAAGTCCAAGTTGCAAGACGAATTACTTTTAGGATTAGGTTTGCCAAGGTACTATTCCCACCCACAGCATATGTGCACACACACAAACACTATACAGAGATCACTATAGAAGATCTCCTAAGCTATTGCATGTCATGAAGCCCCTCCTAATAAGCACCAGCAGATCAAGTGACCCCTCTCACCTTTGAAATCCAAGAAGGGATCCAAAAATCTTTTAAGGAATTAGCACAAAGACCCTCTCCATATGAAAGTGCATGGCTGCCGAAGAATACAATGACCCCCAGACACTGCCTCACTTGATTCACCTGATAATGAGTAAATGGGTCAAAAATAATACTCAAAATGAATAAATAATTGTTATTTTGTTTACAAAATCAATTTTTTGTCCATTTCATTGGGTTCTGCATAGACAATGGGAAATTCAGCAGGTTTCTTTTGCACGTGTGGTGACCCATTCATCTCTTGGGTTTACCTCCCACTGTCCTTTACACTCCCCTCCAGTCTGTCCATCCAACCTCTCTGTTCATTGTTCTCCTCCATCACTGGGGAGAAAAGGAGGGGAAAATTCCTTTGTAATTAATCTTACAACACGAGTCAGGGATTTTGGAGTAAAACTAAGGCCACTTGGCTAGATAAATGAAGCGATAGTTTTTGTCTTTTGCTCTAATACTCTCTAAATCATATGTTCAAATGATTTCCAGATTATAAGACTTAAGCATTGTTAGCCTTGGCATTTGATTTTTTTTTTTTTTTTTTTTACTTACATTCAGAAGTCAGATGTTGAAATGTGTTTATTAACAGTAGCTAGTTCTAGTTAACTAACACCATTTTAAAAATTGTTAATAATAATAAAATAAAAATACAGCCAGTTGCCAGAGCAATATTTCTCAGTTTCTTTTAGTTAATGTACTAAACTTAATGTATTAAAGTAACTAAAACTGAAATAAAAATGTATATACATATAAAAAAATTACCAAAAAAATAAAAAAAATAAAAAACAGAACATATAAAAGTAAAAACTATTTCATAATATTAATAAAGACATATGTGACCCTGGATCACAAAACCAGTCATAAGGGTCAATTTTTTGAAATTGGGATTTATACATCATCTGAAACCTGAATAAATAAGCTTGCTTTCCATTGATGTATGGTTTATTAGGATAGGACAATATTTGGCCGAGATACAACTATTTGAAAATCTGGAATCTGAGGGTGCAAAAAATTGCCTTTAAAGTTGTTTAAATGAAGGTCTTAGCAATGCATATTACTAATCAAAAATTAAGTTTTGATATATTTACGGTAGGAAATTTACAAAACATCTTCATGGAACATGATCTTTACTTAATATCCTAATGATTTTTGGCATGAATAAAAATCAATAATTACAATAATTACAATGTAACCCATACAATGTATTTTTGGCTATTGCTACAAATATACCCGTGCAACATAAGACTGGTTTTGTGGTCCAGGGTCACATATAATAACCTCATTGATATTAAAATAGCGTAAATTGAGTAAATGTTATGTAATTTTATGTGAAACGTTGCAATAAAATGTTTCAGGAAAAAAAAAAACATTCCATGAATGATGTACAAAGAATGATTTTCAGAACATTATTAAAGAGCATTATTAAAGAGCAGATAACTTTGAACAAACATTCTAATAATGTTACTGTTTATGAACTTTATTCATAACAAGAATGTGAGTTCTGAGAACATTCCCTGTTAGCTGGAAATGTACTGTAAACCTTAATACGTTTTCTGATTACATGTGATCAGTTACATCAAAATTGATTAGGTTAATATAATCTGAGATTAAGTTATCAGAACTTTAGATTTTCTTGTACACACATTAATTGCTCCTAACTTGAAATAATGTGTAATGTGGTTGCCAAATTGGTATGTGGTTGCTAAGTTGTTCTGAATGGTTGTTCCCATGTTGCTATGCCATTGCTAGGTGGTTGCTGGATGGATTGTTCAAACCCAAACAAGTGATTATTGATGCTCGCTTTGGCAAGTATCACTAATTAACTACAACCAACACAGAGAGCACTGATGGATGTCAAAGTCTGCACAGAAGCATCAGATTGATAATATATTTGCTGCCTCCTTGTGGTGTCCATCAAACATTCTGTTGTGTCTAAAATTGCAACAAATGTTCTTGTGGAAATACACTACTGGGTGGTGTGAAGATGTTTATACAAGAGCAACTGTTATCTCTAAACCTCCCAGCTGGAGTGTTTCACATTCAATAAAAGTCAATAACAATTTTTTTTCAACCTAATACTTGTGTTACAGCCAATCCTCCCCAATTATTTCTAATCGCAATGTTCAACCACAAGAGGGCGCTTTTTAGACACTGGACTGTCCCCATTTTAGTGTTTACTAGGGCAGCAATACATAAATAAATTAGATAATGCTATGAACACAACTAGCCTGATGCACATTTCATTTTAACAAATGACTGTATTTCCAAATATACTTTGCAAAGAGTAATTATGCATGTATCTTGTTTTTGAAGTCCTCTGAAGGGAGCAGATTTGACCCACCAATGGCTTGTTAGCAGAGAGAGTAAATTAATTCTCAAAGGGGACGCTCAGCAGAAGATTCCAACAACAGATGCTGCAACCAGCAGCTGGAAGTTTAAATTAATTAGTTAATTAAGCTTGACTTCCACTTGCAGACCACCTACAGGTCAGTGTATAATGTGATATGGTAAACCCATGTCTACATTGCAGCAAACATGCTGTGCCGGTCTCAGTTATGTGAGAGAAAATAAGCTTTCATGAAGATGTTGCTTTAGATTTAATGTATTATACTGAAAGTTTCAAATATCTAAACCAAAGAGAAGGAAAAAGTGATTTCAGAAACTTTGTCTTGAACTAAATCTTATGTTGCAAAACCATTATTTATACATCATTTATGGAACGTTTCTGAAACATCTAAGATGGTTTAGAGAACATTCAAAAGTAACATTCCCGTAATGTTGGCAAAATAATAAAATGGACCATTGCCTTTAATGTTGTATTTAACGTTCACGCAACCAGGAAAAAAGTTTTTAAACATTAAAAAAGCAGATTTTGCATGACGTAACACGATAACCTTAAAGTCAGCAGGAAAAGGAAACTGTGATCAACTTTTCTTTCATATTGTAAAATAAAAACAGTTTCTCGAATGAAAAAAAATGTTGGGCAGGATGAGATTTTGTCCATCGAGGATTGACTGGATTGTGGGATTGTTTGCTAATTGTTGCCATCTCATATGAGTGACAGGTTACTACCCAGCCTACAGGGAACAGTCTCACAACTTTCACTAACATTTTTTTTAAAAGTTACATAATTGTTAGAAGAAAACTTTCTTAAAGTAATGTTTATGGAACTTTATTAATATTTGATAAACTTTCCCAAAGCATTGAGAGAAAAAAACAACAACATTCTCAAAACGTCCTCAAGATGTGTATTTGATGAACATTCTATAAGAAACATTTTTGTAACCTTTAAATAACTTTCTAATCACAAGAAAACATTTTAATGTTCTTAGAATATTACAAATTAACTTTCAAATAACATATTTTGGGTGAAAATTTAGTAGAAGGTTGTAAGAAACATTTTTGTAACCATTAATGTTCTAATCACAACAGGAAAATAGGATATTTTAATTTTCTTATACATTCAAATAACAACATATTTTGGCTGAAAATGTTAGTAGAATGTTCTAAGAAAAGTTTTTGAAACCTGGACATTTCAATCTTTTAGAAACATTTCAAAACAATGTTACCACAACGTTTTTATAACCTAAATTTGTTACCTGGGTAGAGTCAGGGATTATTGTCCTGCCCTCAAACCGGTAGTTGCAAAGGAAAGTTACGTTTATGTTTCTGATTATAAGGACAGATGAATTTAAAAATTAATGATGTGCACAAATAAATTATTTATAATAAACACTTCAATATTCCATAAAGAAATAAAAAGTGTCAGTTTTCATATCATGGTGACTTTGAACTAATTTAGAAGGGGTAACTGCCTGTGAGGAGTGTCCCACTTTAGCTGTGGTCTGTTACCATCTGCCCTATTTTTTAATTATCAGTCTATGTAAACAAACAGTGTGCCATGTCATGCCAAGTTAAAAATAGCTCAACTTTTGACACAGATCAGCATCAGTTGTTTTTACAGGTAGCTGTATATATATATATATATATATACTGTATATGTATTATAGTAATAATTTTAAAAATGTCATTTTTTAAGTTTTAAATAAAACAAAGGTTATAATTACTAAGAAAATGCTATTTTTATTTTTTTACTCTAAAATGTCTAGGTTAATTCGATGTGTTTCTTTGTAATTGTTTGTGCAATTTTTGAGTGAAAATTACTTCTACAACCATTTTTTTTTTCAGTGAATGTTAGTTAAAATGCATATAAATGCAGATGCTATAGGCAGTAGACAGCAAACCAGCTCACTAGGTTTTGGAATCTATATACAATATAGATTGAAATGTGTAATAACTGCATGCAAAGGATGTGTATGTTGTATTTTATTGATTTTTATAGCACGGATTGTTCATACACAATGAAAAACACTGTGATATGTTACGGATGTACTTTTCAATTAGAGATGATCAAACAGAATCACTAATAAAGACCCAATTCGCACTACAAAGGGCCAGCGGTGCTTTCAACTAGCGCTTTTCTCTCAGAAAACAATCCCACTGTCAATATTCTAACGGTGAAGGTGACAATAATAACACCCAGGTTACACTAGAGAATAGGACACAGGTGTGAACATGAGTGGTTCCGCATAATTTGCTTTCCTCGTCCCTGTAACACGCAACCACGTCTGATCTCACGGGTTAATGGCACTAGAAGATATACCGTCTATTACGGAGGGACCTCGGGGGCAGCTGAATACATGATCAGGAATATTTATACCTCTTTCTAACCTCTCAGTCCCATCTGCACAGAGATTTTTCCTCTTTTTCATAAATCACTAGGTTGAGGCTATTGCACACAGACACACTGGAATGGGATTTTACAGCTGGGAGGGGGTCGTATTGGGGGTTGGAGCAGAAATGAGAGCGCTCGTTTGTTTCTCAAAAAGGAGCATGTTGAGATGCAAGGAAATTTAGGTTTGAGACTTGACACATTTAGCCACGTGCGTTTAAAAACATCCCAGATTTGCAGCGCTCGGCTGTGTCGTCTCACAGCAACCAGAATGTGCCGATTTGGTTTACAAAGCAACAGACTACATTTTTAAAGATAGCAATTTATGCCTCCAATGTTAATGCCTCCTTCAGTAATTTGGATAACTGCATCTTGCAGCATGCTGTGAGCTTCTAGAGCTCCTTCCTACTTGTATGTAAAGAGTCATTTCTCAGAATCGTTTAGATGAGATTTGTGGGCAATTTTCCCTTCTGTTTCGGTGATGAACTCTGATGATGCTGTGATGTCAGGAATTTATACATGTCTGTGTCACAATCATTAATAATGACTTTATTGATTGTGACAGATTCCCTGACCGGGCTTTCCTACCTTCCTTTCTTCATTTCTTCACTCTGCTCCTTTGAGATTATAAGAATGCAATTCCAGACCCTCAAATCTAGCAGGTTAACACCAGGTCAGCATGTAACCTGAAAAACAGAAAAAGAAGCAAGTATCACAAGCAAATATCTTATTGGGTCAATGACAAATTAGGAAATGCTTGTCTGCTTTTGAAACCCTATTTACCATTAGGTTTTTGACTTAATAACTACATAAATGTCAAGCTTTGAAACCACTGATTATAAATTTATTGCATGAATCACTATTTTCAAAAAATAAAATTATATATATATATACATATATGTATGTGTGTGTGTGTGTATGTACTGTATATTTATATTTATCTGGGATATTTTTAAATGCACGTCTAAAACCTAAACTCCAAAATTTTCTTCATTACAATTTCAGAATGCTGAAAATTTTCACATTATGCCCTAGAAATAATATCATAAGAAATTTTAATTACAAAAATTGCATTTTATATTTATGTATTTATTTATTTTGTAAATGTATTTTTGTTTTATTTTATTGTTAGCTTTTTTTCTTTCCTTTTTTATTAATATGATTTTTTGGAGTACCATTTGACCACTTTTTTTATTTTGTGTTCTCAAAAAATAGTAAAACATTTAACAAAATAACAGTATTTTTATTTCAACCTTTCGAGGCAGTTTTCTTCGTTACAATATCAGGATATAGATTTTTTCTTCACATTATACACCAGAAATAATATCATCATAAAATTTTAATGCAGAAATTGAAGACTGAAGGTACCACAGAGGTACAATTTTGTTCCTAGGGGAACAAAACATATAATGGTACACAATAGGTCCTTAGAGTACAATTATGTACCCAAAACGTGTTTTAAAGGTACAAAATTGTAGGTACAGTTTTGTACCTTTTTTCTGAGAGTGATTCATTATAGAAGAGGTGCAATTGTTTTTTATAGATCAAAAGATTTATACACAAAAAAAATAAGACAACGTAATTGACTGCCAACTAAAAACTGTGCTTTTGATTAGAAAAGGATGATGTGGAGGAATTTTTCTACACTGACTTTTAAAATGATTTTAATGTTTCCTTTCTTGAGGGATTTGAGCCTTTCAAAATTTTTGAATGGCATTCTAAATCCTGCTCAGTTACTTTCATCCATTTTTATGTTAATGACATTTCTGTGGCATTTAACAGACGGACAGAGCTGACCTTTTGGTGCCTGATGACTCCAGGTGTCAGATGATGGCTCTGCTCTAACATTTAACAAATCTTCCTATGCTGCGAATTAGCTGCAGAAACAAAATAGTAAATGGAACACAGCCCAAAAATCAGCCATCCTCATCCAACCTCAAGCCCATTGGCCTCTAGTTAGTAAACTCACCCTTTAGCTGTATCTCAAGCACAGGCGGAAAGTGAGATGACTGCAATAATTACCAAGTAGCCTGTGGCTTCTGTTACTCGAATGGAGACTATGATAGAAAAATCCAACTTTTCCCAAACAAAGCCATGTTTGCTTCAATGTTTTGGGTTTACGGTAACATGCACTGACCTCAAAAGCACTAAACTAAGCATTTGTGTCACTGTACCCAAGCTGTCAGTTACTGTTGGTCAATTTTTCCTCTTTGAATTTCTAGTTAAACTTCAGAGGCGATTGCTGTGTTCGTTTGGTGCTTTAAGGACACAGCAGTAACCTGACAAGTCCGGCTGTTTTACAATAATTAATGCTGATGCTGTTAAGAAATTAAACATGTTTATGTAATAATTTGAAGGTGTTTATATCTTTAGAATGGAAAAGACAAGCCACGTCTCCTGATACTACTTTCTATTTATATTACATTTTGATGACATAATGAATGCATTTGTAATGCACTTCAAAGTCTACATAAAAGTTAAAACAGATGTATCATAATGTGATACAGATCCTCATAGTGCTGTAGGTTTATAAAACCCTTTGTTGCAAACTATTTACAATGCACCTCACATTGGAGGGAACGCATCATTCTGTATAGATTTTCTGCTGCTGTCTTGTGTATGAGTTTTACAGCACGGCAGCATTTCTTTATGCATTATACAGACACATTTACATTGTAAATTAAATAACAAAGCTGGAATTATTTAAATGCCATGCAGTTTCAACAGCTTCATGCTAGTTTCGTCATTTTTAGTGCAGAACTTCATTAAATCATGGTTTTATTTCCACCGGAAGATAAACATCTCGTAAGACTCGCACGCCAGAAAAAGATCCATGTTGCTTCTAGAACATGGAGTCGACTCATGAGATCTAACCCACTTATTCCTCCACTTGAGAGAGATGCTGATGTGAACTGGATTAAAATCATTAAGATGGAATCAAAATCATTTATGGTGCTTGTATCAATTGTGCCTTTCTTGCAAGACAAAAAAGATGGATTTGTATTCTTTTTTTGTGGAGGATTATGCCTTTCACTAGTCAATTCAAGAAATTTGGGGTTTATGGGTTGGACAATGAGTACACATAATCTCTCATATCATTCTAATTGTCTCATTCTTCATGCCCCTAAACCACCAAATCCAAAAGCCTCCTTTATATAGTTCATGCAATTTCTGAAGTATCCTGTGGTGTGACATGCTATTAGTCACTAAAACTGTTCTTAAATTTAATTTCTTCTATAATTAATACACATGCAGTGTTATGACCTTTTACTAATTGAGGTTACATGGAATAGTTGGTCACACCACAGGACCATTTAAAATGCAGTAATGAAGGCACAAAGGCAATTAAATGCTGTGAATTTGTGCCGTGACATACATTCACTACTGTTCAAATGTTTGAGGCTGTTAATATTTTTTAAATGTTTTTGAAAGAAATTTCACCAAGGCTGCATTTATTTGATCAAAAATACTGTAATATTATGAAATATTAATACAATTTACAATAACCATTTTTCTAATTTTAATATACTCTAAAATGTAATTTATTTTAGCAATGACAGCTGAATTTTCAGTATCATTACTCCAGTCTTCAGTGTCACACGATCCTTCAGAAATCATTCTAATATGCTGATTTGCTGCTCAAAAAACATTTCTTATTATTATTCATTTTGTTTTGTAGATACCTGTACATGTTTTTTTTTTTTTTAGAATTATGTGATGAAAAGATAAAATAGACATTTATTGTAACAATTTAAATGTCTTCACTGTCACTTTTGATCAATTTATCCTTGCTGAGTAAAAAAAAAATTGTTTTTTAAAAAAAATACTTACAGACCACATATGTTTGAATGGTAGTGTACACAACTAGAAAATAAATAAATAAATAAAGGTTTGATAGTTTCACAGCATCTAGATTACAGGTCTCGTAACATGAGCTTTCATGCAGTAAATCAGGAAACACCACAGCGTCGATACACGTCACCCACAGACACGAATAGAAATGGTGAACATATGTCTACATTTGATGTCATCTGCCTGACCTAGTTACGATATGAAAGCTTGGATCATTTAAATGATAATTCTTACATTCCTTTCCAAGGCAATTTGGCTCCTCCCACCGCTATTAATATCATGAACTGATTGACTTCAGTGTAATCAGAAAATCAGTCTACTTTAACATGAGCCAGTGATAACAGCATGTAAGTTTAAAGCTCTTATTTAAACATCACTCTGAAATTCATGTACACACAGACCTCCACAGAGGAAGATATGAAGAGAAATTTGATCAGTATAATATACACACAGCTGCTATGAATTATCCAATAGAATCTCTGTTAGTCAATGCAGTTCAATATGTTACAGCAAGAATGCACAGCTCAATCCAAGTTGCACAACATATCTCATGTGCGTCATTATATTACCAGAAACCTGAAGACTGATTAGAGATAGTTTTTTAAGTGCTTTAGTTCAGGAACTGAAGCCAATGGGAGTCCTGATGTTCTCCATGCAATCACTTCTTTATGGAGAAAGTCAATTCTGATAACATTTCACACAGCTCACCTCAATTACCAATTTTAACACGTTACCTAACTGATGCCAGCTGTGAGCGCTTGTTTCATTAGTTCAGGGTATTGCTGTAGATGCACATAACCACATTTTTGGCTACCAGGATACAGTGCGGTCCATATTGTAGCTTATTCTGAACACAATCCACCCACTCAGACAGGAAGAGACTGTCTGATTGACATCTAAAGCTTTTGGCGGCGTGTTTATCTGAAGAGGATGATATCCTAAATCTGGAAAGAAGCATTTTGCATGTGCAGACCTTAATGTTTGCTGTGTATAAGGAGATATTTCATGCATTTTTCACTCTCACCCTTTCTTATCATCTCACCGCTTAGCTTCCTATATGATAAACCCTTCCTGCTCTTTTGGCATAATTCACTGTTATATACTATAACTGTTGTATAGCGCATGTGTTCTTGTTGTGGCAGTCCCTACGTTATAACTAAGTATTGATGTTGAGATGAAAGTGGAGGATTTTGCAGGAAATTGTTTATTGGTTAAGGTAATAACCTTACACACATATAAACATTGCATGTATTTGTTATGTTGTAGCTTAAAGCCTGTAGAGAGTGTCCAGGGTAATCTCGGTCCACATAATGAATACGAGCACATGGTCTGGCTCTGCGAGGCGCTCAACTGCCAGTGTTTCAAAGCTCCGCGGTGCAGGAAGGGAGAGGTAAGAGGAAGTGGGGGCTGGGAAGCGTGAGCTCTTTAATTCTGCACCAGGGGAAAACCCTTCTCAATTTCTGTGTGGGTGGATTATGGGTTATAAGTGTGCGAGCGTGCGCGCATGTATTATGCAGGAGCGTGCATGTGTGTGCGCATGGCTTTTTTTGCACTCAAATGGATGTTGGAGTATGTATGTCAACTGCGAATAGCCACGAGTGTTTGTTTTTCCATAGGCTTGCACTGTATGCTTGGAGGGCAAGTTGTCTTCTTGTGCATCTATGTATGTGTGTGTGTGTTTATTGGGCACCTGGTGTGATAAATGAGACACAGGGGTAGGGGATCCTTTTTCCCCTCCGTGTGGAGCAGATTGCATGTGTGTCTAGGCTTGCCTGTCTTTGACAGCTCCTATAGGATGCATTGGGGTTTGGGGGAGGGGGCTGAAATCCAGCTGTTTTGAAGCATTCAGCACATTGATTAAAGTGCTTTAGGTGTTTTACACCAGCACACAGGTTTGCTTTTTGGCTTTATATCAACTTTATATTGCTTTTTATATCATCTGTTTAATATATAAAAGAATGGTTCACCCAAAAATGAGAATTCTGTCATAATTTACTCACCCTCATGTCGTTCCAAACCTGTATGACCTTCTTTTTTTTGGTGGAAGATAGTAGAAGATATTTTACAGAATGTCCAGGGTGCTCTTGTTGATGATGATGACTGGAGCTGTAGAGATAATATAATAATACATCTTAAAAGCAGTCCATATAACTTCAGCACTATATTGCAAACATTCTGAAGCCATACAATGGCTTCTTCTTTGAAAATGCTATTTTCCACATTCAGTTCAAATCAATGTCAATAATAATACACACAAGAACCACTGACTTTTGACCTCAAACCTGGGATATCTTTTTTCTGTCTTCTGGACATTTTTAGATTTTGATGACCCAGTCCTCATTACACTTTCAAATGTTTGTAATCAGTAAGATGCGAAAATATTTGCAACATTGGTAATAATAAGAAATGTTTCTTGAGCAGCAAATCAGCATATTATAATGATTTCTGAAGGATCGTGACACTGAAGATTGGAGTAATGATGCTGAAAATTCAGCTTTGCATCACAGGAATAACTTTTAAATATAATAAAAATAGAAAAGTTATTTTAAATTATTATAATCTTTCAAAATATTACTGTTTTAACTGTACTTTTGATCAAATAAACAGCGCATATGAGCATAAGAGGCTTCATTCAAAAACAATAAATAATCTTACCAACTCTGGTAGCGTAAATGTGTCAAAATCAAATGAAGCATCTACTTTAACTAAGGTCTATTGTGTATGCAAGATTCATTAAAACTAATTCTGTCATTTGATATGCCAAACACAGGCTTCATTTGGTTCTGCTGTATAAAATGTACTGTATATTAGCACTTAATTGGCATGTTTATCACACAGCAGTCTAAATGTTACTCAACTGAATCTTTCGTTTACTGTTGGAAGTGAAAGTCAGCGTCAGTCACGATGAGTCACTACAAAGCATCTCTCTGGGAAACAGCAGCAAATTAATATTTATCTGAGCCACAGAATAAAGGAAATGTCATCCTTCTGTTTGTTTTCATACTACTAACTACATTCTCATTCTCAAAATTCTCATTGACATGTCTAATGCCAGACGTTCAAATGCATCTCATCCGCAATGGCCCGTGTTCCCTGCGTGTTCAGTATGTTGACTGATGTGAACTCCACATCAAGCGTTCTTCGAAGCCATCTGCAGCTGATGAATTGAAACAGTTGATGTCCTCTGGCAGCAGCAGCATGTAGAGAACTCTCACTGATGGAAGAATGGATGAACATGCAGACAGTCTGTGGAGTATGTCTCACACAGAACCCCGCTGACAGGATAACGTTACGGGAGGTGCATTCATGTCGCATACACAAATATTAGGATATAACCTAATAGCCAGGAGTGGGATTAACCAATCTCAGTCCATTCATTACACTGACAGAGCCCTAAAGAGGAGAGGTGAAGAGAGAGAAATAAAGAGAGGCGAGTTACAACCACTAATCTCCAGGGCTTCTCTTTCCCCCGACCTTCACCCTTAATCTCCAAACAGGGTCATGTTTTTGAAAGAAATGTCTTATGCTCACAAAGACTGCATTTATTTGCTGAAAAAAACTGTAAAAACAGAAAATAATATGAAATATTATTACAACTGTTACAGAACTATTTTCTATTTGAATATATTTTTAAAATGTAATTTATTCCTGTAAAGCAAAGCTGAATTTTAGCATAATTTCTCCAGTCTTCAGTGTCACCTGATCCTTCAGAAATCATTCTAATATCTTGATTTGCTGCTCAAGAAACATTTCTTATTATTATCAATGCTGGCAACAGGTATGCTGCTTAATATTTGGAACCATGAACATTTTTTTCAGGATGAATAGAAAGTTCAAAACAGTAAAATTTAGTTGAAACAGAAATGTTTTTGTTACATTATAAATATCTTTACTGACAATTTTAAATCTATTTAAATTTTATGCCTACATAGTTTTTATTAATTTTATTTCAGGTTTAGTTTTAGTTATATAAGAACATAAAAAATCTAAATGAGAATAAGAAATGCTTCCTTGGCAACTATAAATTAAAAAGTTTTTATATTTTATTTTATGTCAAGTAACTATATTTTACGGTTTAAGAAATCTTTACGAAACACACAAGGAAGGAAAGTTGTGACGTCTTTTAAATGTTTACAATTTCAATTGCTGTAGGCAAAACAATTGTTTTATCTTTTCGCATGTTACCTTACATTTTCCACTGAAATTTTGTCATGATCCTACTGTGAAAACTTATATATGACAACAAACCCCACAAGTGCCCATTGATTGGAGTGCTTATGCAAATCACTGCCAGACTGGTGATGTGTAAAAGTTTTGTTTTTCTTTTCCCATTTAACAAGAATACCAGATAGAAATGAATGCCATAATTACACAGGACAATGCACTAATTTTACTTGTTCATTCCCTTCTAATTGCAGTATTTATATATGAGATGTTGCAATCTTTTTAAAGCAACTTATTTGTGTATGCTTGATATGTAATGTACCTGTGTGTATGTCATTTTTCCCCATGGTTGAAATGGTTTGCAGGGTTGAGGAGGTGCCAGCGATTACTCCCATGGAAATAGGTGTCAGTGCTGTGTTTGTTTTTCTAATTACCATGGCAGCAGCTGTTCTGATTGGTAGCACTGCCTAATTAGCAGGGGTAAGAAAAGAAGATGCTCAAGATGCCATGCATTTAATAATATCGCCAAAACAAGTGGCTTTATTCTATATAAAAAGAGAAGATGAGTTTGGAATGAGTTTTCAAACTGAGGTATTGCTCTTAAAATCTGACTCTCTTGAAACCATTTTTTCACCAAAAATCGGGGGAAAAAAGTGAAAAATATTTACATTTGCTTCAAGAAAATAAAGTGTATTTTTAAGATAATTAAGTTTACATTGTGTTTCCATTGTGCTTTTATCTTGAAATATCAGTTTCAAAATCATTCTGATCATACACTGAGATCTTATGAGAAGAACGACTTCTGTTTCTTTCCAAAGCTCCAAAATGGCGAACTGCTTTACGCAACAAACGCATGTGCACAGCTATCCACTGTAATTACAACAGTATTTACGACAGTAAATTCCTTTCACTTAACTGTAGGGAGCTCCAAAATCTCAAAAACATACAAACCTCTCTCTCTCTCTCTCTCTCTCTCTCTCTCTCTCTCAATTCAATTCAATTCAATTCAATTCAATTCAATTCAATTATAATAGCTTTATTAGCATGATAAAAATAGCATTAATGTAATTAGTGGTACTGTTTACTGTCCATTTGAATGACATAATTTTGTGCATTTGATATGGTGTCCTAATTGGTTTAGGTAATGTTTCAGATTGCTTTAGCCTATACAGAGGGTGATTTGGCTGTGGTCTGAGAAAGGTTTCAAGGTTTATCAAGAGCTGAGCTGTAGGTGAAGCGACCGAGTGAGTAGTCACCCATAAGCAGCACATTTCCCTGGGCCTGGAAATGGCTGATTTCTTGCTCTATGTTTTGAAAAGTTTCTTCTTGGAAATAGGGAGACTCGAGGGGTGGTATGTATATGGCACATAGGAAGATGTTGATATGATGCGATGATTGATATGATGGTTGTCACAGTCCTGTCCTTCTTGTCTTCTGTGTTTCCCTCTCCTTGCCCATATTTGGTCCTTCCTGTTCCTGTCCTCGTCAAGTCTGATTGTTTATCATTTATTTCAGGTGTGTGTGTTAATTATCATGTGTATTTAGTTCCTCCCTGTTCTGTTCATTTTCGTCTGGTCTACTCATTACTCCCCGGTGTTCCTGTGTGTCCCAGCCTTGCCTTGTCTGTTTTGGATTTATTAAAGACTGCATTTTGAGTTCATCCTTGTTTCCCTCGTGTGTGTACCGTGACAGTGGTACTGTTCTCTTTTGACAAATTCTATGGACAGTTCGGATTTAGTCCAGATTATCATCCCTCCTGAATCTTTTCCCTGTGTGGTGGATTTGAGTTTGACTGAAGATAATATATTTCTCTGTATCCTGAGTGACAGCCATGGACTCATCCCTTCTGCACCAGGTTTCTTGTAAAATGATGACATCTAAGTCATGAATTTCTCTCAAAGTCTGGATTTTTACTCTTCAAGCCAAAGACTGAGGACTTCAGACCTTGAATATTCCATAAGGAGATGCTAAGTGATTTCATCACAAAAGAAAGATAATCTGTAGAATTTGTTTGCCATTTCGAGAAAGACGCAAAAAGAGCTAAATGTAACAGATTGGGTGCAACAGTAAAATACAGATAGGTTCTTATCTGTGTGTTAGTAGGTGAGAGCAGATGATACTCAGCATGTGTTGTCTTTGACATTTCACCTGATAATAGTTTTGATAAACGGATGTGAAACGATCCTGTTTTGTATTTTTATTTATTTATTTTTCAATTTTACAGGGGCAGTTTTGTGATGCTGCAAATAGGAGTGGATATCTTGCTTGGCTGAAAGCTGCAGAGAAACGCATCTCATCGTGCTGAAAAAAAGAATGAGACTATTCTCTCCAAGGAGGTCCAAACACCAGCACAGACTTTGATTAGTGAGCATTAACATGCATTCAGCTTTTATGGTAATAATTGGAATCCTGTTGTTTAACCTCCTAAATGTCAGCTTTATAAACCTTATGACATTAAGAGTACATGGACCAAATAAGAATTTTTTTTTTGTGTCTTTGCACTGATTTGCTTCTACATTATGATGTTTAATTGTTGTAAGATGTTCTTTCAATGTATTGAAAACATTGAGTGTGAAGACATTTTGGTGCAGGGAAAAAGATTTACGTTTCAAGAAAATACATGTAAACGTGTATTGTTTTGTGGGTTTATTTTTTAATATTTTCACCTGAACACTGGTGCAGTGTTGACCAGTTAATCCATAAGTTTTAATTTTCAACACCAACTTTGGTGTTCTCATCTTCCATTCTGGTTTTAATATTTTACATGTTACGAGTTTGTTAGTTAACACTATCAGAGTGTTAAAAATGTTAACTCTTTCAAAAGTGTTAATTTAACACTTTAGCAGTTCCCATTTGTACTCTGGGTAAGTGTTAATTTTAACTCTGAGGGAGTTAAACTCACTCTTTTAAATTTGCTGTGTTGGATGCTGTGAAGCTCAGCGCTGGCCGGGTTTACTCCTCCACTGACGGCCTGGGCGTAGCTCTGCCTCTCTGGCTCGGGTGGGGTCAGCGGTGGAGGAGCTGTGGGGCTTTTTGTAAAGCAGTCTCTGGCTCCTCTCTGGGTGCTGAAGCTCTGGATGGGGCTCTAGATGAAGCGCTGGGTGGGATGTTGTTTCTTGAGGTGTGTCTTGCTGGGTTAGGGCTGGTTCTGCTCCACCTGGGGCTTGTCTGGTTGGTCCTGTTTAGAGTGACGTCTTTAAGTCTTTTTGCCAGGATATGTACTAGATTTTTATATAGGTGGACATGACCGTACAGACAGTCGGTGTCCAGGTCTGGGTGGTGTGCCAAGTAGACATTAGGCACAAGGGCACAGTGTCTGGAAATGTTGGCATTTATTTTATTGATTGTGTTCGGATGGAAGTCTTTTCTCTGAAGCAGAGTGGAGAGGATGATTTTTGAGTTGGGGAAACTGTGTCTTGCTTTTTCCACAACAGCTCTGAGGGAATCAGACACTCTGTCCTGTTGGCTCCGCAGATCGTTGGTGCCCGTGTGGATGATAATGTGGCTGGGATGGCCCAGCTGAGATTCTGTCAGAAGCTCCAGGGCTTTATCAGTGTTGGGACACCAGTGTTTAACAGCTCTGTGTCAGGGGAAGAGTTTCTTTATGTCAATGAATTTCCCATTTGAGTCAATGAGCAGGGCTATTTCTGGTCCTTCTGTGCTGCTGTCAGATGGGTGCTGCTGGTGTTGTGCTGGGGCACTTGACACGAGGCGCTGTGATGACTGTGAGCGGTCTGGGTCGGGTCTCTCTGGGTGCTGGCTGACTGTGGCAGGTGTCTCTGGGGTGGAGGCCAGTGTTTGAGCTCTGTGGATCTGCTCTGGTTCTTGTCTGGTCAGTAGCAGCTCTCTCACCTACTCTTTCAGGGCCTGGATCTCACTGTGCTGCTGCTCTCTCTCCTCCTGTAACTCTCTAAGCTGCTGCCTCATCTCTAGTGTGAGATGCTCTCTGTCCTGTAGCTGGAGTCTCAGTGTGGCCAGCTCTTTCTGATAGCTGTCTTTCTCTGTCTGTAAGCTTTTGACTTGCTGTGTGAGGGCTGACAGTCTCTGTGTGATGTGCTCTGAGTTTTGCTTGAGTTCAGTGTGATGCTCCTGTTTGAGTACGGTTTCTCTGAGCTGCACCATCTCCATCTCCAGTCTTGTGAAGTGCTTCTGCAGTACAGGTATAGATTTGAGAAGGGGGGATGAGGGGTCCTGGGCAGGGCTCTCTGCAGGGGTGGGCTTGAGATCTGGGCTACTGCTCTGTGTATTCTGCTCAGATGATAAACATTCAGATAGTAAGGCTTACTCTTGTTTCATTATTGCGCTCTCTCTCTCTCTCTCTCTCTCTCTCTCTCTCTCTCTCTCTCTCTCTCTCTATACATACATATATAGTGCTGTCAAGCTATTAATCGCAGCCAAAATAAAAGTTTTTGTTTACATAATATATGTGTGTGTACTGTGTATATTTATGTATGTATAAATGCATACACATGCATGTATATATTTCAGAAAAATATGTTGTTTATATATTAAATATATTTATATATAATATAAATTATATGAATATAAATATATACATGTACATGCATGTAAATATTTTCAAAATGTATACTGTATGTATGTGTGTGTATTTATATATACATAATAAATATACACAGTACACACATATATTATGTAAACAAAAACTTTCATTTTGGATGCGATTAATTGTGATTAATCATTTGACAGCAATATTGTCTATATAGTTTTTATTAATTATTATATTAATATATTATATTATTAAATTATATTAGAATGATATTAATAAATTAATTATTAAATTATATTAATATAAATATAATTATATATATATATATATATTAATAATATATATATATTGCATATCATTTGTGAAATATATCAGTATCATGGTGGTATTTGTTCTGCCATCAATGTGTAATTGACTTAAATTTAAGAAATCAAAAATCATACTTTTTTTATGAGAACCTCCACTAGAAAAAAAAAAGAAAAAAAATTAACAGTAATTAGATTTTGGGAAAAAAAAATATGCTTAATTGTCATGAAAATATGGTCACTATACAAAAAGAATGCTAAAAAGAATGATAATAATTTAATAATTTCTTAATTATTTTCTTTTGATTTTTTGGGGTTGAAATGTGACCCCTAGACATGTTTTTGCAAGATTCACCATTGCAAATGTATGCTAGTCTTTGACTGAAAATAATTACATAAAAGACAATAATCTGAGACAATATGTCATACAGTCAAACATAAACCTCTTTTTTGAAATTTTCATTGCACACAGTAGCCTAGCTGATAGCTGACCAGCCACTGAGCATCAAAATCGTAATGCAGTAGTTTCCAAAAACAGACACTCAACAGATATCAGTTTCACACAAATCAATTGCCATTCTTTTGTTAGCACTAGGCCAGTCTGGATAGGAAATATTTCTACTATCCTGCACTGACCTTGACCAATGTGAACATGTAATGATCTCCAGCTTACGCGTTCACTGGTGGTGGCTTCCTGATTAGTGACCCCAAACCCCCATCGATTTCTGCTTCTGCTCACCAGCGAGTAGTAAATTAGTGGCACAGAGGCCTTGCAGTCACCAAGCTAATATTTGCTGGACTGTCTAGACACAGTGTGTCAAAGTACTTAATCTGTATTTTATTTCCCTCACAGTCATCACCAAAGCCAGCCACTGAAAGAATAGTTTCACTTAATTTAAATTCCGATTAATAATGCATTACTATTTGCAGGCTCATACAGAGGGCATGACCAAAAATGCTCATGAATATTTAATTACCCCGAGCTCTTCTTTTACAAAGATGAATCACCCCTGTGCTCTCTTGATGGCTGCTACTGTGCAAATAACCTGTTTAATCTGTGGCTAGCCAATCCCCGCTTGTGCAATCATGACAGACATCAGCTACAGATCACAGTGGAGAACCCATTCTATTATCAGAAAGGGGGACTGCTTAACATGAGCTCAGGAATGGGGACACACATACACAAACATAATTACGGACACAAGTTCCCTCTCCAGTCGAGGACCGGTACGTGCTTGAATGAGATGAAGAGAGACGGTGAGATTGGTGTTGGAGAGAGCTGCCATCTTAACAGCTTTGTGATGACGATGGTGGAGGCTGAATATGAAGAGAGTATCTATACTACTCACCCTCTCCTCCCTGTGTGTCAAAGCACTCATTTATTGAAGATAAGATTGAGCGCAAGGGACACATCAAGGCTCACAACATCACTCTTCTCAAATCTGGGAAAAAAAGCAATTCTAGTAGTGTTTGAAGGATTTATCTGTGTCCTTGCAAAAAGATTTTTCATAACTGTATAAATGTGCCTTTATTGCTTCTGTAGTAGTGAAGGTTCTTCTATTGAACACCACATGAAGCAGAAATGAAGATCCTTTGGAGAAAGTTTAGATTTTGTTTATATGTACAGTGCATTATTCATACTGCACTGTAATTCATTGCGCAAATATTTTTGTTTCTTTGTTTGTGGTTTAATAGTTAACTCCTATCTTTAATAAAGACTCTGGTCATGAAAAAAATCTTTGAATCATCGCCAGATTGAATGCGTTCATAATTTGACAAAACATCAAGGTACAAACGACTAAAGATGTGATTCTGTTCAGCAGATACAGGTCAGTCTCTTCATGTTTTCCTCCCTCCCGCGCTCGCTCAAGCGCGCCACCGCTTCAGTACCATGGAGAGCTCCGTTTTCTTCATAGGAACGTTCAGCCAATCAAAGCTTTTCTCAGACAAAGCCACAAGAAAACAATTCATGCAATAATCAGTTTGTTGCATAAAAATGGGAAGTAATTGTTTACGCTATGCAAAGGGTTTTTTTTATTTTATTATTATTATTATTTTTTATTTTTTATTTTTTTTTTAAATTGACAAAACAAAGACTCTTGAGTAGTTCAAACAAATATAAAGGCATCATTTGTTGTTCTTCCTTTTGTAAACAATAGACTGCATGGCATTTCTGTCATTAAGGTTCCGCTGAGATTTTAATGAGACACAATGGGCTTAGCCAAAAGACTTTTTAAAGTTCTCATTTATTGCATTTGTCATATGCAAGTGATAATGAGAGTTTTGTCAGTTTGCAGTCTGTTAAGAATATAAAAACTACCATATCGAACTAATAAATAAATTAATTAATTAATTAAATTAAATTAAAAAGTCGTGTTTGCTTGAGGAGGTAACCATAGCAACAGTATGCTTTCCATTCAGTATTGAAGTGAAAAACGAGATTTATATATCAATATAATCACCAAAAAGGTGATAGATGACTGCTAATTAACTGCCCTAGAGGTTTAAAAAGACGATTCTGGTTGCACAAAAAAGAACCCCATAGAACCCCCATATATTGCGTGAGAGAGCGCGTCTGGAGCTGTTACCATCGTTTAATCTCGAGTCGTGTTTTGAAAACTTTGTGAATGATTTGCGTCGTGCGCGCAAGGCAAAACACAGAATCGATGCTCTTGTCCTGTTGGGCTCCGATTGGGCGAGTGGTGGAAATGTGTCAGGCATATGCTCGCCGTGGGCGGGAGTAGACATGTGTTTATAAAGCTTCGTGGGGCGGCGACAGTGTGTTGAAAAGCAAAAGAGAGCGCACGACAGAGAAACCCTCAGTTCATCCGATGTTAGGTAGGGGAGGCGGGTCGCCCTCTGCCGCTCCGTCTCCTCACCTGTATGGATGACCACTACAACCTCATCGACTCGCCCTCAGCCAGCCACCGAGGGACCAACGCCGACAACCACGGCTACGCGGAGACGGAGAAGGACATCATGACAGTTGTGGCGTGCGATAACATGCTGGAGGAAACCGCGGCGCTGCCCAGTCACCTGTCGCTGGATCGATACGAGCCGGACAACGAGTGCTGCGAGCGGGTGGTCATCAACATCTCGGGACTGCGCTTCGAGACCCAGCTGAAAACTTTCAACCAGTTCCCGGACACGCTGCTCGGGGACCCGAAGAAAAGGATGCGCTACTTTGACCCGCTCAGAAACGAGTATTTCTTTGACAGGAACCGACCGAGCTTCGATGCCATCCTCTACTACTATCAATCCGGGGGGCGCATTCGGAGACCCGTCAACGTGCCCATTGACATCTTCTCGGAGGAAATTCGCTTTTATCAACTTGGCGAGGAAGCCATGGAGAAATTTCGCGAGGACGAGGGCTTTATCAAAGAAGAGGAGCGACCGTTGCCAAACCACGAATTTCAGAGACAGGTTTGGCTTTTGTTTGAGTACCCAGAGAGCTCTGGTCCTGCCAGAGGCATTGCTATTGTGTCTGTTCTGGTCATTTTGATCTCCATTGTCATTTTCTGCTTGGAGACCCTGCCTGAGTTTAGGGACGACAAGGACCCAACGACTGTCTCGGCTATTGCCAATGCCACTGGCCCTTTCGTGTCCAGCACTTTCACAGACCCTTTCTTTGTGATCGAGACCCTTTGCATCATCTGGTTCTCCTTCGAATTGCTCGTGCGCTTCTTTGCGTGCCCCAGCAAGGCTACTTTTTCCAAAAACATCATGAATATCATTGACATCGTGGCTATTATCCCTTACTTCATCACTCTGGGGACGGAGCTGGCCGAGAGGCAGGGCAACGGACAGCAAGCCATGTCTCTGGCCATCCTCCGCGTGATCCGTCTGGTGAGGGTCTTTCGCATCTTCAAGCTCTCGCGCCACTCCAAAGGCCTCCAGATTCTCGGCCAGACCCTGAAAGCCAGCATGCGGGAGCTGGGACTCCTCATCTTCTTCCTCTTCATCGGGGTCATCTTGTTTTCCAGCGCCGTCTACTTCGCCGAGGCCGATGACCCGACCTCCAGTTTCAGCAGCATCCCTGATGCTTTCTGGTGGGCTGTGGTTACCATGACTACGGTCGGCTACGGAGACATGCATCCAGTCACCATCGGAGGCAAAATCGTGGGATCTCTGTGTGCCATCGCTGGCGTGTTGACCATTGCGCTGCCCGTACCTGTCATCGTGTCCAATTTCAATTACTTTTATCACAGGGAGACTGACGGGGAGGAGCACGCGCAATACCTCCACGTTGGCAGCTGTCAGCATCTCAACTCCACAGAAGATCTGAAACGGACACAGAGCACGTCCTCCCTCAGTAAATCGGAATATATGGTCATAGAGGAAGGAATAAATAGCACTTTCAAACAGCCAAACTACTCCAACCAGAACAATCAAAACTGCGTGAATATTAAAAAGATTTTCACAGACGTGTAAATCATGTACAGTGCCAGACAGTCTTACAGTGATCACCATGATGGCACCAATGCGAATGCGAGGTGCTGCGATATTATTAGGGTACAACGGGGCTAAAAGCCCCCATTTGAGGGAAAATGTGATTTTGTTTTGTTTTGTTTTTTGGGGTCCCAAAATATTTTTACTGAATACAGATGGAGACATATAATTTTTTATAAAGTAAATGCTAGAAGTAGTTTGTTTTGATTAAAAAATATATATAAAGGCAGCTAGAGGGAAGAATTTGTCACCATATGCAAATACTTTTGATATAGCAAGATATTTTTAGAGTATCATTTAAATACATTCTTCAGCAAATGGTGTAGCTATTTTCAGTTTATTTACTCCCTTTCTGCATTTCATGGAGCTACAGTGTAGTTGCAGTCAGATTTCATTTTGTAACTATAAGAGTTAATATAAAGCCACTCTGCCCATACGTAACAAAATTATTCCCTCCCAATTACAATTAGTTGCACTACAGGTAATCTGCATTATCATCCTTTACAAAGTTTTTGGCTATTCGTCAGGTATTGAAAACTGAAATCTATAAGTCTTGAGATATATAAAATAATTGTAATGATTTTTATTAGCTTACATAAATCTGTAAAACAAAAGAAGTATTTTGTTATTGCACACCTTAAGATTCAGAAATCTGAAGAAAAAAACTTCAAAATCAGACTTTTGTCATTGCACACCTATGAATCAGGACACTTATTAGGAAAATACTGTGGTAGTTTTTGTTGCTATTTAGTGTTTTGAGACTATATAAATCACAAAGGCCTTTTACCCCAGGGGCCTTTAGATCCGTTGTACCCTACCTGATATGGACAAGCCAGCATATTACACTAAAGTAAAGCAGGGCGCTTTTTTGGTATAAAGGTGCCAAACTCCGACTCGCGTGTTGCATTTGTCTACATCACAAAGGATAAGGTTCAGGTCAGGGACTAAAAAGAAGAAGCACCCATACCGCAAATGTTGTGCTCGTAAGTCTGCGTTTGTTATCAGTGTTAACATATAATCATCATAATACGTTAGTATTCGCAATATCTTACGTTTTGTGGCAAAGTGAAACAACCGAATATGTGTCGCTGTTAATGTGAGCAAACTGAAGATAATGCTGTGTTGATCATATGTATTTTGTTGAATATATGGGTAGTTCTTCAATTAGGGGAACTTTATGTCAACTAGGATGATCTAAACAAACCAAAACTCATATCCCAGTTTTAAATAATAGATTAACATAGATTTTAATATGTCTCTTTAATTGCTTTTTCCTAATGCTAAATTTGCCTTTTAATTTATAAAATGCGTTCAAATCAGGGAAATTTTACAAGGAACTTGTAAAACACGTATTCTTTAATTCAATTGCCAATTCAATTCAATTCAATTCAATTTTTTATTTCTTGGTTATATCATTAATTTGAGGAATTAAGAAGAAATAATGACCTTAGAGGAGATTTATATTAGGTGTCGTAACCAAACATTATTATTTGTCAATTTTAATTCTGAAACAATCATTTTTTTTTTTTGTATTTTATTAATTATGTTAATTGGCTCATAACTGACTTAAAACGTTTTTCTCAAGGTTATCTGATCTGTACGCCATGACAATTAATATAAATAAACATAGATGAAACAGTTTTCAAAAAGCGCCCCTAATTGAAGAATTACCAAAACATCTCAGTGCAGACTTCATTTAAACGCGATGAATGTTGAAAAAAAGACAATACGGTTTGTTAATAATGTAATCAAAACTTTGTGTGTCTATTGAATCTGACTTGCTTGTACCAAATGAAATTGGTTAATACTGAATGAATGCAAATATATCTTTATTTTGTGATCAAGTTGTGCGAAAATGTAGTCATCTCCAGATTATGTAAAACTCAAATCACGTCTAGCCTAAAAATAGAACGTTCGCGATTTCCCTCAAAGTGAGACGTCACAGCGGTTCGGAATTCTGGGGGGAAAAAAGAGGAAGCGTCTGAAAAGGTGGCTCGGATCGGAGGGAAAAAAGGACGTCGAACTCATTGCCTCTTTGGCACGGGAGACTGAAAGACTGAGAGATCACGCCTTGTGATGCAGTCTCCATGGCGACTACAGTTTCCTGGGTAACCCCCGTTAATGTTACCATGACATCCTCCCCCGTTGTCAGAGCAACGCTCCAGATGGTTCACAAAGCCTGACTGGCAAAACAGAGCGCGAGAATTGCGATCAGAAAAGGATCTCGATTCATTATTGGATGCATCTCTAACATTTAGCATTTAAAAATGATGTAAAACAGCTTCTGAAAATCATTTGCATAACCCTGGGTTTTTGCAAACCATCCAGAGCTGATGCACTCCCACATATTTCCCTTTTTTAATCGAATGACTGAATGTGCTGCATGTGCAAAATGATTGATATTGACAAAACAGACCGAAAAGCATGCTGTGCATGCAAAATGCATGCACGGCTCCGGTGCGCGAAGTACGTTGTGGTGGATTGTTATTGTCGTCTGTGACTCGGCTGCTTTTTCTTTGTAGTTGTCAAGGCGTGATTGTGTATAGGTTATGGGCTCACTCAGGCGTTCCCTATTTGGTTCTCCCGTGGAGAAAACAGGACGCGAAGTGCAGCGTGAGCTGATTACCGGAGGTTTCACGCTGACGCGCCCGTTGACGGGTGTTAGAGGCCGCCAGACACTTTCTGAGCGCTCAGTCTGAGACAATCATTCTCAACCTGCAGACCTGTGCGCTTCACTCAGTCATCTGCGCTTTCCGCCCTAGTCGTCATTTCACACTACCTAGAAATACAGCAGCAATAGAAGACTATTCATTCATAAAGAAAACAAGTACAGACAATTCATATTTTTAATCAAAACAAATATACATGCTATTTATTGCTGAATTTAATCTAATTGCGTGTGCACTTTCATAACACCAGATATGAGATGCTTATTTGTCTGGTATGGATCAAATAGGTACTTGCTGACTCAGTGCTGCCATCAAGTGACGCGTTCATGCAACAAAACAATCACTGCTCTGTTGACAAAGTATTCCTGTGCAAATCCGGGAAAGCCAGGTTTAACTTTGCCATCTAGACCCTGGAAAGAACATAAATTAATTTATCATGAAATGAAATATCTGGCAACAATGCTATTTGGATGCACTAAAAGCTTTTATTTGTCAAATGCAGGGGTTTTCGATATTTTAGATGCTGTGGACCCCCAATTATGATCACACTCATTAAAAGGCATCTAAATAGTTTTTAATATAAAGAGCCAATTTATATTGTGAAAAATTAATATTATTAATATGTCTACACTGTAAAGAACTTTCCACTATTTCAGCTTAAAGTTGCTGTAAGTATAAACAACTTGGTCGTACAAGACATTTGAACTTAAATTACATTAAACCGACATTTTTACAAAGAAGAATAATATTTGACCCTGGAAAGAACATAAATTAATTTAACATGAAATGAAATATCTGGCAACAATGCTATTTGAATGCAACCTTTTATTTATTTACTTATTTATTTATTTATTTATTTATTTATTTATTTATTTATAATCTTTTAGATGCCATGGACCCCATCCTTGTGTGAGGATCCCTCATGCTGAAATTTAAAAGGCATCTATACATTTTCTTGTATAAAGAATTTATATTGTGAAAAATTACATTATTAATATGTCTACACTGTAAAGAATTTCCACCTATTTCAACAAAACTAAACCGACACCGACATTTTAACAGAGTACAATAATATTTGAAAATTTGTTTAACATATTACACTACATTATTATATTGTATTTCTAATAATAATAGGACTGAACTGTTAAATTTACTGTTAATTAATTTACTAATTTTTCTGCATTTATTATAATATATTTTATTTATTTATTTTAGTTTAATATTTTAGAGAGAGAGAGAGAGAGAGAAAGAGAACCCCTAGCAGTCCCTTGTGGCCCCCTGGTCTAATGTATGTGGAAAAAAATTTAACTAAATTCTGCCTAACTTATTGTTTCCTATATACTCAGATCTTTCAACTGTTTTTCCGTCTCTCTGAAACACTCTAGCATTCCTGTGACTAGGAAGGGCTCGTCTGAGATCAGCTGTGATGGATGATTTCTTATTATAGTGTATGTGTGTTTGTTTGGTGCCTGCGCTGACTCTCACATTTGCTATCTGTTATATCCGAGGTGTTAACACAGAGAGCTTGCTGTCTGAGGTGTTGTGGCTTGCATGACACCTCTCAAAATTCAGGTTGACATCTTCATCCTAAGACTCACAAGTCCATTAACTCTTTCTAAAAGGGTGCCTTGTAACTGTGCCTTCTTCGACAAAGTTAACTGCCTTCTTGTGTTTCTTTCAAGGAAACAACCTGGACGTCTGTTCACTGAAATTCTGGAGTTTGCTGACGACGGATATTAGGCTAATAAGACAGACTGAAACACGCTTGTGACATACTCCACAAGGAAGACAACAGGATTTAGAAGGTAAATTTCTTGTACTTTTGCTTGATATTGTTTTGCTGTCCAATATTACTGTTGTGTACAAAAATGCAGAAGATTCTTAGCATCGCTTAAGCTTAATTGTTCATTACAGTATGCTGTTAAAACAAAAGAAAACTTTTAACTTTAATTTAATGCATTTATATCAATTACACTACCATTCAAAGACTCTTTATTTGATCAAAAATACAGTAAGATGTTATTCTGTGAAATAGTACAATTTAAAATAACCATATTCTATTTAAAATGTAATTTATTCATGTGATGCAAAGCTGAATTTTCAGCATCATTACTCCAGCATTCAGTGTCACATGATCTTTCAGAAATCCTTCTAATATGCTGATTTGCTGCTCATTGCATTTCTTATAATTATCAATGTTGAAAACAGTCGCGCTCTTCATATTTTTGTGGAAACTATGATATATAAATAAATAAATCCAACCTCTAATGGATTTCACATTAGATTAATATACAGTCATTTTAGGGAAACACATCTCAGATGGTGATGAAATAAAAAGCGTGCTTTCCTCCTGTTATACAAACCAGACACTTCAGAGCTGTGGCCGATTCAAGTTTGAATCTAAGTTTTGTTCTTTCCAGTCCCATTACAGATTATATGGCTCTTCTTTACAATACTATGAATAAAACAAAACGAAATATATTTTATTGCATGTTTTCCACAAAAATATTAAGCAGCATAACGGTTTTCAACATTGATAATAATCAGAAATGTTTCTTGAGCAGCAAATCAGCATATTAGAATGATTTTTGAAGGATCATGTGACACTGATGACCGGAGCAATGGCTGCTGAAAATTCAGCATGGTATCAAAGAAATAAATTACATTTTAAAATATACTCAAATACAAAACAGATATTTTAAATTCTAATAATATTTTATAATATTTTTACTGTATTTTTAAACCAGAGATGGAGCCTTGTTGAGCATGAAAGACTTTTTTAATGCCAAAAATATCTTACCAAACCAAACATTTTAACAGTATGTGCCATGATAAGATGTGACAAACTACACATGATTAACAAAACATCAACACTTTACATTTTATATTTATGATTTATTATTGACAACAAACATAATTATTATAGATTTCATGAATCATGCACAGGTCATATCATAAATGCCTTTCAAAGGAATCCACTCAAATAAGTGTCAGATCTAATTCTGGAGGTGGCGGATTCATATCCAACCTGTTCTGGCACAAATTATGCCCTTCAGGTGTACGATTTCAAGACATTTTTCCTCTTATAATACGAAAACAAATATAAATTGATGCCCTTTTACAGATGATTATGCACACACAAAAGTTCTTGTTTACTTAACCTTGAAGGCTCCAGTAAATAGAGCAGATTCTTTTCATTTATGCATGTAAATCTGCCTTGATTCTTAAAGCTCTCGGCGTTGTTGGGTTACTGGAGCAATTTACCACCGTATTCTTTTTAGGTGTGTGTTTGCACTCACAATGTGTTAATCTCCTCTAGTCATCTCGCACTCGCTCGAGTGATATAACTGTTCTATCATTGTCACCGGAGGTGCCGCGTCTGCTTCAGTTCATTAATTAGCCGGAGAGAGAGGTCGACTGAAAGGGAGAGTGAGATAATTGTGACAGAGAGACATTATATTGCAGAGCTGCACTCAAGTAGGCGGTATAATATATAAAAGTCTTTCAGCTTGAAAGACGTGTTTCCCTCTCACTTGAGCGTGTGAGTAAACTGCTTCATTTCATCTGTCACATTCCAGCAGTGTAATACGTTTGTGTGCGTCTGTTTCTGCAGGCTTCGGGGAAGATCCACGCAGTGCCTAGGACTGACGACCAATAGAAACGGAGGCCGTTAACCTTTCTGCTACCAAAACAGAACTGAACTCATCTTCAAACAACACAGAAGATGCCCGCCCATCTCTACTGCCACTTTCCATTTACGTCTGGCTGAATCACCATGAACTGCAGCACTCCAGAAGTGGCCTTTTTTGGGTAAATTCTGCAGGTGCACATTTAATATGAAGAAAGCAATATGAAGAGAACTGAACTGTTGAACTGTTGGACATGAGCTGATCATTTATGAGACCACTGCCAGATATTAATCAAGCTGTTTTCTGGTGTCCATCATGTATTTACAGTTTAGCTGTTGTTGTGCCAGATGTGACAACTATGTGGAAACTAAATCTTTCTTGCTCTTTGACCACATAAATAGTTGGAAAGATATTTCGTCTCATATTGCCTATATAATTGAACGATAGAATCACCATTCTGAAGTAATTCATTCCATATATTCTCTAGAAATGTATTTTAAGAAGCTTAAAAATGTATGAATGTCACTGCATTATAACAAAATATCAAACCACGCACACTTTTCAAGCGAAACATGCTGCAAAAAGGTGTTTGTTAGGTTTTAAATGCTAAAATAATAGACAAACTATTCACACACAAAAAAAAGGCATTTAGACAACTCAGTTTTTAACTATAAATGGAAAACTTTATGCGTTTTGGCTGTTCATTTACATGACAGCAGCATTTTGGGGTCTGAAAATGTGCAAAAAATGCACCTTTTTGAAAACAATACCTGCAAAAAACACGAATTTGTAAAATTGGTGACACCATGCACATGCATATTACGTGTTCAGTCTATAGGTGCATCCCAAATCGTGTACTTATGCACTATTCTATGTTTTGTAGTATAAATAGTGCGAATAGTGTGTTCACACTGAAAATTCCAAAAGGAAAAAGTGCACTTTAAATACCCGAATGATGCACTTGAATAACTGAAAAACAAAGTGTGGAATGTTGGACACTTCATCAGTGCACTCAACTGTCGCAGCTTTAATTATGTCGCAAAGGAGGAGGGGCTATCAGACTCCGATTATTAATGACAAAAACAACCTCATAAAACTCATACACTACATGGTTGAGTACATAGTGTATAAGTACATAGTGTATAAGTGCATAGTGTATAGTGTGTCATTTGGGACGCAGTTTATTGTGACCCTGGACCACAAAACCAGTCTTAAGTAGCACGGGTATATTTGTAGCAATAGCCAAAAATACATTGTATGGGTCAAAATTATCGATTTTTCTTTTATGCCAAAAATCATTAGGATATTAAGTAAAGATCATGTTCCATGAAGATATTTTGTAAATTTCCTACCGTAAATATATCAAAACTTAATTTTTGATCAGTAATATGCATTGCTAAGAACTTCATTTGGACAAATTTAAAGGCAATTTTCTCAATATTTAGATTTTTTTGCACCCTCAGATTCCAGATTTTCAAATTGTTGTATCTCAGACAAATATTGTCCTATCCTAACAAACCATACATCAATGGAAAGCTTATTTATTCAGCTTTTCACATGATGTACAAATCTCAATTTCAAAAAATTGACCCTTATGACTGGTTTTGTGGTCCAGGGTCATATATGTTTGTGTGCAGGTGTGTAGTGTTTCTTTATAAAGTGACGCTGGCAACGACTGGCATGGCATGCATAATACAGCATTTTTAGTCATTTTCAGGGATGTGAATGGAGATTGTCAGCTGTACACAAACATGCAAAGGAAAAACTTTTTAGTTTTTAGTGCATTGTTGTTGTGCAAGCATACCCAAAAAAGTCTTGGACACTTTCTTTTTATCCAACATTAATTGATAATGTTTATAGACCTTATGTAGCTCCGCCCCTTTTCAGCACTGCACTCTTGTCTTCTGTTTTCTGTTTGTATTTCCACCATGTGAATTTATGAATGAGCCGCTCGTTTTAAAATCTTCCCGGTCTACTGACATTTGACATCTGCTTCAAACATTATAATGCACGTGATAACTTTTGTTAATTCTGCAATAAGTGTCAGCGCCAATAGCCTTGTGGGCAACGTGCCGACATGGAGCGCCATTGCGTTTCGATTGTCCTGAGTTTGAATCCTGGCTCGTGGACCTTTTCCGATCCCATCCCCCCTTCTCTCTCTCTCTCTCTCTCTCTTCCATTTCACTTCCTGTCCAATTACTGTCCTATCTAAATAAAGGTATAAAAATGTCAACAATAAATCTTTAAAAAAACAATAAGTAAATCGAATTCACCAGCTAATTACCCTTCAACAGCGATGCTATAGAGCTACCGCAAAACCTGAAATTCAAAGACAACATTCTAAAGTTTGACTCCATATATTTACTAAAAATCACAACACCTGTTGACTAAAGGATGTTGTGCAAAAATGGCCTGGGAAAGTGAAGATAATTCTGTCTTTGAGTGCAGATGACTCTTGGTTTGTGTTTTGTTATAGAATGCACTGACATTCAGACTTTTTAAGTGTGGTTTAAGTGTCCAAATACTTTTTTGGGTCTTAACTCGACCTAAAAAAAAAAAAACGACCCAGAAGAACAGATTCAATTTCACATAGGCTCTGCCTCAAAGATGAAGTAGATGAAGTAGCTATTATTAAACTGAAACATAAAATTATATATATACTCACAAAAGTGAGTACACCCCTCACATTTCAGCAACTCTTTTATAACATCTTCTCAAGTGACAATTATAGAGTAGTCAATGTGCAACATGTATAGCAGTGTAGATTTACTGTGCTCTGAAAATAACTCCACATACAGCCATTATTGTCAAAATAGCTGGCAACAAAAGTGAGTACACCCTAAGTGAACATTTGAAAACTGTGTCCAAAGTGTCAATATTTTGTGTGAGCACCACTGTTATCTAGCACTGCCTTAATCCTCCTGGGCATGGAATTCACCAGAGCTGCACAGGTTGTTGCTGGGATCTTCTTCCACTCCTCCATAATGACATGACGGAGTTGCTGGATGTTAGACACATGACGCTTCTCCACCTTCCACTTGAAGATGTCCACATGTGGTTAATAGGGTTCAGGTCTGGAGACATACTTGGCCACTCCATCACCTTCACCTTCAGCTTCATCAGCAAGGCAGTTGTCATCTTGGCCGTATGTTTGAGGTCATTATCATGTTGGAAAACCCAGTTTCTGAAGGGACGGCATCATGTTCTGCTTCAGAATGTCACTGTACATGTTGGAATCCATGTTTCCCTCAATGAACCGCAGCTCCCCAGTACCAGCAGCACTCATGCAGCCCCAGACCATGATGCTACTACCACCGTGCTTGACTGTAGGGAAGACACAGTTTTCTTGGTACTCCTCACCAGGCCGTCACCACACATGCTGGACACCATCTGAGCCAAACAAGTTTATCTGAGTCTCATCAGACCACAGGACATGGTTCCAGTAATTCGTGCTCTTGGACAGGTTTTCTTCAGCAAACTGTGTGCAGGCTTTCTTGTGAGCCAGCTTCAGAAGAGGCTTCCTTCTGGGACGACGGCCATGCAAACCAACTTGTTGCAGTGTGTGGCGTATGGTCTGAGCACTGACAAGCTGACCTTTCACTTCTGCAACCTCTAAAGCAATGCTGGCAGCACTCATGCGTATGTTTTTTGAAGCCAGCTTCTGCACCTGACGCACACCACGTTGACTCAACTTTTTTGATCGACCCTTGCGAGGCCTGTTCCGAGTGAAACCCATCTTGGAAAACCTCTGTGTGACACCGGCCACTGTAATGTAACTCAGTTTCAGGGTGTTACTGATCTTCTTATAGCCTAGGCCATCTTTGTGGAGAGCAACAATTCTAATTCTCAAATCCTCAGAGAGTTCTTTGCCATGAGGTGCCATGTTGAACATCCAGTGGTCAGTATGAGAGAACTGGACTCAAAGCACCAAATTTTAACTGCTCTAATACAAGATACATAAATTTGTATAGTCCTGTTAAGCAGACAAAAACATGTACATGATGAATAGGACATGTGGCTTTGCATGGTTAAACGACATATAGCTGTTATCACTTAGGGTGTACTCACTTTTGTTGCCAGCTGTTTTGACAATAATGGCTGAGTGTTGAGTTATTTTCAGAGCACAGTAAATCTACACTGCTATACATGTTGCACATTGACTACTCTAAAATATATCCAAGTTTCATTTTTATAGTATTGTCCCTTGAGAAGATATAATAAAATAGTTGCTGAAATGTGAGGGGTGTACTCACTTTTGTGAGATACTGTATATATTGAACTTTAAAGTCACACAGTTGAGCCTCTTCTATTACAGAGAGCAAACCAAACAATCTTTCCACATCCCTCATAAACAATATTTGAACATCTAAGCTCAAATGTGGAACGCTAAATATTTGTTTTATCAAGCACCAGAGTACAACGGAGTAGCATTTGGCCCCTGAAGAGTCACTAAGTGAGTCTGCTAGTTTCAGATCTACAGCGGTCCCATATGGTTGGGATTTAGCCAGAACAACCCACAGAGCCTCAGAACTGCATGATTTCACATGAAGCAGAGAACATATTTTGCTGTACACAACATTACTACTTTATGGTGCATCATGTTGTGAATTAATTTGAAAAATATATAAACTATAGACAGAATCATTTAATGGCTTAATGCAGAAACTGATGTCTTCAACTAAGCTGAACTTCCTAGTTGTACTTGAGAAGGTAAAAGAAAAATTGATTTACAAAACAGAATTTATAAAAAAAAAAAAAAAAAAAAAAAAAAAAAAAAAAAAACAAGCCCAACACCATATCGACAACCCAGAACTCCCTAGTAACCACATACCATAGGAACATCCTAGCAACCACCTAGACACAACCTTGTCATGACCCAGAACATTCTTGCAACCATATACTATAGCAAAATACAAACATCCATCCAGAACACCCTAGTAACCACCTAGAAACCACCTATCAACCACCTAGTAACACCCTAGCAACCACCTAGAAACACCCTAGTTACCAACACATACACCCTTGCAACCACATACAATTTCAACACCCTAGCAACCACCCAGAACATACTAGAAACTACATGCCATTGCAACACCCTAGCAATGACCCAGAATACCCTAGCAACCACATATTGTAGCAACACCCCAGTGACCTCCCAGAACACCCTTGCAAACACATACCTAAAGGCCCCGATATACTTCAAACGAAGTTTGTTTTCATTCTTCGTTTGGGGACAAAAATAAGTTTGAAAAGGCTGAGTGACGGTATACTGTTTCCGAACATTCCGACACCCCCGCGCTGCTGGAGGCAGGTTATAGATTAAATATGTGTCGCACTACTCGCACGTATGCCCTAAACACAACAACGATGAAATTATGAAGTGTAGGCAATCTAGGTGTGAAACGGGCACCAATGGTCAGAATATTATAGACAAAAGAATAATGATTAGCAGCAGTTGAGAGTCAAGTATCATGTTTGCAATACAAAAGAACCATTCCATTTCCATAATCAGTCCTTTAAGTGTGAAAGTCTCGTAGTCTGAAAACTTTAGCATGATGTGGAAAAAAATATTGGAGTCAGTTTGTTACTTTATTTTATTAGCACACCTATAAATTAGTACACCTTTTTATATTTTATGTGGTGTCATGATTTACTTTTGATAAAAACAAAGGTTTATTATTGTATGTTCATTTGGCATTTCCCTTTAAATATCTTTACTCTTTCCTTTCATTCTTTTCATGGCTTTGGAAAAATTGTCTCGGATGTTTCTCTATGTCGCTTTTTGCATAACTCCAGATCGTCGACATCAAGCTTCGTTGCAATTTCTTTCTAGGAATTAAATGCCTTCTCTGAATCTTTAAAGTCTCTCCGCGAGCGATTGTACAGGTGCGGATCTATTTGTGGCAGCTCAGCTATTCGACACAGTGTATTTATGTTGCTAGTGACTTGGAGATGTTGTTCTCCTGCCTGACCTCCGTTGAATGAGAAACGAACCGGGAAAAAAATAAAAAATAAAAAATCGCACGTCAAAGAAGGTGGAGTTTCAGAACACACCCACTGATTGCGTAACTGCCACGGACCAATGGAAGCTCAAAGGTGTTTAGGAGCCAAAACGAACTCCCCCAGAAAGTTTGCTTTGGTGAGCTGTTTCGAACTGCCGAAACAAACTCAAAACGAACTTCGTTTCGGCCTGATTTTGTTCGAAATGATGTCATATCTGTTTGTTCTTCAATTTCGTTTGAAGTATATCGGGGCCTTTAGCAACAACCTAGCAACCACTCAGAACACCCAAGTGACCATTCTGAACACCCTAGCAACAAACCCAGAACATCCTAGCAACCACCCAGAACACCCTAGCAATCATATACCTAAGCAACCACCTAGCAACACCATAACAACCACCCAGAAGACCCAAGTGACCATTTAGAACACCCTAGCAACCACCCAGAACCACCCCCTAGCAACCACATACCAAAGCAATACCCTGAGCAACCACCTAGCAACACCATAATGACCACCCAAAACACCCTAGCAACCACCTAGTAACACTCTAGTAACACTCAGAACACCCTTGCGACCACATACTTCAGCATCAACCTAACAAACACCCAAAACACCCTAGCAAACATATACCATAGCAACATCTAAGCAATCACCTAACAACCAACCAGAACACCCTAGCAACCACATACCAAAGCAACACCCAAATTAACCACCCAAAACACCCTAGCAACCACTTAATAAGACTATATTAACACCCAGAACACCCCAGCAACCACATACCAAAGCAACACCCTAAGCAACCACCCAAAACACCATTGCAAACATAATATAGCAAAATACTAACATCTATCCAGAACACCCTAGTAGCCACCTAGAAACACCCTAGCAACCACCTAGTAACACCTTAGTGACCACCTAGAAACACCCTAGTCACAAACCAATACACCCTAGCAACCACATACCGTAGCAAAACCCTAGCAACCACATCAACACCCTAGGAACCATTTATTGTAGCAACATCCAAGCAACTACCTAGTAACAACCAGAACACCCTAGCAAACTTATACTGTAGCAACATCCAAGCAACCAACCAGAACACCCTAGCAACCGCTTAGCAAGACTCTAGTAACACCCAGAACACCCTTGCGACCACATACTTTAGCAACAACCTAATAAAGACTCAGAACACCCTAGCAAACATATACCATAGTAACATCCAAGCAACCACCTAGCAACCAAATACCAAAGCAACACCCAGAGTAACCACCTAACAACACCATAATGACCACCCAGTGCATCCTAACAGCCACATACCATAACAACACCCTAGCAACCATTTAGTAACAATCTAGTGACCAACCAGAACATTCTAGCATGGTGGTATTGAGTTTTGCATGGAAAAGAACCTCACA
This sequence comes from Spinibarbus caldwelli, assembly GCA_039654775.1. Lineage (NCBI taxonomy): Eukaryota > Metazoa > Chordata > Actinopteri > Cypriniformes > Cyprinidae > Spinibarbus > Spinibarbus caldwelli. Next base: position 28,123,414 of record CM077237.1, read on the forward strand.
CATTTATTTTAGAAAACATAAAATCATGTAAAAATAAGGAAGCATTTATTAGACCTTTTTTTACTGTACAGAAAGTGTTCTCCTCTAACAATAAATGACATGAGGATGTTGTTGAGTGTACAGAGGCCTCAGCAGGTATTCCCAGTAGTTATGTGCATGTGTGATAATAAGAGCCTCCTTCACCGCTTGAATGAAACAGCTGAGCCCCAGCACTCTCACCAGGGGGCCAGATGAGGCATGTTACATGTGTGTTTGAGCACACAACCATACGTGTCCTCCACAAAGCCTGGGATCTTCCCCTTCTCCCTCTCTCTCTCTCTATCCCAGGATAGTGTCATTCTACCAGTAACTCTCTCCGACAGGCTATTAAACTGCTGGAGATTGGACCGTACGATACCCACTTTAAGTATAAAAGCTCTGAGAGTTTAAAACCCCCTCTGGCCATATATATATATATATATATATATATATATATATATAAAGTTGTGTGCGTATCACATTCAGTCAAAACAGCAATCTGATCTGTTATCTAATGTCACACCACTTTGTTATCATTTTGTTACGGTTCATAAGCGTAGCAGCATATAATGGTGGTTAATCTCCCTCTCTTCACATTTCACTCCATAATTAAAGACATTTTACCTTTAAATATTTGACTTATTAAACTCAAGTCTATTTTAGGATCATTCAGAGATATCATGACATTTTTCACCCAAATTCTCATTGCTGTACTTCAGGTTTTTTGTATTTTCAATGGTCATGACTCATTAGATTATTATTTAAAAAGTAAAAAAAATTACTGTAACAATAATTTTTATCAGCATAATTTAAAGACAGTACAACAAATACTTTTATGATATATAATATCATATAATTACGTTTAAGTTGTTTTTCACATTACGTAATAAGAATTTGGGTGGAAAATGTGCCTAATCATGATGCAAAAATAATGTCATCATAATGCACTAAAAAAACAAATCTTAATTTCCCTTATTGACTTTTTTCTATTGATTTTAGGATGAAATATGACTGATTTGGTGTGATTTACTCTACTAATCATGGTCTGGCCGTTGAACTTTCAGTTGCAAGTTAATATTAACTTTAAAACAGTTCCTTATTATGGAGCTACATCAAAAAGACATTTCTTTTGTTAACATGGACTTTCATTTTCCAGGGTGTCACAGACAGTGGTATTTATGGCTGTCGGCTCCACAGGAAATGGAGTGTGAAATTGAAGGGAGACTCCAGGAGAACATTACAGGGTTTGCCCTTGATGATACTGTACACAGAGAATAGAGCAAAGACTTGATGATCCATGAGATCCGAAGTTAACAGAGGAAAAAAACTTTACTTGAAATGAAAGGTTCAGGTCCTATAATAAACCACAGGAACAGAAGGTCAATACTGACCAGTACGATAACAGATAAACAGGAAGAAAGCTTCAACGCTGAAAAAAGTCAGATGAAGGAAAGTCTTCAAAATCATTTCAGAAAGAGCCATTACTCACTCCAGTCTATAAGAGGTGACCTGTTTTTCAGGACTTTCAATAAAAATAACAGAAGATATAAAAATTGCTTCAAAAATTACTACTAAAAAGTTTCAAATATTTGATATTATACTTTAAATATATCTTAATTTATGAATATTTTTAAAACTGTAAAACTTTACAATAAGGTTCTATTTGTTAACTGCACACTGTAAAAATAATTTAGAGATTTTGCCATTTCATATTTTTTTTATAAATTGTCCAGACAAGATTTTTTTTTTTTTTTTTTTTTTTTTTTTTTTTTTTTTAAGGCAGTGGGGTAACATTTTTTTAAGTTGACTCAACAATTGTTTTTTACAATGCATTAATTAACAAAAACTAACAATAAAAAAAAATACTTCTGAAGCATTTATTAATCTTAGTGAATGTTAATTTCAGCATATACAAATGCATTATTAAAATCAATAGTTTTATCTGTAAATATTATTTAATTAACCTAGGCTAACATGAACTAACAGTATTTTTTAATGTTAATATTTTAAAGATTGATAAACACTGTAGTTAGTTAGTTACTGCATTAACTAGTGTTTACTAAAAGGACCTTATTGTAAAGTTTTACCATGTGCTAAATCTTTACATTGTGCATAAATTATGAATGAACTAGCTAAAAGTCAATGCTATGGTTTTAAGGTATTCCAAGCTTTTTTAGCATGCTCCTATGTGGTTGTTAAGGTAAACTAAGTGGTTGCTAGGGCACTGCAAGATACCTGCTAAGGTGTTTTGGATGGTTGCTAGACAGTGGCCAAAAATAAAAGAACCAACCTGTAAGTCTTTGATGTCGTGGTCCCCTTCAAAGATTTTTCCAATTTTATTATCTGGCAAGCAAAAATAAATATAAGTAAAAGTAAATCTGATTGCTGATTGGACAGGGTATTATTATTGGACAATCTGAGGTATTATTCATGTCCTTAGCAAAAAATAGCGCTGGATGATTACATGCCAAAGCTTAATACTTAGGGTTAAGGGTTTGTTCGAATCACTAATCCTAAGAATGAGCAGTAATAGGGATGCTTAGAAAGCACAGCTAATCACTGGTTATTAAGTACAATCATCTTACTTCATGAGGACGTCCATTACATGCTGAGTCATGCCTTTCTTTCCACCTCAGTTGTGGATCACTTAGAAGAGCCTGCAGGCATGACATCACATCTGTGGCCCACCGCCAGTGATTCCTCAGTCTGTGTGATGTCATCACAGCTCTCATCTCCTCCAATCTGCCTGTGGAGGGGCTCTAGGTGCCTGTCACCATAGTAACAAGAGGAGCACCATCCAGAATGTAACAGAATGTAACAGTGGAGACCATATCTGTGTTGGCTTTCACAATCTAGTTTTATTCACAAAATAGGTCATTTGAATGTGATTTTAAGGTGACTGCACACTGGATATCATCAGGTATATTTTATGGGGTTAAATCAAATATTCCATTATTTACATGAGATTTGTTTCTTATCTCTATTGCATGCAGTCAGACAAGTCATAATGTCATTATCCTCACTGGTGTGTGTATGTGTGTGTGCGTGTGTGTGTGTGTGTGTGTGTGTGTGTGTGTGTGTGTGTGTGTGTGTCACTGCAGGTTGAGATGGATCTGCTGCAGTGAATAAGTGACCTTGAGCTGCTTCAGGCTCTTGGCTTCCTGCCACTGTCTGCTACCTCCTGCCTCAAACTCAAGCAGCTCTGAAATAAAAAAAAAAAATGCATAATCATATTTAGAATCTTAACATTTATGAATTATTACATTTTAGTTAAATTTACGCTAGAAATGTAATCTTGGGCATTTTTTTTTTATTTGAAAACAAATCCTGCTGCACAAGAATCAATCAATATATATACAAATCACTGTACTGATAGAATTATTCATGTAAATCAGTAGCTTGGTTCCCATCCCTGTTTTATTTTAAAAAAAAATGTAGGATATTACAATAAAACATTTTTGACTGAATCATCAAGATGAGAAAAAAAATTGATTTTGAAAAACTTGATTTTGATATTTTTTATTCAGTAACAAGAAGTGTGCATAAACTAAGATGGGAACATATTTTCTGAATAAATTCTTATATATACTTAGTGTATATTTACTTAGGGGTGGACCTTTTTGAAGTTTTTTGAATCACTCACTGAAAGATTGTTCAGATTTGTATACTGATTTGTTTGACTGAACAGTCTGCTCAGATATCGCAAGCAAATCTTAAGTTCATCATTTTTCTTTCTTTTTTTTTTTTTAAATCATAACCTTAATGGAAACTTAGCTACACTGTAAAAAATAAAATAAAATAAAATAAAATAAAATAAAAAAATCAAAGAATAAAATACCATTTCAGTCTTTGTACTTCAAATTTCTGAGCGAATTTTTTCTACAACATTTTTTTTTTTTTCAGTGTAGTAGCATTGGATTTGGATACACAGTACTATTAGTACAATGTAAAAAGATGATTTACTGTATGCACTCCAGTGGTTATCACACCCAACACAGACTATATTTGACATATTCTGATCTTTTAAGCAAATAACTTAAAACATTTCTTTAATTTCAATTTATTTATTTTTTCTCCTTTGTTAAAAAGTCTCAATATATAACATCTGCATTGACAAAATCTGTTTTTCTCTGCATCACTCTATTAAACCAATAACTCGTAAAGATAAAGACAATGAATCTGTCTTCACTCCTGGTCCTGCTCTTCAACACAAAACACCACACAGACAGGACTGGACTGGACAGGACAGGACAATCTTTTTAATGGCCTTAAAAGCTTTTCCTTACCACCCTTCTTAACTACTACACATTGACCACATTGTCCCTTGAGACTGAACTTGTATATTTGTGTGACCGTGAGTGTACGTCCAGATTGACCCAAGATCAATAGAGTTTGGCTCACGCTTGCATTTCCTCTCTTTGGCTCGTCTTAAACACACATCTCACCCAAGCACAGAATTACACTGACCTCTCAGTTTTAATTAAAGAGTGTGAGCTAATGCAAGGCGAAGTGTATGAACATTCCTTTGTATTGGCTTCTCTCATGAATAACGGCTGAGCTGTCAGAGAGATTTCCTGTACATGTGTGCATGATTGACATCCAAGCTCTGGCTATAAAACAAACAGCCTCTCACAAAGCCCTTAGCACAATTTGTATTCAAAATCATCCCTTGAAAACACACAGAATTCTACCAATGAAATTAAACAAATAATTAATTTGCCATGAAATCCAGCCTAATCATTTGTACATCAAATGTTAAATGTAACAAATCTATATTAATTAATCAAATTTCCCAGTGAAATGCATGAGCTGAAAGCTGACACTGTGGGGTAGTAAAGGTGCCCTACTGATTTACCACTGCAGCAAATTGCCAGATCTGTTGCTTTTATTAGAAGGGAGACAGTTTATCTGTATTGTTTTCTGTCTGTGATTTTCATGCCTCAACCTTCAGATCCAATCAGTGTAAAAATGCCACAGCTTCATGGACAGACAGAAAGGTCAAACATTTACTCTACAGCTGTCCAGAATACTACCATTCTACTCCTGCAGTATACAGTATGAATACTGTGCATAGTTTAGATTTACAGCATGTATAGAACACACACAACCTACAGTATATCACATTGGTGCATCATTGCATACTGCAAATTATTCCACAACTCTTCCTTCTCAACTATTCCACACAAAGGAAAAATAAAAGGATTACAGAAAAAAATACAGTGAGTGTTACAAGGGATGACATTTTAATGTGTATTTTTTTATAAGTACTTACAGAGTATGTACTGAATTAATGAAGAACTTCTTGACTTCTTGATGAAGTTATAGTGATCTTTGAGTTTGAGTATTATCAGTTTAGAGGCCCTACCCATTAGATGCGCTGCATACTGTCTAGGGAAATACACACATGGAGACACAGGTTAGAAGTTTTTAAAACATCAAAATTTGGCCACTACAGCAACCGTGACAGACAATAACAAAGACATAGCAGCAGTGATACACAAAACACTAAAATAATGCTAAAATAACCTTAAATGCAAAATACACAAATGCAATATCGGACACTGAAAGCAGTTTTTAAAACTTTTTTTAAAGCAGTTTTACATAATTTTACGCTAAAATTAATGTATTGCCTTGATGAATATTGTGTTTTTGTACCATATTAACTTACAATTTACATTTAACATGTATTACTCTAGCATTTCTACATTCTTTTTCCATTAAAACCAATCACATTTTTATGATAACCTACAGGCAGGCCTGGTTCTACAGGGTGCTAGAGAATGCTAAGCACCCTCGAAATAACGCAAGAGCACCCACATTTGAAGCTGTAATAATATTATTGGCAAAATTTGGCAAAGGATAGGCTACAACAGGTAGCCTACATATTTGTGGTGGCGTCAGATGTTTCAATTTACAAAATGTTTGTGCAGTGTTGAGCAATATAACCAATCACAGACATATCTGTTGATTTCTTGAATGCAATGGCCAATCAGAGGCACTCACTGCTCAAAAGTCTTTGTCAAAACGCCAGAAGCTTGTGAATCCTCTCATTATAATAAAGTGTAGACCCAGTGTAAATAAAAGATTCACTGCATTGTAGCTTCATTGAAATAATGAAACTTTGTGAGAAGGTGACAGCTTTTTAGTGATCATAAAGGGAGCGCTCATTGCACGCTTTCTATGCTATAATCCATTCAGCAATTATATCCTTATTTTCCTGTAAGAGCGGGCGCGGCCATTTGTAAATTTAATGTCTGGCTTCCGGTGTCATTTGGTTCCAGCTATTTTTAAGCTGTACAAAACAGCTCGTTTTGCTGCTTGATATTGCAAACTGTTGCTTCTTACAGTATTATTTTAATGTACTGTCTTAATTATAAACACACTGGTTTGTAGGGCTTGCAATTTTACCGTTTACTGCACTTTGTTATTCTTCTCTAATTTCCCTATAGCGGCTAATGAAGCGGAAGTCTCGCACATTTACAGAAAACAGCTTTAAAAATCGGTGGATAAAACTTGTTTTTCTGTCTCACATACGCTGTAAAGTTTCGGGAATGACATCCGCATTATTTATGCGGGATTCACTCTCAAAATAGCTATAATTGACATAGTTCTAAACATAGCAATGGACGGGACAAAAATATAGCCTATGTGAAAATAGATAGATGTGCATTGAGGCTAGAGCACCCTCCACTCATTTCAGAAGCACCCTCAGTGATTTAATTCTGGAAACATCACTCGTGACGCGTCCCCTTTAAACTGCCCACTCTGCGGATAAAGTGAGGAGTGGTAGCGCGGACGGAGCGCGTGTCTATAATCCAGAAGTCTTTTGGTATGCACAGCCACGACTGACTGCAGATTCCATTTAACGCTTTAACTAACTGACTAATGGCTTGTTGCGTGAACATAATGCAACAACTACTGAGACGTCGGCAAGCGAGGTAGACAGACAGGTAGGAAGAGATTCGAGACGTCTGTCGCTGCAGACTTCTTATGTATGATGTTCTGCATCTGTTCCCATGTCAACCTGACATCTTGATAGAATGTGCATTTGTACTGTATCACTGTAGAAAGTGGTAAGGTGCAGCTGTCACATTAAGGATCATTTTCTTGATGCAACCGACTGATTCAGTCAAATTAAATCAAATCTTTGGCGAATAAAACGTTAGTTTTTTTTTTTTTTTTCAGTGATGCATTTAATATTTAATAATGATAGTGTCATCACTTATCATTAAGTGGACATGTCTTCGCAATATACAGTGTGTGTGTATATATTTTAAATTAGAATTAGATTGACTCATGGGTCATTTATGTATCATTAATTTTTAGTCTGGGTATATTAAGTTAAAATGTTAAAATGCAGTTCATACAGACAATTACTTCAATACAATTAATTAAATGTAATTTTTATATTTTTTGTGGGACTTAAAAAAATAAATGTCTTTGTTGCGTAACTGTTCAGAGAAAAAAAAAGTTACAAAGTCTAATTAAAAGGCTGAAATTCTTACAATATTTGTATATTCTTTTATTGTTATGTATTTTTAAAATGGCTTTGTTTTATAATAATACTTTTTTTTTAAAGTCAGCCATTTTGTTGTCATGTGACCAAAATAAATAAATAACATATTCATCACATGAAATGGAAAACTTATTGACTATTCATGAATTAAACAAAAAACAATTATAAAAATATGTAGTTTTACCTTGAAAAATGTTTTAAAAAATCTTATGTCTTCAATATGCAAAGAAAATATTTTTTATTATCTCTGACATACTTTGTCATTGACCCTCACACATTGCACAATTATCAGAAGCTTATCAGTCACTTAAAAGAGTGTTTCTATTAATGTAACAGATTGACTGTCCAGTTAACTGATGAGATCCCTGAAAGACTAATACATAATGGGCAAGCCTGATGTTGTGCCTACTGCAGATGTTTCACATTCATCTCTACTGTCATTTGTTGCAACCTTTCCAGCAAAGGCTGTGGTGACCTGTATGGACTGCTTAATGCCTCCTTAAATGTGGAATAAAGAGACCCTCCTTCCTTTGCATCATACGCTTTTTTCCTGTTCTTTCCTTCTTGTCCTTCTCAAACAACCTGCTGTAAGGAAGCTTTGGGGTAGACGAGGACACACCCGCAGATTGTACCTCTCTGCCCCTCCTCCCTGCCTGCCCCGTTATGCACAATACGCCGGTGCGCCGAGAGCTACAACAGACTGTGGTAGCCGGGATTTAAGGAATCAGATGTGTGTTTGTCCTTTTCATCGCAGCCACACAGACGCCGGAGTGCTATCCTCACTTCGAGAAGGCTGTCGTGACTTCTGGGAACCTGAGGAACCACAGGGGTGATTTAGAAGTTTATCCTAGCAGGTATAATGTTTCAATTCTGATTATGCATGGATGCTTTATTAATTTATTAGGTATATGTGTGAGTATCTATTATATACAGTTATGCATCATGTATAATATAATGTGGAGGGATCTAAAGAGTAAAAAATGAGAGACCACCAAGTCTTGTTAAGCCTAAAATGTATTTTCCTGCAGTTTAATATTTCATAGGCTGCTTCTGCTGAATATTTTAGAGCATGCTGGCACCGTTTGGAACAAGAAACATTCCACTGAAATGCGTCCAACAAATATGCGGTTCTTTGAACGTTCGGGTATTTCATGGAAAAGGATAGGGAGAATAGGGAGAGGGAACGCACTGAATGGATACAGCATGGTTATATAGGATGTGCATGTCTCATAGAGAAGGGCCTCTTTCACATGAATGCACTGTGAGAGATGCAGTTTTATGTGAATGGATATTTGTCCATTGCAGCACACCAGAAAGAACTGACAGGGCTTGAAGAGCAGTTTCTTGCTTTGCATGTGAATGCATAACTAAATATGCTGTTTTATATAAATTGTGCTATAATTAAGATCTACTTTCTGCCTAAGCTTTGCTGTTTTGTACTGCATGTGTGGTCTCTCTCCTAAATATTGTACTAGGGACATACTTATATTATGATAACATTATTCATAAATAATGCAGAAGATTTACTTGTTTTCTTAGTTCTTTTTTTTTTCCTTAAATTGACAAGCAAAGTAGGACACTGATTTTTTTTATTTATATACTTAATATTTCTTGTTTTTTTCTTCCATATAATATACTGAAGATTTTTAAAAATCATTTTAATGATCAAAAGGCTAAGTCATTGGCATCATATTTTTAAACAATGCCAATGACACATTATCAGAAAGTGTCCTGCTGTGTTCACCCTGCTTTTATTGTAGAAAGCCTTTAGACCAGGGGTGTCAAATTCAGTTCCTGGAGAGCCAACTCCAACCCTAAACCAGCTAATCAAGGTCCTCAGACTCCCTAGAAACTTCCAGGCAGGTGTTTTGTTGTTGGTTGGAGCTACACTCTGATGGACAGTGGCTCTTCAGGATCAGAGTTTGACACATGCTTTAAACCCTCTGTAGACGCAATATTTAAGATCTCTGCATGCTGTCTTCAAACATCTTTTGTTGTCTTTCAGTCGACCCACCCGGTAGCACGCTGTGGCCCTTAGTGCTCTACGGTGTCAAGCCCCCTTCTGTGAGGATTCCTTGCATTTTCCCACCCTGTGGTGCCCTGCCTCCGTGAAAAGTGCAGGCCTCACCCTCCTGCATAATGACTGTGGCCACGGGCGACCCCTCAGATGAGGCGGCAGCACACCCTGGTCTTCCTCAGGACTACGACCCTGGAACGGAGCAGGAGTGCTGTGAGCGAGTGGTCATCAACATCTCAGGTCTGCGTTTCGAGACACAGCTCAAGACCCTCTCGCAGTTCCCCGAAACATTGCTCGGGGACCCCAAGAAACGCATGAGGTACTTTGACCCACTAAGGAACGAGTATTTTTTTGACAGAAACCGCCCCAGCTTTGATGCCATCCTCTATTACTATCAATCGGGTGGAAGGTTGCGGCGCCCCGTCAATGTCACTTTGGACGTTTTCTCAGAGGAGATCCGCTTTTACGAGCTTGGAGAGGAAGCAATCGAGATGTTTCGGGAGGATGAGGGTTTTATCAAGGAGGAGGAAAGGCCGTTGCCTGACAATGAGTTTCAGAAGCAGGTTTGGTTGCTGTTTGAGTATCCAGAAAGCTCTGGGCCAGCCAGGATTATAGCGATCATATCCGTCATGGTGATCCTCATTTCCATCGTCAGCTTCTGCCTGGAAACCTTGCCCATCTTCCGCAGCGATGAGGAGGAGATGCACAAAGTCCCAGTTGCCGTCACTAACTCCACAACCAGTTACACATCCACCTACTTCACAGACCCTTTCTTCATTCTAGAGACGCTATGCATCATCTGGTTCTCCTTCGAGTTCTTGGTGCGCTTCTTTGCCTGCCCTAGTAAAGCCAGCTTCTTTGTGAACATAATGAACATGATTGATGTGGTGGCCATCATTCCGTACTTCATCACACTGGGAACGGAGTTGGCCGAGACAGCAGAAGACGGGCAGCAAGGGCAACAAGCCATGTCTCTCGCAATTCTGAGGGTCATCAGACTTGTACGAGTCTTCAGAATCTTCAAACTCTCCCGTCACTCAAAGGGACTTCAGATTCTCGGCCAGACCCTCAAAGCCAGCATGAGAGAGTTAGGTCTACTCATCTTCTTCCTCTTCATCGGAGTCATCCTCTTTTCCAGCGCCGTCTACTTCGCAGAGGCGGACGAACCCGAGTCGCAGTTCTACAGCATCCCGGATGCCTTCTGGTGGGCTGTGGTTTCAATGACGACCGTTGGTTATGGAGATATGGTGCCTACAACCATCGGAGGAAAGATTGTGGGATCCCTCTGTGCCATCGCTGGCGTCTTGACCATTGCCCTTCCTGTGCCCGTCATTGTGTCCAACTTCAACTACTTCTACCATCGAGAAACAGAAGGTGAGGAGCAGGCACAGTATCTCCAAGTTAACGTCCCTAAAGCCGATTCACAAGAAGAGCTGAAAGGAAGTCGAAGTGGATCCACCATCAGCAAGTCGGACTACATGGAAATCCAAGAAGGGGTCAACAACAGCAACGAGGACTTTCAGGAAGAGAACCTCAAGACAGCCAATTGCACTTTAGCTAATACAAATTATGTTAATATCAAAAAAATGCTCACAGATGTCTAGTCATTCGGGTAGCAGGTATGAACTGGATTATAAAAGGACTAGTAAGCCATGTTTGAAGGAGGATTGTGAGGTTGAACGCCTCAGTTATTGTCATGAGATTTCCCATCTCCAGTTCCTCATTAAAAGTCCAACCCTACATCTAGGTCCGTCCACAATCAAAGTATTCATCAGTGTTTGCATGGAGTCGTCTATATCATCAACACCTCATCCGGATCAGGAGCCAAGTATTTATACGGAACTGTGGAACACAAATAGCACATGAGTGTCTGTATATTTCCGTCAACATCTTACTCTCAAAGCCAAGCTTCGCCAAAGAAACGTCATTTGTGTGCTTCATCTGCTGTTAAAAAGGTTTGCGGTCACATGCAGTACATGTATATGATACAAAGAATATTCACAGAAGTTTCGTCCACTCTCCTGCTGCTTGTTAAAGAACACCAATATTCACATACTGTAGATTCAAGACAGCTGTCTGTCATTTTAGCGATATTGTAGTGATCAGGCTGGGAATGTCATTGAAAACTGCCTGCTTTTGTGTCGATAGCTGTGTGTGGATCCAAAATACGTATGTATGGACAACACTTGTATCTACTCCTTCATGATTATCCTGCTGCAAAGCTTTTGAAGACAAGATGAATGTCTCTACATCTCATATTTTATGTTATTTATAGTCTACGGTGTCTGTGTCCAAAGTCTTTCAATGGCTTTTCTTTTATCATTTCATGTCAGTTTTTATTTACAGTTCTTCAGGATAAGGAACATACAAAACACGTTAAATGAAAAATAAGCAAAATAACACCCTAGTGCCACAGAAAAAAATGCTTGATGTATTTCGTGTTAGAGCATACTGTTCAGTGTATATTCCCATTGTTTCTGCTGCAAGCTGCAGAGATAGTTGAAAATGTAGTTGATATTCAAATTACTTTGTCACTTAATGAGCCATATTGTAGTTCACACTTTAATGTCCCCTAGCAAATTTGTAGCAATGATGTGAGATTATTTTTAATCACTGGCTTGTCTATCATCCTGAAATCATTTTCAGATGTTAGAAAAACCTTGATAGAGCTTGTTAGATGTTTTGTCTTTTCTACTGCCTTTGATCAAGAAAAAACTCCAGTATTATAATGTTGCATGGCCTCAAAACCAATCCTAATGGCATGGATTTTAAGCTCAAGAGAAAGTGATATACAGAAACTAGTTAGCTAGAATATTACGACAATATGTATCTTGCTCTGTATATACATATATACATCTATTTTTATCTGCAAAGTTTTATTGTGATCCAAAGGTGCTGTTTTCAGTTTTCAGGTTTTGTTTCGCGAGTGAAAGTATAAAAAGACACTCAGCAGTGCATTTGGATGGACAGTGCAGCATTAGGGCATTGATTGCTGGGGCTTTGATTGTCTTAGATTCAGGTGACCTTGAAATCTAGACTTATAGGCTTACAGAAGTCTCTTATGATGAAGAGACTGTATGATGCCAAACAACAATGAATCAACAGAAAGAAACTATGAAAGTCAATACAAATGTTTTGGCTCCAACCACAGTTGTTGCATCTTTTCCTTAAACGTATAGCCATTATCAAAGCAACAAGATCTCTTTGTTTTCAATCCTGAGACTATTTATGGATGGATTGATGATTATTTGATGTGGCACATGACTGTGTACCATTAGAATGTTTCTCACTCACATCTATTCCAATATCTCACCTGGGCTGCAGGTGCCTTTGTCTTCGTCTCTCTAATATTTTTTTAAGCAAACTTTATGTTCTGATGCTGCTAATTTAGAAGCAGATACTGCTTTCACAACTGCTGCTAATTATGTTTTCTTTTTTTAAATCAGAATATAGACATCACTGCAACACGCACAATTCGGGTAGGTTTAACTAGATATATAAGCCTGAATGTTAAACCAATCCATCCAAACTGACGCCCCACAGTGCATAGCCAGTGTCTAAGAAATGTACTAAACTTACATTTGAATGCTTTAAAGCTGAAGTGAATGTGTTTTTTTTTTTTTTTTTTTTTTGATGTTTAAAAATTCTGTAAGTAATCCATTTGTTGGTTATTGTCCCCCAGATATATAAACACAAATCATTGCTCTGATATGTAAGCAGCAAATACAGCAACACTGGCTCAACCAGAACTATCTGCATGTCTGACCAGTGGCATATGGATAGTGTTTGGAAGATAATAAAGAAATGACACACTTCAGATCTAATGCAGGCAAAGAGCAGGTTTTCTATGCATGACATTGGACAGTGTTCTGTTGGAGAATCACATGTATCATCCTAATCCACATACATAAACAATGTCACTGTAACTTTATATTTAATGTGTGACCACATCTTGTGCTTTTGGTGCTAGACCTGGCAGTGTTAAATGTCAGGGCTATAACAGTACCTCTTTGAAGCCTTCTTTTTTCCTCGTTGGACAGGCACGTCTGTGAAACACTGGAAAAACACAGCCATTGCTTTGCTTGCAGGTGCACCAGTTTCTCCTATCACATTTGGTTTGTGTGTTGATTTTCTAAATGTCATTTGAAATGCTAAATGAGAGCACTGAATGTCACAATATCACATTTGTTAGCATCGTATAATTAGTCCACTGCCATGGTTTAGAAGGATGTGCATCAACTTATGCAATCAATTTTTTTGTCTGCACACAGGTTATTGTTTAAAAAAAATAAAAGGGAGAGAAAAAGCGTAAAGGCCAAATTCAATCAAAACCATATAAACACGAAGTCTCCTTACAGTAAAGCTATATTTACATTATTAATTCAATTCAAATTATCACAGATTTAGAGCAGTAATATTTAAAAACTTAAATTTTAAATATTAAATTTAATTTTAAATGAAATTAAATTACTACTTTTTCTCATATTCAATGCGAAAAAAAAAATGCAGGCCAGCACTTGATTTTATCTGAAATTCTGTATAATGAAAAGCAGGTGTTCTAAACCGGAAAAGATCCAAACCAGTTGCAAGTTTGCCAAAACAATGCCTAAATGGCAATTTAGTTATTGGTTAATGTTAACCAAGAGTCAAATAGCCAGAAAAAGAACATAATTTCACATTTTTTCTTTGACAAATCATACACCATTAATCCAGGAACATTATTAAGTAAACATTTAGATTTCATGTTAACTTAATGCTTGAACGTACTGTTGTGAGATTCTGATACAGGTTTAAAATACAGTGAAGTTGCAAGAACTGTTGTATCATGCTTTGATTGCCTTTGGCCTTGAGTACATGAGTAGGCTGCGGTGATTGAGACGAGCCCTGTATCTGTCCATCCCATGTTGTTGAGCCTGCAAAGAAAGAAAGAAAGTCTCTCCTATTGCTTAGTTATGCAATACAGTGTTATATGTGTGTGTTTGGGCATGTGCGTATATCCATAAAGCACTTCAGACCCTATAGCCTGTGCTCAACACCCAGACCGAAGGATGTGTAGACTTACACAAACACTTCAATTGGCAGAGAGCTGAATTGAGTCTATTTCAACCCAGTCTGGCTGTGAAGGACAAGCCACAAGACACTGAACGTTTTGCACTCCCGTTAGTGTGATCCAGTCTGTAATACTCACTCTACAATGCAGCCATGTTTTTTAGGATGTAACCACTGAAAAACAGAGTGTCTTCAGTGTTACTGGATGTAAAAAAAGCACTTTACAAGCACCACCAGTGGACAATCTATGGACCGAGACATGCATATATCCCTTCCAAATGATCAATACTGCAAATACAACAAAGATGATATATGAAACCCGAAAGCTGTGTTGCCTGTTCCTTTCAATGTTGTTGTGTATTGTCTAAATGTCACAGAGATGCTCAGAGCTACTATTTGGCAGATAATTTTAGAAAAGGAAATAATGACGGCATTGCGCCGTTTCAGAACACTGGGAGCTTTTTGATGTCGTTATTATTAGCTTATCCAGAGGAAAAGGTTGGTAGCTTCAAACCATTCAGGGAGAGGTGCCTGTTGGCATCTTTGATTTTACTCCACTTTAAGTGCTCAGCGTATAGTCCTCTGCACTTTCCACAGAGAGGAGGCTGTGCTAAAAATAGCCATTTCTTTGGGAGCAAAATAGATGGGGAACTGTATGTGTGTCTGAGAGGAGGATATAGACAAGGCTGGAGCAGAAAGACTGTCAATGTATATTGGCATAAGCTCTGGAGAGTTAGAGGCATGCGAAGCGAGAAACCGAGAAAGTGTGTGTGTCTATGTGACAATAGGAGGAGGACA
The DNA here is from genome assembly GCA_039654775.1 of Spinibarbus caldwelli. Taxonomy (NCBI): domain Eukaryota; kingdom Metazoa; phylum Chordata; class Actinopteri; order Cypriniformes; family Cyprinidae; genus Spinibarbus; species Spinibarbus caldwelli. The sequence continues at coordinate 28,138,812 of CM077237.1, forward strand.
GAATGTTCAGAAGAGACAAGAATAGATGACAGGGAGCGGGAGGTGCGGGATCAATTATGACACCTTTGTGAAATATTTAGGGATTGGTGAAAGATTTTGTCCTGCGGCAAATGATTCCTAATTCACCCTATTGGGTATTGATTATGTTTGTGTCACTCTCATATCACAATACTATGAGCTGTTTAACCACTGAGTAATGATGATTTCTTTCTAATGCATTTTCTTTGGGCTGTTTAGAAATCTAGATTGGTTTTATCATTTATATGAATGTGGACTCACGCTCAGTTGGGGGTCAGGAAAATGTACAGGCTCTATTTGCATAGGCTATAAGAAGATATTCAAGCATTGCTAGTTTCAATAATGCTTTTAGGGTACAAATACGGATTCAAATTCCGGAAAATTCTACAAGATTGTTTCATCTCAATCCTACAGTGTGCTTGTGCTGCCGAAGGTAATGTTTCACTGAAAAGGAGAGCATAGATGCCCTCTAAAGGCAGTGCCCTGAAATATAATTACATATATTTTCACTGTCTAACAAGAGCATATTCTTGGTTGTATGGATGAATCTTACAAGGAAACGTCTGTGTCATATTTCATTTCAAAATCAAAGAAAAAAGAAATATGAAAGATAAAAAATTATGTTTTACATTAGAAAATGAAGCCAATTTATGAGAGTTTTTTTCTTGATCTTTATTTTATTTTATTTTTAAATTTTTTTAATGAAAATTAAGCACATCTTGACCCAAATTCTCATTACAATAATAAAAATAATTTGGTCCAGATATAAAGTTTTTTTTTTAATTAATTTTTTTTATTAAATTCAGTAGAACAGATATTACCATGATGTATACTTACTATTGTACTTTACAGATTTACTAAACAATAAAATAAAGTCCCCGTGCAAAATAATTAAATTAAAATAAAATAAATTAATAATAATAATAATTAAATAAATAAATCCTGAAATGGCTTTAATTTTCATTATGCAAAAAGTAATGTAATAATAATAATAATTATATATTATAATTTTATACATAATATTTTATATGTAATATAAAAAATATACTATTATATATATATATATATATATATAATTTTATATTATTAATAATATATTATATTTTTTATTAAATTTATATTTATCATTTGTATAATAAAATATAAAATAATGAACATGTAAAATAATACAATTTGATTCTTTTGATTTAGTGGTGAAATTTGACCCGGCCATTTCAGAATGCTTCAAAGCATTGCTTTGCAATTCTGAAAACCACTTAGACAAGCTACATCATATTTTATGCTTATTATTATTTGCAAAACATATAGTCTGACAGTTTTTTTAGCGTATACTGTGTAATTATACCCTAACCTGGAAGTCGTATACTGGTAGCCACTTGTAACCTAGATTAGAAAACCCCTATTTTATTTTATAATGCAGCAGTGCACTGATGGCATTACTATTCAGCCTTCAAATCTCCTTTCTGCTCCCAAGAGTTCAGTTGCCATATGGTCTGGACTCAGATCAAGAACACGGGCTCCTGAGCCACACCCTCCACCCCGAGAGATGGAAAACCGGTGGATCAGAGGGAGGTCAGGGCACACTTCACTCACACTGCCCTAACGGGCTGTGTTTGTTTACCACAGATATGCCACATACTGTTGGATTTAGCAGCTTCTGTCAGTTATTCTATTAGAAAAATCAGGGATGTGTAAATGTCAAGAGAAAGTCCACTGAGTATTTCATATTAACAAATACAACAGCAAATAAATGAGTTGATATGAGAAAGGTTTAGCAAATATGTTGTAAAGAGTTGAGGGCTTTCCCAGACTCCAACTGAGTCAATATGACACATTGGGCAGGAACCAGGGTTATTATCGTACACTTATGCAAACCTCTCGTAAACCTCTAAAGCTGAACTCTTATCAAGTTTTCTTTCATTCTGTAAACATGAACATCCTCATGAATCTGTATGACTGTGCCTCCTGCTGAGTCTACTGATGTAAACTGTATTGATGTGAGCTGTGTGATTCTCGTAACCTACCAGAGATATGAGAAGTCTTAAAATACCCATCATGAGTTAATATTTCATCACCAACTGCAAGCTCAGCACTGTCTCTCTCCAATGGGGAATCTTTCCCTGTGTATGGAAACCAACAGAAATGTCACAGAATTTAATTCAGTCCAGTTAAGATACTAACCTGAATTTAAATAAATACAAAAAGCCAGAGATTATACACTCCTAAAAACAAAGGTTCCAAAAGGGGGTTTTCACAGTGATGCCGTAGAAGAACCATTACCTTTCAGTGAAAAGTTCTTAAAAGAACCTAGCGTTAAGAACATTTTAATAATCCAAAGAACCTTTTGTGCAATGGAAACATTTCAATAATGTTAAAAGTTATTCAGATGGCAATAAAAAAAAAACATTAAACCGATTATTTACCTAATAATAAAAATTCTGTTATCATTTGTCTCACATTTAAATGTGATCTAAAACCATCCAATAAAGTACAGCAGTGGCTTATTCTAAACACTTTTTTTCCTGTAAACAGATGATTTTGCTCTTGTCCACTTGAGGCAGTGTGCAACAACACAAGCGCTTCTTAGATCAAGTTTCAGGACCACACAGTATCTGTACAAGCAGCATGTCTACAGAGGGAATATCACAAAAGGACAGAAATACTAATAATGTGCCAAAAACAATGTTCCAAAAGAGGATTTTTGCAGTAAAACCACAGAAGAACCATTCTGAGTTCCTAAAAACACCTTCCAGTTAATAAAAGAACATTTTAAAATTCTAAAGAACCATTTTTGACAACAGAGAACCTTTTATGCAGCAGAAAGGGTTCACGGATTTTACAGGTTCTTCATGGAATCATAGATGCCAGTAAAGAACCCTTATTTTTAAGAGTGGATGACAAATTGAATCATGTTTGTTCTCACTAATGTTCACACAAGGAAGACGCTTCTTTATGAATAAATAATTCTAAACTACATAGTTTCTATATTATACATTTGGGATTGTCGTCACAAGGCCTATATCTAATTAAATGCTATAGCTCTAGCAAAGTCTAGCCTAGCTTAAAGTCTCAAATTAGGCTAATTAAGTGAATTCTGTCCCACAAACAAAAACATTTTAGATCATATTCTCAGGTTAACAAGTGTTAAACAGAGAATGAGAGTACTACATTCTTTTTGGTGGCTGACAGCATAATCAAACTATCCAAAATGTTTAAAAACTGAACGTGCAATTGTGCAGAATGTTTGGAACTTTGTGAATGACAGACATTCCAATTCTGTAGGTGTAGATTCTATTTGAGCCTGACCATGTAATAAAATAACCAGAAGTCATACTTCAGGTACTTCTAACAGCATACTTACTTTTGTTTATTATCTTCACAAGAAAGATGGGTGTTTTCTCTTTGCTGTAAAAGATTTTGGAGGTCAAAGGTCAACGTTTTATGTTGATAGTTGCACTATATTTGCAGTTTTGACCTCTAAAACCTTCTACAATGTTGTTAATCACTTAGAAACATAACTCTGCACAACTTTGCACAAGTAATATAATGCAAAAGATTACAGACCCCCGAAAGGCAATTTATAAGCTACCATTATTGTTCCCTTGAGCAAGATGCTTAACCTCAGGTTATTCTTAAGGAGCTCCTCTCTAGTTAACAAGACATACAGTAAGTCTCTGTTAAACACACAGTAATGAAGTAATATCACAAACGCTGCCCTCCAACAAGCAGGAGTTTCATTGCTGTTAAATTTACCGTCTGACCCATTTTCATAATCAGCCAGTAAACAAACTAGTATTTAAAGAAACAATACGAGTAATACTAAAGACCCAAGAGGTGCAAATGTTAAAAACCCATTTGTTTATAGAAGGCATCATCTCGTTGTAAGTGAATTGGACTGCATAAAATCAATGGAGCCATTCCATTACTCTCAGTCCTATTGATCGCATACAGCAGAAAAGAGCAGGCTGGCCTTTGTCAAACCGAACCGTCCCTAAGTCTGTGAGAGTCTGGGAGAGTGTTGCTAAGGTGATAGACAGTCTGCCTCAATGTGGGCAGGTCTGTGAAATACTATAGACAAACTGTAGACCTTAATAGGCCAAGTCTCATTTCACATGTAAGACTACACAGGCGAGAGACGTTAACCCTTGACACGCCGCAGCATAGCCATATTACAGTGGACGCAAACAGTATTTGGACACTGAAGCCACACTTAAAAAATGTATGAATGTCAATAAATATCCTGCCTAATGAACTAATGAAATTTAATAATTAATATTTGGCCTAACATACTTTTCTGTGAAATGTTCGTTCATACTGTATATACAGTATACACTGCCATTCAAAATTTTGGGGTCGGTAAGATTATTTAATTGAAAGAAGCCTCTTATGTTCACCAAGGCTGTGTTTATTTAATTAAAAATTCAGCAAAAACAGTAAAATTGTGAAATATTATTACAATTTAAAATAACTGTTTTCTATTTGAATATATTTTAAAATGTAATTTATTCCTGTGATGCAAAGCTGAATTTTCAGCATCATTATTCCAGTCTTTAGTATCACACGATCTTTCAGAAATCATTCAACTGTTGCTCAAGAAATATTTATTATTAGCAATGTTGAAAAAAGTTGTTCTGCTTCATATTTTTGTGGAAACTGTGATACTTTTTTTCATGATGCTTTGATGAACATACATTAATTACAAAAGTACTTGAAACGGAAATCTTTTGCAACAGTATAAACGCATTTAGTCTCTTTTGATCAATTTAATGCATCTTTGCTGAATAAAAGTATTAATTTCTTTAAAAAATTAATCATACTGACTGTAAACTTTTGAATGGTACTGTATATGACACTTTCTAAATGTGCAGTTGGAAGGTCTATCATTATTTGCCATTGCATTAAATTTATTTTATATTACTATGCAATGAAATTCACACATTTGTAAATGCACAGCTACTTTTTGGGGTCACAGTTTTAAAAAAGCCAACATTTTGTAACCACTCCTTGCGCACACAGTGACTCCAAGGACAGAATGAGTACACAAATATAAATGTTAAAAGTTTATAGATGAAAAAAAGTCAGAAAGTATACTGCAATACATGCAAGTAAGTGTGAAACAGCTTGTTCTGGGAAATGTGCCCTAAAAATATCAGCCCATGCTTTCCAGCTATAAATAATAAAACAGGAGGGGCACGGCTACCTTCAGGCCCCATTAGTTTCAGATGTAACTCAGTTTAAACCTTGATTCTCTAATACGTTCTTTTGCATACCAGATTGCTTCTGCTTAACCAACACAAACAACACCAGTGTTGTGGGGCGACTCTTCTGCTGTACAATAGGCTGGCCAGATGGCTCCACAGTATGAGACTGATATAAGTGTAAATGACTCCGGAGAGCTGGTGTGCACCTGTGAGAGCCCTTGCGGAACTAATTAAGAGGAGTGGCTGCGCTAACAGGCTGCTTCCAAAACTGGCAGGTACGGAGAGATTGCTTCCAAAATAGGTGGGAATCTTAAGTGGACATGGTCTGTTTTATTGGGAAATTTTTAGCTGAAAAAAATGACACTACTGTAACAGGCGAGTGTCTCTGGAATGAATTAGAAGGACAGTCCCACAGTCGCTACATAAAAACATTTTCTATCTCTATAGGGGCTTTTGCTAATTTATACCATCTGAGTGATCCTCTGGACTACATCCAGAACCCTTTATAGGCTCAATCCCTCTGGGCGAGTGGATCATTTATGGCCTCATCGGGAACCCGCTGCTCAATCCTTTAATGGGTGTGATGCAGCAATGCAAACGAAGCAACTGTAGCCGGCTCCTTGTTACTTAAGACAATTAAAAAGAAAAAGGGATGTTTGCTCATCAGAACACTAAACTACATTTTGTAAAATAAAATAAAATTCATTTAAATAAAGCAGTGATATTTTGAAATATTATTGCAATTAAAAAATAAATAAAAAATGTTAATTAAAAAGAAAAAATTTTGAAAAGCCTGTTTGCCTATTAGAAAACTAAAACAAAATTTTGTAATATATATTATGATTATTTGACTGAATTTAACATATAACTAAACATGCATGTAATATTTTATGCATACTATATATTGTACATATTTAATATAGGTTGTGTGTTAGATGAACTAAATTTACTTTAAAAAAAAAAGCTTAAAAATTTACTTAAAAATGTAAACAAAAACAGTTTTTTTTTTTTTTAACTAAAATTAAACTAGACAAAATCCAATATTTTGTAGACAAAAATACAGGAAAACATCAAAATACTATCTAACTCTTTTGATTGTCATCAAAAACACTCACCTTTGACTATAGGAGTTTCCCCCATTTACTGTTTCTGTCTGGCAAGATTGCAGTAGAGTTACGGTTACATTCTTTCTCGTTTTTATCTCTTTCTGTCTCCCGTCTCAAATTCATGACTGGCCGTTCATTCTGTTCATCTGGCAAACCCTCGCCTGCTGGCACCGGTTCTGCTTAAGTTGGCAAGGATGTCAAGAATGAATTACAATCAGCCTTCCGGCGCAGGAAACTTGGGATGTAGAATGAGGGATTTTGCTCTTATATGGAATATGACACTGCACTAATTGCCCCTCACAATCCTCTATATGCCATTACCATATGCATAGACAAGCTCAAATGAATTCTCAGTAGCTACTTTAGTTGACATAAAAACTGCCAACTGTGTTTGAATCAGCTTAGACGAAATGTGATTCATGACTATTTTTCCCAGGTGTGGTTATTGTGCAGCAAACAAAAGTCATGTGTTGTTTTAAAGCACATATTTTTGTGAACGACAACAAGAATTGGAAACCTCAGCTTTACAGTGAATGGCACTCTTTTCTCAGCCATATGCACATAGTGAAGGAGAACAAGACTACTGAATCAATTCTGGTGTTATGTGACAAAATGAGTGCCGGCAGAAGGCTCAGTTTTCCAGCGCTTTGTGTAAACGGGCCTGGGTGGTCCATCAAATGCAGGGGGCAACAAATAGGAAAAATGTTTTAATAATATTGTTTGTAATTTTGACAATATTATGTTTCCCCAAAGTTTGAGGAACGTAGTTTTGCATAGAGAGACTTTCATACTATAAACAGATAAATTGTTGCAGCTTAATCTGGCCCAAAACCACCCAAACAGACATGAAGAGTCCATTTAACTAACAGTTTTGAAAACGTTTTGTCATCAGTGCAACAGAATGATTTTCAAAAGTTTAAAATTTTTAATCGCTTATGCCTTCTTAAAAATGTAAAAAATAATGCCACAAAACATGCATTGGACAACTCAAACAACTCAGGCCAACTAAACTTGAATGCAGCAAAAGTTACAGAATGGGAAGAAGGGGAGAATGTTGCCATATGAAACTTACTTACATTACTTTGAAGACAAAGCTGAACTGTGCTGGATCCTATTTATTTCAGTCTAAGTGCCCCAAATAAAACTCTTTTAACGATTTCACTTCAAAGATGCAAACTTCCAAAAGAGCTGTTGTATCAGCTGGAGATGTGCGAAACAACACACTGCTGTTTGGGGCCAGAAGGATTTTTTGATAGAAGCCTCTTAAAATCACCAAGGCTACTTTTATTTAAGCAAAAATACAGTAAAAACAGTAATATTGTGAAATATTATTACAAATGAAAATTAATTTTTGTTGAAACTGTGATATATTATTTTTTTCAATTTTTGATGAATAAAGTTCATAAGAACTGCATTTATTTCAAATATAATGTTTTCAAATATAAGATTTCTATTCTCTGCTAAAGAAAATTATTAACTATTTTTAAAATCAACTAGCCCCATTAATGTTCCCATTAAGTTAAAAAAAATGTTCTCTGAACATTCAAAATGTACACTTTTTAAAATGTTTTAGAATTTTTTTTTAAATTGGTTATGAGAATGTTAAGGAAATATTCCATTATATTATTTTGCAAACATCATGGGAATGCTATTTTTTTGTGTTCAAACATCAGAAACAAGTATAAACATTAAAAAAAAAAATTTAACAAAATGAACGTCTAACTAAAACATTTCAAGAAAAAAATGCTCCATGAACAATGTATAAATAATGTTTTTATGCTATCGTTTTGAGAACATTATTAAGGACCATGGAATATTGAACGAACATTATATTAATGTTACTGGTAGAACATTTGTTCATAACTTTGAGAGAACCTTCAAAGAATGTTCCCTGTTAGCTGAGATCCTGTTACGTACCTTTGTAAACATAAGATGAAGCGTTAAAAACCTGTGCACAAACTCTCACAAAGTGTGAAAAGCCAGCCTTTGTTGCGTGCAACATGCAGGGCCGCTGCTGGTCAAATGGGTGCCCTAAGCAGGATTGTATTGTTGTGCCCCCCTCCCTCAAATATTATGGAAGTAAAAAAAAAAAAAAAAAACACCTACTATAGGGGTCAAAATAGAACTTTAATCAAATATAAAAGTAAATAAATAAATTATATTATTTACAAATTACAAATCTAGACAGTTACCTATGGCTATGATTTTATTAATACAGTTGTCTGATTGATTTTATAGTCTCAAGCATTCAGAAATCATTCAAAAGAAAATTAAGCAGTTTTACTACGACAAAACCGTGGTTAATTTTTGTAAGGGTTGTGATGTCCACATGTTTTTTGTTGAAGAAATTATAGAGGCTGTGTCACCTATATATACACTCTAAAAAATGCTGGGTTGTTTTAACCCAATTTTGGGTCAAATATGGACTAACCCAGCTGTTGGGTTAAAAATTTAATGTAAAAATTTAACCCAACAGCTGGGTTAGTCCATATTTGACCCAAAGTTGGGTTGAAACAACCCAGCATTTTTTAGAGTGTAGCAAAAAGGTGGCCAAAAATTAAAGATTAAGTGGATATTTGAATTAAATGTTTGGTCAATAGCCTATTAAACAAGGATTTGATCGTCCTGTAAGTGTAGCAGCAGCAATTACATGGCCTTTGGCTCCCTTTGCAGGCGTTTGTAATAACATGTACATAAATTGTTTATTTTGTATTACATTATGTATTTTAACAGTGTTATTCAATGAAACCATATAATTATTAATTAACCAATCATTATTGCCTCATTGTTTTTATATAATGCATTTTAAGTAATTTGAAAGGCTATTGTTGGCTTAGGTCTGTTTTAATAACCAAAAAATATATATATATATCATCTTAATACTTCTTTGTAAATTATTATTTGAAGTAACAAAACTATGGTTAATTTGCGGTTACCACGGCTACAAGAACCATGATTTTTGGTTTTATTCATGTTAAAACCATGGCTAATTTTCATAAGGGAACATGGAAACTCAGAGAGAATATTAGATTTGTTGTTGGTGGTGAAATTATTACCGACATTAAAACACGTTATTAACGTCAACAGCCAAAAAAGTTTCACAGGATTATGAATGTGCCTGAAAGTGATGCACGGGTTTCGTTTTCACTTTTTTTTCTTCTCTCGGCCCCGGATTGCTGATGTCTTTTCACGGGCATAGTTGTCCATCTATTATGATCATCTGCATTCAGCCGCAAACATGAGGTGCGAGCGCAGATGCGGGAATGGCGCTTGGCGCATCACGGTTTTTTTTTTTTTTTTTCTTTGAGCAACTGCGATGGTTGCCAGACATCAGCAAGAGGCTAAAAGACGACTTGATGAATGGCCCCTTTCACTTCTGCCTCTGGACCCTAAACAGAATTGCACTGGATCGCCTGTATAAGCAGTTTAAAGTTCTGGACTGCGCTGTGTAGCTGAATCGCTGCTGAGCACTGCTGCAGATGTTTGTGTGCATATGTGTGCGAGAGTGTAGCGCTTGTGTGTGTTTGACAGCGATACTGGGTGCCGAGTCAGGTCCCCTGAGCTGATGGGGGAGGAAGGAGCCCGAGATGTATGTGATGTGATTTGTGTGCGTTTCTATGCGAGTTAAAGTCTGTGTAAATGTGTGTGCTTATGTATTTGACAGTGATGCCAATTCAGGGCCCATGAGCTGATATGACGGAAACAGGCTGAAACATATGTGATGTGTGCATTATACAAAGGTCCGTGTATGTGTGTTTTTCTGCATGTTAAAAAGTGTGGCAATGTCCAAGATGACTGGTCCAAGATGGCACCGCTCATGGCAGCCTCCGTGGCGTTGTCCGCAGTTGTTTATATGTTTTTGTTAGTTTGTCCTGTCTTTAGTTATATCCCTGCAATCAGTTTCACCAGAGACGAATTGCTGGACATTCGGCATTACACACCACCCGATATTTCACCGGTTTTCTACTATTCTGATGTTTTGCTGGACATTGTAGTTGGTGGAGCAACAGTGCTGTTCAGACGCTTCAGGACACGCAAACGGGGGAAGCGAGCCGGCACGCTCGTGAAGCTCAGACAACGCGGATTTCAGACAGCACTGCCTAGCATCCATCTGGCGAATCTCTGCTCTCTATCCAACAAAACGGACGAACTCCTTCTGCTCTCCCGGACAAATAAGGATTTTTCAAACTCTGCTGCTCTGTGTTTCACGGAAACCTGGCTGAATGACCCCATTCTGGACAGCATGTTAAGTCTGCCGGGCTTTCAGCTGTTCAGAGCGGATCGCGACGCAGAATCAACGGGGAAATCGCGCGGCGGTGGGACATGCTTTTACATCAATGAAAGGTGGTGTACAGAATGTAACTGTGTTAAAGAAGATGTGCAGTTCCAATCTAGAAGTGCTCTTCATTAACTGTAAGCCTTTCTGCTCGATGTGGGAGTTTTGCTCGTTCATTCTCGTGAATGTTTACATTCCACTGCAAGCGCACGTGAGTTCAGCTTTACAGCATCCATGTGGAAAGGTCTGAAAGAGATCACCAACTACAAGACATCATCCCCCAGCACTGTGGAGAATCAACAACTGGCACGATCTGAATGAGTTCTACTGCAGGTTTGAAAAAACACCCCACACCCGCCCTGAACACCTCTCCACACAACCATTAACACCTCCAGCAACCCCTCTCTTCCCCACACCTGCAATTGAGATCAGCGAGGATGATATGCGCCAGGTCTTCCTGAAGCAGAAGAGAAAGTAAGCACCAGGCCCAGATTGTGTTACACCAGTCTGTCTGAAATCCTGTGCTGACCACCTGGCCCCCATCTTCACACAGATCTTCAACAGATCACTGGAACTGTGTGAAGTCCCTTCATGCTTCAAATGCTCCACCATCATCCCCACCCCAAAGAAATCCAAAATTACAGGACTAAATGACTACAGACCTGTGGCTCTAACGTCTGTGGTCATGAAGTCTTTTGAAAAACTGGTGCTGGCCCACCTGAAGGACATCACTGGACCCTTGCTGGATCCTCTTCAGTTTGCCTACAGAGCAAACAGGTCTGTGGATGATGCAGTCAATATGGGACTGCAAAATCTTGACAGACCAGGGACTTATGTGAGGATCCTGTTTGTGGACTTCAGCTCGGCCTTTAACACGATCATTCCAAACCTTCTCCTGCCCAAACTAACTCAGCTCTCCGTGCCCACCTCCGTCTATCAGTGGATCACCAGCTTCCTGACAGACAGGCAGCAGCTAGTGAGGCTGGGAAAATTCTCATCCAGCACCCATACGATCAGCACTGGAGCTCCTCAGGGCTGCGTCCTCTCCCCACTGCTCTTCTCCTTCTACACCAGGGGTGTCAAACTCAGTTCCTGGAGGGCCGGAGCCCTGCAGAGTTTAGATGCAACCCTAATTAAACACACCTGATCCAGCTAATCAAGTCATTTAGGCTTAATTGATAGCTGCATGGTTTGTGTGTTGGAGCAAGGTTGCAACTAAACTCTGCAGGGCTGCGGCCCTCCAGGAACTGAGTTTGACACCCCTGCTCTACCCCAACGACTGCACATCTAAAGACCCCTCTGTCAAGCTCCTGAAGTTTGCAGACGACACCAAACTGATCGGTCTCATTCGGGACGGTGACAAGTCTGCTTACAGACAGGAGGTTAAGGAGCTGGCCGTCTGGTGCAACCTGGAGCTCAACACGCTCAAAACAGTGGAGATGATCGTGGACTTCAGGAGAAACCCCCCTGCTCTTCCCCCACTTACCATCATGAACAGCACTGTAACGACAGTGGAGTCATTCAGGTTCCTGGGCACCACCATCTCCCAGGACCTGAAGTGGGACACTCACATTGACTCCATTGTTAAAAAGGCCCAGCAGAGGTTGTACGTCCTTCGCCAGCTGAGTAAGTTCAACCTGCCACGGGAGCTGCTGAAACAGTTCTACTCCGCCATCATTGAATCCGTCCTCTGCACTTCAATAACTGTCTGGTTCAGCTCAGCTACCAAATCTGACCTCAGAAGACTACAGAGAGTAGTCCAGACTGCTGAGCGAATCATTGGTACACCCCTCTCCACTATCCAAGAACTATACTTATCCAGAGTGAGCAAAAGGGCTGGTAAAATCACTCTGGACCCCTCACATCCAGCACACTCCGTCTTTGAACTGTTGCCGTCTGGTTGACGCTACAGAGCTCTGAGCACCAGAACGGCCAGGCACAGAAACAGTTTCTTCCCTCAGGCAACCCATCTCATGAACACTTGACAATAATTGTGGAACACACACTATTTGTACACTTATACACTTATCTAACATACATACTTAGTCTACATTTCAATCGCACATAATATACCTGTACATACAACTGTCTATTGTTATATACCTGTACATACAATTGTCATTTTGTATATTGTTATTCCTTATTTACTTGTTCTATTTTTTTTAAATTATTCTTTTTATTATCTGTGTTTTTTGTTCTGTCACTGTCATTCTGTTGCACTGTGGAAGCTTCTGTCACGAAAACAAATTCCTCATATGTGTAAACATACCTGGCAATAAAGCTCATTCGGATTCTGATTCTGATTCTGATTCTGATGTCCAGAATAGAATATAGCTTACTACTTACCGAACACTACATACTGTATACTACTTGTTATAAGTGAAAATGAAGTCTTTATTCCACAATAATTGTATCAAACAGTAGTGTCACATGATTTTATACATTTATGTTCAATTCAATAAGTGGCTTTGGGGGAAAAATTTATTTTGCATTATAAATCCATACATTATCATTAAAAAATCTGGGGTCAGGCAGTTATATTGATCAAGAAATCTAGAAGAAAAATGTATCACGGTTATTTCTTGACATTCGAGTAAAGAATTCTGATAGATCACATACAGTACTGTTAAAAATTTAGGATCATTAAGATTTACTTTATTGAGAAATGTATACTTTTATTTAGCAATGATGCATTAAATTGATCAAAAGTGACAGTAAAGACATTTATAATTTAACAAAAGATTTCTGTTTCAAATAAATGATCTTTTGTACTTTCTATTTACCAAAGAATCCTAAAAAAAAAGTGTATTTTAGTTTTTACAAAAAATATTAAGCAGCACAACTGTTTTCATTAATAATAATCAGAAATGTTTCCTGAGCAGCAAATCAGCATATTAGAATGATTTCTGAAGGATCATGTGACACTGAAGCCTGGAGTAAAGATGCTGAAAACTCAGCTTTGCCTCACAGGAATAAATTACATTTTACAATACAATAAGATAGAAAACAGATATTTTCAATTGTAATAATATTTCACAATTTTACCATTTTTACTGTAATTTTGATTCAATAAATGTAGCCTTGATGAGCATAAGACACTACTTTCAAAAACATTTTTTAAAAGTCGCAGAATTTTAAAAGAATGAATTATGACTTTTAAGTCATTGTACATTGCATTGAGCAATACAATATTCTACACAATAATGGTATGTCACATAAATGATATAATCCTACTTGATATCTCATCTTTCTCTATAAATATCATTTAATATAGGAAGTTTAACTCATTAACACAATTTATTTGCTTTAAAGTCAATATTTACCATTAACTGGTTCATCTCTCTCAAAGCCAGCACGAAGTTCGACACTGAGTGCCGTTTCATTGCACTTTTCTATGTATAAAGTTGAAAATTTCAACATTTAGAGTTTGTCTTCCAAGTATTCTATGCATAAAGAACATTAGCATACTATACTATACTATAATAGTATTAATAGTATGCTACTCCAAACATAGATTTAGTGTCTGTGTAACTGCATATGTCTATGCAGCTTGTGAGTGTGAGTAATTGTGAGTCTGCGAGCGCGTGTATGTGTGTGCATGCTCTCGCGCCCTGGAGATGTTGCTCTGTTTGCTTACTCGGCAGGAGCTCAGGTCCTGCCATCCTTTACTCAGCGCAGTTTGCCCCGCAGAGCTCTTGGCGGCTCCGGCGCCGTGGGGTCCTCCTCTGACACCCCAACACTTCAGTACCTGAGCAGAGACAGACAGAAAGCGAGAGAGGAGCACGCAGAAAGGAGAACCCGGTCTAAGGTTTAAAAAGCCAAGCCAGATGCGAAAGGTAAGGTGTGTGTGTGAGCGCGTGCGTCTCCCTGATGGCAGCCGTGGGTCTCAAGTTACTCAGGAGGCATAAGATTACTGAAAGAGAGAGAGCTTAAACAGAACACAAGGGTGTTCAGAAATCTGATTGTAATGCAGACTGAGAAGAGGAGCAAGACTAGAGAGGGACAGAGGCAAAAAGAGGAGCCCCACTCATCCTGGATCACAGCACTCACAGAAGGACCGTCCTGCCCCAGAGGTTTTCCCTGGTGGGTATTTCATTCAGCATTTGTCCGTGGTTTTATAGATGGGCTTAAGTATGTGATTTCAGTCTTTTGGATGCTGGTTTAGAAAGGATAGAAGTACGACTTTGGATCAAAGACTTTGGATCAAATTTGGATCTAAATGAATTTATTGGATGTGAATGGAGCTGTTACAGAAGTTTAGAAAGATAAAATAAGATGCTGTTATTTATTCTCTCTGGTGAGCCACACTGTTTTATACAGTATGTGCTGTGAGATTGTATTTAAGCTTTAGCTGTATTTAGCTTTAAGAACTGAGGAGGGAGCCAACTAATAGAAATAGTTTGTTTTTTGATTAGATGTTGATTTTTGGAATAGAATAGAATAGAATAGAATAGAATAGAATAGAATAGAATAGAATAGAATAGAATAGAAAAAAGTTTATGACTAGTATATGTATGTGGGCATTTATGTCATTTTAAATATTTGTGTTAGTACATCTTTGAATTATGTGATTCATTATAATCACTATATTCTCAATTTCTATTTTTTCAAATATTTTAAAGGGATAGTGACACTTTATCATATAGATATTACCTGATTTGTGGTAGCACAGAAGTTCTAAAATATAAGTTTTCAATTTAATTACCAAATAAAAGTCATTATTTATTCATTCTCATATCTTTGCAACTTGCATTACTTGTTCTTCTGTGGAATACAAAAGAAGATATTTGGAAGAATGTTTTGGTCACCATTGATTTCCATTGTGTGGACAAAAACACAGAGAGATTTCTCAAAATTTTTCTTTTGTTTTCCACAGAAGAAAGAAAACCATACAGGTTTGGAATGGCATGAGAGTGAATAAACGATGGCAGAGTTTTCATTTTGGGTTAACTGTCACTTTAATTTAATTTTAATTTAATTTATATGTTAGTTAAACTTTCTGTGCTGTTACCAATCAGCTAATATCTGACTTGGAAACTAAGACAGCTATAGCATATTGTCTAATAATATTTCCAGCGGAATGATTTGTGCTGATTCGGATATATGAAACCGTATTTCCACAGAATTATGCACACAATCTAGCACACACAATACAAAACGTATATAATGTGCCTTTGCATGTGCACATGGTAGTGTCCTGCCCCTGAGGTGCTTGATACAAAACAATGGCTTTGTACCTGTGATGCATGTGGGGAAACTTTCCCACACGTTGATGATCAATCTTCTAGACACACGCGAGCACACACACACACAGCTGAAGGATATAGATGTCATCTCTGTCCGTGGTGCATTTTCACATCTTCAGCATTTTCCCCAGACGAAGCACTGCAGGATAAGGATGGAAACTTCTGTCACTTGTAACCTTTGTCCATTCTGCCCTCGCTATATAACTGTACCCTCATATGTGGATCTGTAAACCCTGCAGTTGTGCTGATAATACACTGAAAAAAAAATGCTGTAGAAACAATTTTCACTCCGAAATTGCAAGTAAATTTCATAAACAATTACAAAAAACAGCATTTGACACATTAAATGTTAAATTCTGAAGTAGAAAAACTTATTTATAACTTCAAAAAATACATTTTTTTAAATGTAGAGTATAAACTTAATACTTGAGTAAAACGAGATTAGTTTACTTTGCTTTCACAAGGTCATTGCAGTTACAGTTGAATAATGTAGGAAATAAATAAATATAAAGAAGTACAATAAATAATAAATAAACAAAAGGTGCAGAGTGCATGGGATACAGTTAACAAAGGCAGCACAAAATATTACAATTGTGTAACATAAGTTTTTATGAGAAGAGTATACTTAAAATGAAGGCAGCAGAACCATGCAAAATTGGTTAAAAATAGCAAATGTTTTTATATACGTATAGTAAAGGAATAGTTCACAAAAAATGGAAATTCATCATGATCGTACGATCATTTAATCACCCTCAAGTTGGCCAAACCCCTTTATTCTTTCTTCTGTGGGACACAAATGAATATATATTTGAAGAAAGTTGGGTTCTAAACAACGTTGGACCCCAGTGACTTTGTTTAAAAAACAACAACAACAACAACAAAAAACAACACACATTTTTCAAAATATCTTCATTGTGTTCCACAGAAGGAAGAAATGCATACAGGTTTGGAACAACATAAGGATGAATAAATTATTTTTTAGGTGAACTATCCTTTTAAGTTAGATGCAGATATTATACTGATATTATATTTTAAGTTAGATGCAGATTCATACTGTACACTCTTGGAAATAAAGGTACAAATGCTTTTCAAAAGGTACTAATATGTACTAATATATATACATATGTAATATGTACTAATATATGTACATATATATATATGAGGTATTAATAAATAAGGTACAAAGGTGTACCTTTTGACAAGGTACCGCCTTAGTGACAACTTTTGTACCTTTTTTTCTGAGAGTGTATGTGGCCACCACAGCTGGGTATATAACGATTTAAGCAGTATGATGCTGTTATTCATCCTTGGGCGCTGGTCAACTTTTCCTTAAAAACTAAACACCAGCATTGCAGACATGCACTTACCACATAAACGAGGCCATCTTGCCAATGCTGTAAAAAATGTGGCCACATGAAATACAACGCTCATGTAACCCACCCATCCAACAATACTCCTCTGACAATGGAAAAGATAGGCCCTGCTGTATACTAATAGGGTCAATGGAATATAACGCGGAGCGAAGGTGAGAAGTGTACGTTACCTTCCAGTGTAGCCACACAAGCTGTCATGGAGCCAGAAGCTTTTCTCTTTGGCGGCTGTGGGTTCTATGGTGTCAAGTGGTACGAGGGGTAGCTGTTTAAATCCTCTGTTCAGGTTATGGTTACCTGTCTCCATTAAACTCTCTGGAAAATAGAATGCTGTAGATAAGAGGCCCGAACTGGACCTTTGACCTGCACCTTTGACCCCGAGAGGAACAGCTCTGGAACCCAAAAGCTCCTTTAGTTGGATTTGTAATAAAGTGCATTGAATGTGTATATTAAAGGAATCTATCTTAAACTGTCACGGATGCTGTTGATTAATACAGAAACTAACAATTAACTTATCAAATATGAATAAATTCAAAATACTTTTACTGTAATATCGTACCATAGGGCACTTTTGCATTAAAAAAATACTCTTTTCCAAATGGTATTAATAACTTAAGCACAGTAAGTTTGCATAAATTAAACTGTAACACATTAATTATAAATATCAATCATTAAAATTCTAAAAAAAAAAAAAACTAAAAAAAAAACACCATTTTCACAGACATGCCTAATTAACTATTTGGCTGCAACAGTCGATTGCTGCTCTGCTAAAGTGCAGGAGAGAACAATACAACATAATTAAAATGGAAATTAATGGAGCATTGCAATATAATAATTTCTAAATAAGTGTAGCACAAGATTAGTGTAAATTACTTACTAACATTATCTGTTATTGTGAACATGTAAAGCTTGTGAACACAGTAGCTATCACTCCATGTGTGCAAAGATAAAAGAACAGGAAGTGATGTAACTATGTTGCTTACCTGAAACTCCACCTAAAGGAATTACATCCGTAACAGATAACCAGAAGTTAATCCACCTAGAAGAGCATAGTCCCACAGATAAAAGGATGACTGAACCAATTTTACAGCTCAAATAATACATTTTGGAAACAATTCAATTAATCTGCGACTTTTGTTAAATAATAATATTAATAATAAATAAACAAATATAAATACTTGTTTGTTTGTTTTTAAAAATTGAATAATGAGTCAAAATTACTATCTGTGGGAATTGATGGACACAGATGCGAGTACAACTTATATTACGCCTGGAACATTAAGTTTGTGTTTGGTTCTGGAGGATTTAATCTTTTAATATTTCCTGACTCTCTCTCAAAAACCATGCTAAATGTGTCTGCAACCAATTTCTGGACCAGTTTGTTAAGCATTATTAATTCCATATGCAACGCAACAGTGTGAGTACAGCTCTATTACTGTAAATGCTTGTACTACAATACAGAAGATGTGAATTAAAATGTGTGTGTGTCGCTACAAGAGGCCATAAGGGAGAAATGATGATAAAGTGCAGTTCTCAGCTCTCAAGCACACTTGGCAGTAGATATAGAGTACAGGAAAACATGTTCAGTTTGAATGCATTATTTATGTTTGTTTAGGTATATTCAAGGAGTTTTCAAGGAGAGACTAAATGCAATCTGTTGTAATGTATATTCTTACAGGATATTGGCCATGCCAAACTTGTATAACGTAATTAGTGCCATTAAATTATCACAAATGTTGTTAACTTAAAGTAAATTTTAAATTCACTGAAAATCATGAGTTCATGAGAAAAGCAGAGACTACTGATTTTTTTGGTGCTAGGTTCATTCTCATCTCTGCTGAATTGTTCTAAATTGGTTGATTTAGCTAGCAAGACATGTCTGAATGATTTGTTAACACATCGGACAGATCTGATGACTGTTAGATTCACTGTTAAATGTCAGTGTGTTCCTTATACAAAGGTATCATACTGCATCAGAAGACTTGGAATATAGCACATCTTTCATTACATTTTAAAAGTAGTTTTGAAAGCCTTGAAAAGAAGGTCATACAGATTTGAAACAACAAAAGGGTAAATAAATAATGACACACTTAATAATTTTGCTTAATTTTGAATGGACTGCAATTGTGGGCATCATGTTAGCCTACATTCTAATCTTTGAGTAAAATAATTGAGCTTAAAAATAAAATCTCTGTTTGTTCCTTTTTCTTTGCCTTGTTGTAGAGTTTATATTACTTTAGATTGCTTTAATTGTTTCCTAGCCTAAGGTGCAACCTTACCTTCCATGCTGTAACACAACTGTTTTGTTCCCTTTGTTTTTATCTGCAGATCGGGTGACAGTATCTTGGGATTCGGCTCTCTGCTGCATAACCAGCCTGAATCTTCTCTGATCTCGTCGCACTTTGCAGTGCAGAGTGGGCTGGCTGGCTGGCTGGCTGGCCTGTGCATTTGGTTGCCCGTCTGTCATTTCATCCTGGGTTAGGAGCCTGAGTTCAGCCCCAGGGAGGGGAGGGAGGCCATGGAGGTTCCTCTAGTCAACTTTGAGAACCTGGACGACATCGGAATCAACCTGGGAGACCCGAGTGACTCGGGATATCTGGCCTCACCCACCTCGGATGCCCCGGAACCAAACCAGGGGACCCGTGGCATAAACTCACCCACACACTCACCTCAGAGAGGAAGACAGCCGAGGCACTCGCCGCCCTCTCCACCAATACTCAGCAAGAAAGGAACATCAAGCTGCAACAGCCTGATCTCCAACTGGAAGGTTCTGATGAGCAGCGAGGGCAGTCCCAATGAGGCTCTCCTAGGAAAAGTAGCCAAGGATTGTTGCGAGGACTACTTTGCTGAAAAGGAGAAATTCGAGGAGGGCGAACAAAAAGTGGTTATCAACGTCTCAGGGATGATGTACGAGACAACACTTAAAACTTTGAATCAGTTCCCAGACACCTTGCTGGGAGATCCCATGAGAAGGATTGACTACTTTAACCCCATGAGGAATGAATATTTCTTTGATCGCAACCGCCCCAGCTTCGATGGAATCTTGTATTTCTATCAGTCCGGAGGTAAGATTCGGAGGCCAGCGAACGTGCCATTAGATGTGTTTGCGGATGAGATAGTGTTCTATCGACTGGGGCACGAGGTCATGGAACAGTTCAGGGAAGACGAAGGCTTCATCAAAGACCCTGAGCCTCAGCTCCCAACCAGTGAGCTTCATCGTCAATTTTGGCTGCTTTTTGAGTACCCAGAGAGCTCCAGTGCTGCCAGGTCAGTGGCTTTAGTGTCTGTTTTTGTCATCACTATATCTATTTGTATCTTCTGCCTGGAGACACTCCCGGAATTCCGTGACGAGCGTGAATTTATGCCTTCGTTTGTCAACTTAACCCGTGACGCCAATGGCACGCTTCTGTCCCCTACTCCTCATCCTAAAACCGTGATCTCTGCCTTCACTGACCCTTTCTTTGTGGTGGAGACCATCTGTATCATTTGGTTCTGTTTTGAGCTTGGAGTACGTTTCGTGGTGTGCCCCAGTAAGAGCGAGTTTTTCAGCAATATCATGAATGTCATTGACATTGTGTCCATTATGCCCTACTTTATTACCGTCATAACAGAACTGATGGCCACCCATGATGAAGACCCCACCGCCAGTCAGAACATGTCTCTGGCCACGCTACGTGTCATCCGATTAGTACGCGTCTTCAGGATTTTCAAGCTGTCCCGCCATTCCAAGGGCCTCCAGATTCTAGGCCAAACCCTGAAGGCCAGCATGAGGGAGCTGGGCTTGCTTATGTTCTTCCTCTTCATTGGCGTCATCCTCTTCTCCAGTGCCATTTACTTTGCTGAGGTTGACGAACCTGATACTCAGTTTGTGAGCATCCCGGAAGGATTCTGGTGGGCTGTGGTCACAATGACGACGGTCGGCTACGGCGACATGTGCCCTATCACTTTGGGGGGAAAGATGGTTGGGATCCTCTGTGCCATCGCTGGCGTGCTGACCATTGCACTTCCCGTTCCTGTCATCGTCTCCAACTTCAACTACTTCTACCATCGTGAAACGGAGCAGGCGGAGAAACACATGATTGACGCTGCTGCTGAGGCTGCTGCAAATCAGAAAAGCAGCACTGAAGAGAAGTATGAAAGCAATTACTCACTGGACAAGAGCAATGGGAATTGGCAGACAGGGAAAAACGGCATTCCATAAGGATTGGTATATTTCGCATGACTAGCAATAATGACTGTACAACAATGCACTTACAAACTCTTGGTTTTATGGTTTGACAACTGCTTAATTTAAAGTTCTACGTATGTACCTAATGCTATGCCTATACCAACAGTACCTTTGAAGAACGTGCTGTTTCAAAGGGAGACCTCAAACAGGACGCTGTTTTAGCCAAAGGCTGCTAAAAACACCTTTGATGGATGACTATAAAACCTCAGAATCACTATCTACCAAAAGGAAGCAAAAAATATTGTAAGGAACATCCCTTTAAGGCTTTACAGCAATGCAAACTGAAATGCACTGAACCAAAAAAAGGAATATGAAATCAGAAAACAAAAAAAAAGTACTCATGTCATAATTTGCGAGGCAAACGGCTGCATTTGACTGAGGTCAAAACAAGCATTTAATTAATTGCAATTAAGTGCCTGTGTTGCCGAGTCCATAAAATTAATGCCGAGGAATCACGAATCTGCACTTTGAGCATCCACCCAGGACCACCTTTTGCTGATGTTGTCGTTCCTTTAGAGTTTTGCACTGACATCACCTTTTGTCCCTGCTGCTTGTGAGAGAAAAAGCTTATGCCAAACTGTTATCCATCTTTCAGTGTCACCCAATGTCTCCTCTAACAGCCCTGGTAGTTGTCATACATAATCAGGCCTGTTTGGAATTTAAATACAGGATGCTACGCATGCAAGTATGTTATATTTGGATGACCCGCCGTGCTGTGGCAGCATCTGCTTGCTGCTCGTCCCACATTTTCTTCTGGTGTTTCTATTCTTGTCAGCATACACACAGAACGAGACGCTAGATCTCTATCTTTAGGGTGAGATTTTTTTGAGTTCAAGTTTTGGTACACACCTTTGCTTGGCAATTTCATTTGACCGAATGTATATAAAAAGCATTGATGACAGCTAGTAGGATACAGAGGACTTATTTCTTTACCTACAGGCTTCATTGGCCTACTATCAGCCTTACTCGTTATGTACATGGATATGTATGGCTGGAAAACGCACAAGAATTTAAACATGGATTTATACGAGTTAGCCACTCAAAATACTTGTCGGTCAAACAGAGCACACATAAAAAAAAAGCTTTAATTTGGGTTGGTTCTGTTGGTGGTGGTAATAAGTGTTATTTAGAAGCAGGTTTCCATGTATAGCACTAATTTATGCTGACTTGACAAGCCAATGAAGGCAGAGAGCATGATCGCACAGTGCATGTACTGTATAGTGAAACCAATTTACAATCAGCCACTGCAAAAAGACTGCAGCAAATATATCATCTAATCCAGCCTAACGACTTACTTGTAAATGTTAGCAACATCAGGATGTTTCTTGTGGATTTATCTTATAAACAGAACAGGAAGAATGATTATCTTACAAGCATATTAGTAGCATTCATAAGCATATGAAAGGAATTACACAAAGTTTTTGTCATGCAATAGTGCACACATGTTGTCTTTGCCCATGATTGTAATAGATGACGTTTTGTTTCACTTATGAGATATTATTGTCTTTCAGAGGAGTACAATTTGATGTTATGCTCATCACATGACATCATTTTTATTTTTTCACAGATTTCACTATGCTTACAGAAATCTGTTTCCATAACTCGAGGTTTCTTTGTTGCAGGAATTCCCTTTTATGAGAGAATATTTCCTGCTTTATTCGCATTAAAAATATTGCACATTTGCATGTTTTTGTAAAACGCAAAGTTGAAAAAAATATAGAGAACAAATGTTTCCAAAGCAAATTTTGATTGTAGCATTTCAGCACTGACTAAAGTAAAGCAATACAGCACTTTTCTGGGAAGTTAAAATAAGTTTTCCAATAATCTTGAAAATGAATTTATGCCAGCAGGTAACATTGCATTTTTCAGACACTTATTAATGTATAAGAGCAATATAATGCATTTATCATGCTGTTGTAAATTTTAAAAGATGCATGAAAACACTGAGATTAAAGAATTTGATAAAAAAGACCATGCTTTGACTAGAGGTAGAAATACAATATTTAAATCAACCCTCCATTGTGTCAATGGAAAAATCTTTAGTATATTCTCTTGTGCATGCATTTTATGTCATAGTAAGGTGTAACATCAATAGTAATATTGAAAGTCATTGTTCAATAAATCCTGAGAGTTCTATTTTGATTTTTTACAATTATCCCACCGAAGAAGGTGATAATGCTAGTGTTATGTGGTCATTATGGCATTTAGCATCTCATGAATGTATGCTATGGCTGTATGATATATTTTGACTGTTTAAGCATTATATTTTATTCATGATATTCTGAGTGCCTTTTATTAAATATATATTAAATTTATTGGCTTCATCTTTGTGTGATTTGATAATAATTCATAGTACATTCTCATTGTATGATTATGTGGTGACCCAACACAAAATAAAATATGCTTATTGTAAAAAAAAAAACAAAAAAAAAATATCCATAAAATAAAACATTAAAGAAAGAAAAATTAGTGTGCTGAAAACATTTGCACAAACATTGCACTTTTGCTATATATATTTTTTTATTTATTTATTTATTTATTTATTTTTATTTATTTATTTATTTTTTTAATAATATAACTTATTAAGCCAATAAAACACCACCCAAAAGTATTGTCGTCAGCACAAACTACATTTAACATACATTCAATGTAGTTTGGGTCAATTTTTGACCTTAGGTCAATCTATCTTTACTATTTTTCCCAGAAAAAGACCTGCTTTCATTACAAACTCTTCTTTTCATCTGTGGTTTTGCAGTATTATTATTCATAAATCATGATATCAACTCTTAGTATTTGAGAGGTTGGTGGTGTGTGGTTCATTAGGTTTTAATACAGTATTAGAGAGGTTAAAAGGTTCGTCTCAGGTCACTGAGAAAGGTGAGAGAGCAACTGTGATTTACTGGCGCGACCTGTGGAGTTTTTCAGGGACGGAGACTAAACAGTGCAAGATCCACAATGAGAGCACATTAATCTTTAAGGCCATTTTGTTTGTGTATGTGTGTGCGCATTAATGTTTCAGAGCTCACCGTCTATGTGGACCGGGTTGTTATAGTGTGTATGTAAAGTATGCAGACAATTTAATGGGGGAAGTCGTGGCCTAATGGTTAGGGAGTCGGGCTTGTAACCTGAAGGTTGCTGGTTCGATTCTCGCACCGGCAGGAATTGAAGGTGGGGATTGTGAATAAACAGCACTCTCTCTGCCTTTGATACCATGACTGATACCATGACTACCATGACTTGAGCAAGGCACCAAACCCCCAATTGCTCCCCGGGGTGTGTGTGTGTGTGTGTGTTTGTGTTTGTTCACTATTCACTGCTGTGTGTGTGCACTTGGATGGGTTAAATGCAGAGCACCAATTTCGAGTATGGGTCACCATACTTGACAATACGTCACAAAAAAACAAGAACCTTTTGTTTTCATGTATTCTCACTTATTACACAATTCTGGCTTGAGATCACGGGAATCTTTTATTGTCTTGCCAGGCGAGTTTCACAAAATCTCTCAAGAAATTCTGGGTATTATGTATCTCACAATCAAAAGAAAGAAATAGGAAATGTAATTTTGCCTAAAGAAAAATGATGCCTATTTTTAAGAATCAGTGCAATTTTTTCTTTTTCTTCCAGTTTGACATTATTCATGACTGTGGGGATTGTGAATAAATCCGACACTATGCTGATAACCCCTGATAGGACCATTCCTACATGATCTCAATGTCTTCAACTTCTCTGAATTACCAGCTTAAAATCAATATAAAATCTAAATATGAGTATATGGTTTGAGCAAAACCCGAATACCAAATTATTTTGCCTGGATAATTTTGCTTTGCATATTTATCTATTTATTCAGTTGAGCTGTGATTTAAAACATACACTGAAAAAAAATTGGTGCAGAAACAATTTTCACTGCTAGTAAATTCACAAAGAAATAATAACAAAGAAATTGCAAGTAATACATTGAATTAAATGTCAAATTTTTAAAGTAGAAGGACTGTAATTTTCTTATAAAACATACTCCAATAATACCCGTTATATTTAAAACTTCAAAAATCTATCAGTGTAGAGCAAAACATTTACACATCCATGGCAAAAATAAATAAATACATAAATTAAATAAAAAAAATTGACAGTTTAAAAGGTTTTAAATACAACCTGAATTTGGAATGAATGAATACACATTAACTATTTTAATTGCACGGAATCAGCATTTTGTTCTGATTGCTTTGTCTATACGGTTATTTCAAGACATAATTGATTTCAGTCATTTGACAGGCAGTCATAAGAAACACTCTTGTCTAGAGGTGAGAGTCCAGTTGAGACACTAAAATATTGAGCAGTGAGACAGCAAAGTAACCAAATACCGAACTATGTATATTGTATGTAAGAGAACGCTGTTAGTGTTTGTGGTTATGTAAGAGGAAGGTATTATATGACTGTCATTTGAGTGGTGTCATTTCTGAAATATGATGTCCCAATATTTATTTGTCATAAAAACATAGTTTGGTGTATTTTTAGGTATGTGCGAACACTCGATTTCCAAGCAAAGCAATCAAATAGTTTGATAATATATTTAATATAAGTTAATTTAAACAAATAGTTTATGCGAATGATCAAACTAGAAAACGAAATTGTCAAACAAATACTTTTTCTTTTGGAAATACCATACATTGCATTTTATATAATTGAATAATGTATTTTAAATAAACAATAGTAATTAAATATACTTAAAATAAATATTAAAAGCTCCTCAGCAGTTACACCGGTCAAACCACAGTCCAGACGAGGTGCCTAATGATGTGTCTTAATTTTATCTGCTTTTATCTCTAGAACCCGACACTATGCTGATAACCCCTGATAGGACCAATTAGGAGATTGGGGAAAGAAAAATCACACAAAGCCGGCAATCGCATTAATACCCTGGAGATACCCTCGGTCTCATATATACTTAACTGGTCAGGTGCACGGAAAGGTCAAACAGGGTATGGAGAGAGACGTGGTTATAAACATTTAATGACCAGCCATTTTGTTCTAGTCTTGCACTATTTAGACCGTTCAGGTCTCTCTAGCTCTACGGCTGGAAAACGTTACTAGCAAGTTAAAGCTGGATAAGACTGATTACATCTACAACAGGCAGAAAGTGAAAGAAACTGACCCCTATAACCCGAGCGTGGCTCGATTTGTACTTTCACGCAATCCTGATTACTGCGGTAACTTTAGTATGCACACCAGACGGTATTTGAGGTGATTGCAGTTTTAATCAAAGAAAGGTGACACTTACTAATTTGGGGATTATGGTAATTTACGAGTCTCCAGCATTTTCTCTGGAAATCACAGTTAATTTGATGCAACTTAAAACTATCAGCTTCGTATTTACTGTAACTTTAAGGAATTTTTTAAATTTATTTATTTTTATTTTATTTTTTATTTTTTTGGTTTGTGGTTGTACTTTGCAATGCTAAAGACATGGGTTCAATTCCCACACTCTAAGAAAAAAAACTGAGAACTGTCACCCTCTCAAAAAGTACTAATATGTACATTTCAGGTACTAATATGTACCATTTAGGGTAGTACAAAATGTACCATCCCAGTAACAGATTTGTACCTTTTTTTTTCTGAGAGTACAGAGATAACATGTATATTTTGAATGCACTAGATAAAACTGCATTGCAAGTGCCTAAATTATAAAAGTATACTTTTTCTTAGACATGTATTGTTTTGTTATATTTGAGAAAATTTGGTTACCAAGGTGGTGCTACTTTTTATCAATGCATGCATTTCCAGAGAATTAAACCCACAAGCTTGGCATTGTCGCCATGAGCCACTGTTTAAACTGCAATAATACTTCTTAAGAATTTACATGTTTACAGTGACAACGATTTAAAAGTGACCAGTCATCATTCACTTTCAATGACTCTCAAACAGAGGTCAACTTCAAGCAAATGAGCGGGAAAAAAAACATTGCAACTACCAATGATAAACTGCCTTGTATAACTGGATGCCACATTCTTGAAACCAGCAGCAAGCCAACTTTTAATGCTGACCCGAGCGATTTTATCGCTGTAAGTGTGAATGGGGCATTAGCAGATGTCTTAAAAGCATGGCAGAAAACAGTTTCAAACAATTTCAGACATTTAAAAAATTGACAGTATACAAAACAAAATAGTGTAAACCAGTAATAGTGTAGGGCAGTTTCAGCTCACTGGCAATATACAGGAAAAGAAATCAGATGAGAGGAAGCGTTGCTCCACATCACTTGGTTGATCACCCTATCAACTGGATAATGTCCACATTTCATGTTCAATGAGTAATCACACAGTAAATAACTTACTCACTCAGATATCACTACTTTCAGTCATGTCTGACTCATAATAAAGTCCATAATGAAAATGACTTGACAAAAAGGGTCATCATCATAAAACCTGATTACAGAAAATTTGATGGCCTAAGCAGGTGGTGACTATGAAAGCCTAACAACAACTGGTATTAACAAAGGAAAGTGTTAATGTATTATTGTACTTCACTGAATCCTTGGTTACTGAATCAACACTTGATTCACTTTCTGAACTGCAATACATCATTATTTTCAGTGATGTCCATCTTAAAATTAAAGCAAAGTCTGTGTACAAAGCTTTGTAAAATCTTTTTGAGATACCAATACACATTTTCTGCAATAAAAGACATTTTACAGTTTGATGACATTTTGCAGTTTGCATCTGTAACTATCAACAACTGTTTTTGCATGTATAACCTAACTTAAAATGACTAAAGGGTTTTGCTTGGTTCTTTAACAATAATGTCTTTCGCTGCTAGCGTCACCTGCAGTTCAGTCACAAAACTCAAGGTCATTCTGACATAAAGAACTGACCAGCCCCTGCCACGCGCACACAGCTCATGCGCGCATGCGCAACGCGTTCGCCTCCACGAGAACCTCATTAGCGCAAAGTAAATGAAGTTGCACCACACCCATTCTACTCTAATTAGTCTACAAAATACTTAATATTTATATTTATTTTCTTTTAAAATTCGAGATATGCTACCTATGTCGTAATATTACAGGTAGCTTATCCTGACCTTAGAAAGAAGTTAATTTCCTCAGACGAGTTTGACACATAAAAACGGGTAGATCATCTAGTTACGATATAGATTATTGTAAAAAAAACTATGTAACATGACTATGGGAATATCCTGTACCTGTGTTCACGTGCTGAACGTGCTGGTTCTCCCTTCCTCTTATCTCAATTAAGCTGTAAAACAGCGAATGAATCTTACTCATGCCATGAGGGGTGTCCCCTGTTGCTTCTCCTACTCTCTATTACCCAGCTTTGTTACACCCTTTTCATTCATTATTTACATGATGTTTTGGTCTCACTCAATAATTCAAAATGGTCACATGATGGTCTAATAACTGGAGTAAAGTTCAGAATAAAATAAATATATTATTATGATGGCACTCTCATGGTTGACTTGACAGTGACCTGAAGTAAGACATCCAATGGTGAAAAACGTAAAATAAATGGCTAATGAACTTTATGCATTTTAACCTCAACTACCCACATAATTTGCCGGCTACCAACATACACAAACACCGCCTTCAAAAATATTGAATAATTTTCAGTGTTTTTTAATGTTTGCATCATTAAGGCGTATCAAAGAAACAGATTCAGTTCATACAGTAGCATGTTTAGCTATAAAAACCTACTTCATTACAGAGGAGTTTAAAGAAAAACACTAGTAAGCATTTTAGAAGCAATATGCAGCAAACATTAATCATCTGTAATGAAACCTCCAAATCACAAATGCACTGTGTGTAGAATAATGCACTCATACTCCATTTAGTTTGAGGGGACCATTATTCATTTGAAGGCCAAACTGACAACAGTTTTCATGTTCTGCCTTCAAACAGATTGTCACATTAAAAAAAAAAAAAATGCTTATTTTATATCTAGCTGACATCAGGATTTGCATTAGATCTGTACCTGTTTGTCTCAACAGCTCAACAAAGCACATTTCAAAGGAAATAAAGTTCTGACTATTATGTGGTCAAGTTTTTTATGCTCTGTACAAGAGATGAAAGCACAGCACAGTCATTAGTCATGAATCAAAATCACATCTTCCCAAATAATATGAAAAGAGGAACTTCCTTATACAATGTTGTCTGATATGCATGGTGCATTTCCCATAAACCACATCACTGAAAGCCAGATTTAGATTGCTTATTGCTTACAGTGTCACAATTACCGTGCCTGTGAGTAATACAACGTCTGTCCCCTGAATTATGTGTATGATGTAAGACATATTTCCAAAACTGAAAGGCTTTAAAGGTGCGTGCAGTAATGCAGACATCATTCAGTGAAAACAAGGTGACAAGTCAATCTTCTGTCTTCCAGGAAACTGTCTACATAATTTCAGTAAAGCAGCCAAGGTCTTCGCCCACACATCCTTCAGATGACCTCTAGTGGCCATATTATTGAACTGTTTAGTGTAAATGGACCACATAGAGAAAACACTCCAGGGATGCATTACTTAATTCATCTTACTTATATGAAAATAGATGTATGTGATATGCAGAAAAATAAATCAAGACAGAATGGCACTGTATCTTTACAGGATATGGCATATGTAAGCCATACAGGAAGTACTGTATATGATATGCTATGAAAAAGTGTATCTGTCATCATTTACAGGATACCACTGTAATGTACACCTACACTGTCTGTATTGGTACTGTATACAAAGTAAAAGCAATCACCTTGGTAGTCTTGTAATCATCAATATAGACCTATGCACTCCCATAGCGTGGTTTTTATTATTTTATTTTTTTTTTAAAGAAAGTTTGCAAGTTATCTATTTGTGCATTTATGTAGGCTATTCAATAATTCAGTCAGCTATGAATACAATAAATATGATTCATAAGTACCCGACTATACAAGTATCTCTTTATTTCAGTCTATAATAAAGTAAGGGTGAATAGCGAAAAGAAAAGAGAGCTAATGTACTTTTTAGGTGAAAAGCAGCCTGTAAACAAGGGGAGAGCTCAGCTGACAAACTGGTTTGACTTTAAATGGATTTTCCCTTTGCTTATTTTGATGCAAAAACAGGTGACATAACGTTTTGAAGTAAGACAAAATTTATGGTCAATGTATGACATTTAACTTTTTTTCCTGATTTTTGTCTGCTTGTATTTTAGTGCATTATTTTATATGAATTACACAAAATCAGAAATGTCATTCCCAGAAAATTTCTTTATATCGCAACACCTGAATTTTTGCCCTTGTCTTGACTTGATTTCATTTTCATTATGCACCAGATCTTCCATGTCTTATCTTACACCTCCACAAATGGAGGGTTCAGGAATTTCTTGCTCTCATAAAGAGTTTAGTGTACATGTCATCGAACAGAACACACAGTAAATGGCTTTCTGGCTGCAGAATAATGCAATCTCTTCTTCGTGTCACATAAATGCATAACTTATAACTTAAAAACAAATGAATAATTCTTATTGCACAACTCAGTTTAAACTATTCAGACTCACTTGGAATTAATTATAGGTCAAGTTTCATTTCAAATTATTTTGTGGTGCTATTTCCTTATTCATCTTAACATGATGAGAAAACTGCGTCGAAACCGTAAACATCACATGACAACCTTTTCCCAGACTACCTGCATGACGTCAACCCCTGCGCAGCGTCTGATAGGTGCTTCAAAAATGGGCGTGTTTAACGTCGCTTACACGTCCAAGGTTCCTCAAAGACTTTGCGCAAACAGTCAGGCACCACTAGAGATCGAACCAACGTCGAAGAGTGAGAGAAATAGTAAGACAAAGTTAATGGTTTATTCAAAAACTTCAATACATTCAAGTAAAGTTCGTCTTGTAATATCGTTTTAGGTTTGTGTTTTCGCTGTTAGCTGATTGTACACGTGCCGTTACCATGGTATTCAAAAATGATTGTAAGCTAGACGATTCTTAAAGGGATAGTTCCCGTAAAAAATAACATTTCGTCTCATTTATGTCTATGGTGAAAACCATGTAATCCAGTATAATTATTTTTTTCCGAGGAACACAAAAGGAGATTTGATACAATAAAAATGAATGGTGACGTTCTGCCTACAATAATATGTAGCGATTAATCGGACGAAATTTGGCTGATTTTTAGCATTGGACGATTAGCTTGTCTGCAGATAATTTACTTTTTTCTGTTTTCTGTTTTTCATTAGTTAGTTTTGATTCAAATGTTTTGTAAAATAAGTGTTAATTTGCAGTTTAGCTATTTTGTATGTTTTGTTTCCTCTGTCTCTCTATCCCTTAAAATTAACCATGGTTTTATTGTAGTAAAAGTGTAGTAACCATGTTTTTTTGGCGTATTGATTACCATTTGTATAACCACAGTTTTACTGCAAATACCATGGTTAAATTATGTTTAGTGTAGCCAGACCATAGTTAATTTATGGTTACCACGGTTTAACTACAGTAACCATGGTTTTTTTGGTTTTATTTGTAGTAAAACCATGGTTAATTTGCGTAAGGGTATATATAGGCTATATATTAGTCTATATTAGCCATCACATTCCCTGCTCAGTAGATATCAGCACTGGAGATTTAAAAAAAAAACATATTAGTCAACCACTAACACAAATGTTGATGTATTTTTTTTTTTTTTTCAGTATGACAGCATGGCATCCATTTCGACTGACCAGAATACACAGCCCACCCCTCAGCTGCTGTCAGTAGGAGAAAAAGATAGGAAGCGGCTGCTGGAGGTGTATGTAAAGCGAAGTCTCAGCCTTAACGATGGATCACAATATCCTCTGAGACAGGAGAAAAGATCACATAAATGGGTTGCCATCACAGAGCAGAAGACAAGAGATCGCAAACATTCCAGCGATACATCTCTGAACTTGACTTCACAAGCCTCCATCTCAGATGAGGACATTAGATACGAGCCCGTCGCTGAACCGCAAATGGATAAAAAGGAGAGGTTGTCTGAGAAGAAATCCAAAAAGTGGAGAATTACAGGGAGTCTGCGTCGCGACGATGGCTCTAATGCGTCGCAAAAGTCCAATAGCAAACCCAAGAAGAGGTTTCTACGTTTGGATAAGGGCAAGGAGGAAGGTGGGCAAAGCATTGATGCTTTACCCCCGCAAACAAGTACAGTTACTGCTGGAGATATGCATTCAAATGTGCTAGAAAATTTGGAGACTTCTACAGTGGAAAGGAAGGACAAAGAAGGCAAGAAGACAAAGAAACCCACTGTATGGAAGAGTTTCTTGAGCTGGTTTTCCAAAGGAAACAATGAAAAGGAACGAAATCATCAGAGAACCGAAGAACAGCTCCCTCTTTCCCAACCCTCAACACCCCAAATCTCTTGTTTGCCTTTAGCTGACACCCTATCAAAAAGCGATATCAACCTGCGCCGTTCAAAATCTATGAAAAAGAAAACATTGCACAGGAGATCATTAAAATGGAGGCGAAGTGGAGATATGTCCACTGAAAAATGTATGTATCTTAGATTTTCTCCATGTATGTGCAGTTTTATTGTGTATGTTCTTTTTGTTAGTTTGCATATATTGGAAAAAAGTTCTAATGAAGTTTGATTTTTAACAGCTGTTGAGATAGTGGAACCCACTACCTCGTACTACGAGAAAGTGTCAGAGGAACTAGAGAAAATTGTGCATGAAGTGAAAGACAGTCCAGCCGATGACAATGCCACTCAAATAACAGACCAGAATGGTGTAAATGGTGAGTGTTATTAAAATAGACTATTTGAATGATGCAAATGAGGTGGGTTAAATATTACATACAGAACGCCACACACAAGTATTGGGTTCAACTGGTTGTGTCTCAGTTTTTGAATTACAACACAACAGGGGTGAGATTAAAGGGATAGTTCATCCCAAAAATGAAAATACTGTTATCATTTCCTCACCATCATGTCATTCCAAACACTTTCTTTCATTGGTGAAACACAAAAGATATTTTGAAAAAAGTCTCCTTTCCAATATTGTTTGATTACAGACATTCTTCAGAATATCTTCTTTTGTGTTCCACCAAAGAAAGAAAGTCATACAGGTTTGGAATGACTAAATTTGACAGAATTTTTTATTTGTTCAATTAACTACAATCACTTAAGCATTAAAGTTTATGCAAATTTAAAGCATTTCACTAATAATTTAAAGAAATTCTATAATTATTTGCTCATACTTTTGTTGTTCCAAAACTGTATGCTGTTCTTTTTTAGTGACCATGACAGACAAAAATTCCATAAAAAGAGTCCTTTTTTTTTTTTTTTTAAATAATACTAATTATCAGTTAGTTATGAACTTCCCCTCTGCTTTCTCAAATATCATTTTCCATTCTGCAAATTCTCAAACAAAGTCTTCAGAAGTCTTTGAACTGTGAACTACTTTTATGGTGTTTTTGTCCTTAAGAGTTTGGCAGACATCATCAGCATAATCTGTTATTGTACAGAAAAGCTAGGTGAAAATGTTTCCAAAATTTATCTGGTCCCACTTTATATTAGGTGGCCTTAACTACTATATACTTAAATTTAAATTAATAATTTGTGAATGAACACAATATGTGATATGAACACAATAAGTATGTTGTACTTATTTTTTATTGTAAGTACATAGTAGTTAAGGCCACCTAATGTAAAGTGGGACCATTTATCTTTGATGATCTGCAAAAAGAAACCCAATATACAGCTTTTGAATGATGAGCAAGTTGACATTAGCCTCAGGTTGTCATTTTTTCTTGTGATTTTCTTGTTGCTCAGAGCACAAATTATATATTTTATAATATTTGCTAATTTTTCTATCATATTTCTCCAATTAGTCTCACAACAAGAGATTATCAAGAGAATCATAGAACTTATAAAACAGCAAGGGGACATAATAGATACCAAGGTACGTGTGTCTAATTTCTTCTGAAATCAGACATTTTATTAGTATTGCAGATGTTTGGCTCAGTTTCAAACATGTATGAAATGTATGAAGACCACCCAAGTATTGCCATTCCTTGCAATGTGTTATTTAAAGGAGATGCACCAATTTTCTTTTGATCCCTAAAGTTTTCTGATCTCCTTTCCCCCACAGATAACTGCGAACAGCACCGTGATGGCTTATCTGAATGGAATCACCTATAGATCCTTCCAGCAAATGGCTGATCAATACATGCAGTCAGAAGTTCCCAGTAAGACAGCCCAGCCGCCTGTCGTGGCACCAGAGCTGGTGAAGTTCGCCTTCACTCTGGACTTCACAGCCAGAGTGGCTAATCTACACCGCCAAGCCACGGGCCAAATCATGGGCTTCGGGAACCAGTATCTCCAAGATCGCTTCACTCACATGAGCGAGAGCCATCCGCATCTCTTTGACATTAAAGCAGAGGATTGGAAAACACAGAACTCTGAACAAGAATTCATAAGCTTGTAGAAGCGTGAGCTTCTAGTTGACATAGTTTTACGGCTGGATTTACCTTTGAAATGTAGCAACACAAAACAAGCCTTAATGAAGGATTTTAAAATGGATTTTTTTTTTTTTTTTCATTTTGCACAATAACACACACCAGAAAGAACTGGGTTGGTATAATATCATAAAAAGTAAAAAAAAAAAATAAAAAAGTGAAATGTTATGTAGTTCTACATCATAAAAACCCTGAATGAAGAGAAATCTAAAATGTGAATTTATTGTTGATAAATTATGATGTATTCGCACAACTGCAATCATTATTTTGTATTTACATAATTTAATTTTTTATCTATATTATAACTCAAATTTATAAGCTTTACTCACTGAGCATATATATATATTCAGATATGTTGTAAGTTGTAACTGTATATGCAGGCATATGCAGAATGTTTACTAATAAATATTAAATATATTGAATAAAAAAATGTTTTGTAAAGTGTTGTCGATGATTTCCTTTATTTCCTATTAAAATTTAGTTAAAATTATGTAAAATTGTAATATGTATTGTTACTAATGTAACATTTCTAGATACCAAATAATGATCAGTTTAAATTATTCAAGATTTTAAAAAATAAGCATAGCAAATTTAGTTATGAATGACAAAAATAGTCAATATTATTACAGCCAACTATTGGCTGATATAGGTTAATGCTGATTTGTGCAGTGTTATTTTCATTGCTCTATTTGATCCATCCTTAATTTAATTATTTTTCATTTTAATAAACAATATGCACAGTGAAATCATTCAGTCCCAATCCAACCTGATAATGCATTTATTAGATTATAAGTCTTACATACATAAAACAGAGTATCACTGTGACATGTTTATTGTTACATTTTTACTACATTTAGTAATTTTGTCATTATGTAATTTTGTCATTTTTATTGGATTTTGTTTTTTAGAAATTATTTCTATATAGCTTTTGTTTTAGTAATTTTAGTACATTAAATTACTTTCCATTTATTCCCAAAGCAATATTTCTCATTTTTATTATTTTTAAGTTTATTTAATATTTACATTTTGTTTCAGTTCTATTTCAGTTTTTAATTAATTATAATAACAACAATATTGATATTCATACATTGTCTTATTCAGAGTATTATCCACATATTCTGCTATTCTGCAGGAGAGACTTTTGAGAGACATTTGTTTGCAATACAACACACATTCATTCAGTCTTCCTCTTGTACATTCATGCAAGAAATAAAAGGAGAAGAGAGATTCTCATCTACTTCTGTGTTTAATAATAAACTTCCCTCACAATTTAGTTGGTCCTTCTGAAGCTGTAGTGGTTCAGGATGGCTGTCCATTTCTAACTCTAAGTTGAGCTGCAGGAGGAAGGCTGAAGATAGTTGCTCTGCGTCTGTAAGGATGTCAGCTGTCTGTTTGCATAAACCGCCGGATCCGGTAAGCTGGAAGCGGAGGAGAGATCGTTGTCTAGACCAGAGAGGATGAGTCTGGCTCCCGCACTCTGGCTGGTTCTTTGAGGTTGAAGTGGAGAGATGGCGTGGCAGAAAACGCAAAGCAAGAGAAAGTAAAGGAAAAGAGGATCAAGGAGGGAAGGTAAAAGGAAGAGATGGGAAACAGGACCAGGGAGTAAGAAACAGAGCAAGCGTGGGGGCCAAAGGTGGAATTTGCAAAAGCAGGAATCTGGAAAATATCAGGAACATCTAATAATGGTAATAAGTTCAAAATCTACATATGCATTCACATTGTTCTTAGTTCAGAAATAATGTCACATTATGGAAGTTAAATGGGTCACTAATGTCATTTCATGTTGATCAAAAGATCAGTCATGTAGGTAAAACTTTGCTTTACTCCTTTTACCTGTTCGGCAGAAGTCCTCTCAAGTGTGCAAAGACTAACCGCAGATGTGCAATCACTTCCTGTTTGAATTCCCTGCCTACATTCAGAACCTGGTGGGGAATTTTCTTCACCCAGCACAAAAATCTGTTTGGTGTCCAAACACAAAAAATAAAAAAAACATGAATGATGGTAGGTGCTTACATAGTTTCCTTTGTATCTCATGTACTGATAAGATACACAGAAATGAGAAACATAAGAAACACATTTAGACTAAAGAGCTGACCTATAGATGAATGAGATGACAGCTGTAGCAGGCAGAGTGTACGGCAGTAGGGTGTAGGATATGAGACGGCACGGCAGGATGTTGTTGTGGAAGGTCCAGATGCCAAACCGCTCAGCTAAGTTACAAAGCAAAGCTGAAGAGAGAGATTTCATTTCATTATGTGCATTTTTACATATAGTGCAGTGCAAACATGAAAGCAATGTATCATAGTATAATTCTGATAATTCTTATATTATTTTTAATCACTGTGCATCAGACTAGATACAGTACAGCTGTCTCAAAAAAGATTCATACACACAGTTGCACTTTAAATATTATTTTATTAAATAATATCAAACCAAGTGTAATCTGCAAACAAATGTTGCCATATAGAAATAAAGCCATATAGTTTTCTCAGAAATAATGTTTCTGAGCCATCTTAGCAATGACTTTGCAATGAAAGGCTGCATTTATTTGAGCAAAAAAATACAATAAAATCAGTAATATTGTGAAATATTATTGCAATTTACAATAACTGTTTTGTATTTCAATAAATTTTAAAATGTAATTTATTCCTGTGATGCAAAACAGAATATTCAGCATCAGTGTCACATGATCCTTCAGAAATCATTCTAATATGCTGATTTGTCGCTCAAGAAACATTTCTTATTTTGTACACTGTGCTGCTTAATATTTTTGTAGAAACGTATGCATTTTTTTTAACTTTGATGAAAATAAAGTTCAAAAGAACAACCTTTACTGTTGCTTTTGATCAATTTAATGCATCCTTGATGAACAAATGTATATATTTATTTATAAAAAAAACAAAAAACCTTTTTGCTTTGATATTTTTTCATTTACTGCAATGATACTGCATTTTGAACGTGACTTCACTGTTTAAATACTTTTCAAGATATCACTAGATAGTATTTGTCATATTTATTTCACTAAGTCATGAACAACTTGTACCACAAAAACATTTGCTCGACATGATCCTTCTGTAGAGCAGTTGGGATATTAGGGGCGTAATGAGGGTAAGAGTGATGGAGGGCTGCCCGCTGGCCCTCATAATGCTCTGATGCAAGGTTTCCCCAAGCCCAGAATCACCAGTGAAAGCTGAGAGTGAAATCTGGGTTGATTATGTATACTGGGCTACTCACCTCTTTGTATCCATGCTGGCAGGCTGATATACAGTAACTGCTCCAGTGAGTTCAGGATCCTGTGTAGATCCTCAAGCCCATGATAGTACTCCTCCGGTAACTCAGTATCCGCTTTTCTTTCCTCAAAATGCTCTGCTTTGTCCCACCTTTTCTCTTCTTCTTCATTTATCTTATTTTCTCTTGCTTCTTGTATTCTCTTCATCTTCACGTCCTCACATAGGGCTGGCTGGTG
Organism: Spinibarbus caldwelli; assembly: GCA_039654775.1. Classification (NCBI taxonomy): domain Eukaryota; kingdom Metazoa; phylum Chordata; class Actinopteri; order Cypriniformes; family Cyprinidae; genus Spinibarbus; species Spinibarbus caldwelli. The sequence goes on from CM077237.1 coordinate 28,177,179, forward strand.
GATTATGTCATTGTAGCTAGTGGATTGCAAACATGTTGTCTTTTACAAGGACCAACAAATTATTTAAAACTTAAATGGACGTTTTTACGTTACGTTTTTTACAGAACTATAAATATTTCTTTTAAATGGCACCTATTACAATTGTAGACAATAGTGTCCTCTAAAATATATACTCTTATTTCACATATAAACCACCAGTTCATCTCAGTTAACCTCAGAAAAGTTGAGAATGAACCAACATGTGTAATATGTACTTACATAATAGTTCATAACATCTTTCAAGTCCAAGGAGAGAGGGGAGAGAAGCAGAAGCTCTACTGAAACCCTGATTTCCCCTGAGCAGTGAATAAGGCTCGAGTATATTTTAGGGAGAGTGACAGTGGGCAGTCAGCATGACAAGGCAATGCTATTTTGCCACCTGGACCTATTTTTATACACCACAGACTGGTGATTGATGGCTGCAATAACGCAATTGACTTCTGACCAACACATGCTCATAGTCTTTTGCCAGGCACTCATTGTGATTTTCAAACCTCCTCTAAGCAACATGTTGTTTTATTTTAGAAAAGTCACCTTCTTCCAAAGACTGATTTAATATTCTCTCTTATCTCAGTTTAATGTGCAGAAGCAGCTTTAAATTATAATGGTTTTCTTGATTGTTCTGACATGACAATTGGCTCAACCAGTGCTATGAGTTTGGAGCAAATAAGTGGAGTAGTAATGTTGAAGAAACATTCCTTCCCCCCATTTTAAAATAATATTACTGAAGGCCAATTACATAAAGTAAAACAATTCAAAATAATTCCAAGTATGACTTTTCAATTTTCCTTAAATGTCAAATCTATGGCAACATGCCTTCATATTTCACAACTGTGCATTTACAATTGTTTACAATGTGACTATTTTCTTATTTTAAACTTTTTTTCCCACACCATTTTGCACCTTTAACAGATTACAAAACATTCAACCATAATACCATATATACCACAATGAGTTGAAGAAACCTTTTTTATGAGATCTATTCAGCTTCGATCTTTAAGAAAACAAAATACATTAAAAAAATAATAATAAAAATAAAAAATAAATTTAAAAAGTAAAAAAAAAAAAATAAATAAATAAAAAAAAATACAATTTTGCAGCCAAATAATCATAAGTCAGCTTTAAACACAAATGTTTTCCTTTTTTATTGTATTTTACAGGTACAAAAGAAAGATTAATCAAACAGGCCAAAGCCCATGTCTTCATCAGACTCCTCAGATTCTTCTTTCTTCTCTTCCTTTTTCTCTTCCGCTGAAAAGTAAACATGCAAATTAGAAATTACACATCACAAAGCTTCCTGGTTATTTCTGACTTCAACCACAAAGTACATTATCAGTGGACCAGATCAGCTTGTCTGTAATTAAAGTTTGGACTGCTGCAATTTAGCAAGAGGAAAGAAGGCAGGAATGGTACTATCTGATCAGATCCATTACAAACCAATTAGTGTGTAACGGGTGACGTTCAGCTACTACTGAAAAAAAAATAATTCACACCAGGAAACAAATCCGAAAACTGTGCAAGGGGACATTTTGCTAACATCTAAAATGTAGTACCAGGCAGTGTTATTTCTTTTTTACCGTTAAGATACTGTTAATAGTTTTATTAGTTTTAATTTTTATTTTATATATATATATATATATATATATATATATATATATATATATATATATATATATATATATATGTATTTTTTTTTTTTTAGTTTAGTTATTTTATTAATTATGATGTGTGTAATTTTTTTTTTTTTTAATGTCTATATTTTTGATTTTTTTTTTTTTTTCGTTTTAGCTTTAGTTATTTTAGTACATCACATGTTTTAACAAACATTTTTTGGTTTAATGATTTCAGTTTTCTGTAACAATCTTGGTAGCAGGTTACTTAAACTACCCACCTACAGGTGCTTCCCCAGCAGAAGCGGCACCACCGCCACCAGCAGCAGCAGCAGCAGAAACCGCCACTGCACCACCCGCTGGAACGGAGGCTAACTTAGAGAGGCCTGTGGCAAAATAAAAGTAAAACAACAAAGTGAGACTCATGAAGAACTCATAACTCACGTGATTTTAATATTATGTAGGTCAAACAGTAAAAGCAATGCAGCCTTACCGGCATTCATGACTTCATTGATGTCTTTGCCATTCAGTTCACTGATGACCTGTTGAGTAACAACAAAAACAGTGGGATTGACTGGGGTTGTAAGGCAGAAAACCAATTAAACATTAATGTTAAGAAGTTTAATTATAAAACTCTTCTTAAAAAAAATTTCAATTATATTGAGATGAAGATTTAAACCAGAATCTACTTTGTTAAGACGCTCATCATCGGCCTCGATTCCAACACTCCCCAGGATGTTCTTGATGTCTTTGGCGGATGGGTTGGCGTTGCCACCCAGAACAGCCAACAGGTAAGCGGCCACGTAACGCATTCTAGAAAAATTACAAATATTACAACTGATTAATGGGTTTGTTTATAGTTATTTTTTATTCATATGATCTAAAGAAGAATTTTAACCCTATATATATATATATACATATATATATAATATTTTTACATATTTTAATATATATTTAAGGTAAAAAAAAAATAAATAAATAAAAAACTGTCTAAATTGTGCTTGAAATCTTTGGTCTAATTTTGAATTATTGGTATTAAATTACACAAACAAATATTTCTGATATGTCGTAACCTAATATATAAATTAAACTGATAAGTTATGAAAATGAACTGCTATCCTGTCCCAGAGATCGAAAGAAAGCCATCAAGTCACTGTTTACTGGGACTGAACTGTCCAGCAGCTGAATAGGTTTATCAAGCGTGTCACACGTGCTTTGTTTAACGTTACAAGGCATTTAAATTTTAAAACGTAATTCAAATAAACGGAACTTTTTCTTTTTTTTTTCAACCCTTGACGACTTGTGTTATTAATTATAATTACATTCTGCTATATTTCTATTCTGGAGCGCGTGAAAACAAAATGGTGTATGGCTATATCACTAGATAAGCATGTGCTTACAGAAGGGGGTCGAGTTTTAATCACAAATACTACCTAAACATATTTTTAACACTTTAAGCATACAAACGAGATGCCAAAGCGAGATTTAGAGTTAAAATGTCAATAAAAACATACTTTAAGTCTGCGAAAGACACGAAACGTCGGTCACGCTGCAATTTCCGGAAACGAGAGGACGAGTAGAGGGAAAGCTGGAGAATGTCGCAGTGTGCGATGATCTGATTGGCTGCATGGTGCGCCCTGTCAAAATGGCAAACGTTGATTGGCTACTATTTTTTCCTCTTTCATGGCGTGCTGCCTGTCAATACTGTGAATGTGACAGCCATAGTAGTGTGACTTTCAGAAGGCAGTATTTGTTGATTTTAGGCATTTTGACCTTTAAAAAAAATAAATAAATAGGTCAATATAAACAATGGCATCAATTTATGTCAAACTTGATTGTTTAATAAGTAAAATTCAATATAGATTTTCTGTCTGGTCTATTTTAAATTAATGTTTTAAATCTAAATCCCCTCCAGTTTAGCAGCTACACATTCAACAACACCTCTTATAGTCTATAAAGAGATGAACAGCTAAATCTTCTAAATTAAAAAAAAAAATGTCAATATGAAACTAAAAGTAGTTGAATTTCTGTTATTTGGTCTTTTGTCACATTTGGTGACATTTAATGACCCTAACCCCCATGAAGTTCTGATCTTGATACGCAACAACTTTAATATGTTTTATTACATCATTTCTTCTTTTTCTTTCTCTCTCTCTCTTTTTCTTTTAGAAGAGGCAAAAATAAAAGGAATGAGGCATGACATATCTCCATATGCTGATGTAAAAAACCCTTTCTTTGTGTACAATGCAAGAGCAATATCTTGTAAAGATAATTCTTGACATTACATCATAGACAAATATTAGAACAGCACCTATGCAGTAAGTAAAACAAACAGCCCCGGACATAACCACATTAAAAGAATACAAAATGAATAGACATAGAAGCTTTTTATTTACAGTAACAAAAACTCAAAATGGCAAACACAGCAATCACAAACACTGACTCAGATTATTAAACAGATTGTACAGGTAATTAACACAAGCTTTTATACTTTACTGAAAGGGTCCTGGAATTAGATTCATCTTGATGTAGAAAGACGTGGAACTCTGATCAAGGAAAACAGATGTGAATTTCAGAAACGTCTACAGTTCTATTAGCTCTTCATCCTTCTCTTGTGTAAAGAGGTACGACACAGTTTCCAGAATAAACTCCAGGATTTTCCTCCAGCTGGTCACATACCAGATCTTATAGAGGAATTCTCCAAAGAGCACCAGCAAAAAGAGTGCCATCAGACTCAGGAAGATCCGATCGATGTGGTAGAGCACCTTCTCTTTGAATGTGCGTTGGTCCCACGGCACTGCGGCCCGAGCCTCGCTGAATTTGCTGAAATGGAGGAGGGCTTCCTCATCACTGTTTATCTCCTGTGTCTCCATCTCCCTCTGCTCCACAGCTCCGTCACCTTCTGCCATCCTGCTTAATGCTCTCCAAAATCAGGTCTTTGGAAATTGCTTTTGTAATGAAATGTCCAACTTGTGGAGACAGGCCTCTTCTCGGCGCGTGCTCTTTTGTTGGTCTTCCCTGGGCACAGCCAAAGAATAAAGCCTGAAGTAATTGAATTGGCAGCAGCTTAATTAGTTTTCAGTCTCTTTTTAATACCTGAAGTTTGAGAAAATACAAAGGATGCCTAATTTAAATGATTTGAATGAAACTAATTAACTGTAGCCATTTTAATTGAGTTGGTTCATTTCCATTGCCCCCGTCAAGGCCGCTGTGCGTGTCTGACTGAATACGGCAGGCTGATTATAAACTCACACCTCACTAAGGAGATCACTGGGACTTAGTGACACTCAGCACTTTTCAAAATCCTGCAGTAACAGATGGCAAATAAGTACAATAGTGCTTCACGATGCTGACAAATACATTGCTTCACCATTTCTTTGAAATACTTTTCATAAGAAAATTTCATGTTATTTATTCTGTTATTTCTTTACTTATTTTAACTGTATTTGGGACAGTTTCATTGATTTAATGAACCCATTTAGACTTTCCTAAATGTCACCTTTCTGTTTAATAGTGGCCATAGCTGTTTGGATGCAAGAATGTGCACTTACAAGTGCACATGCAAATATTTATATAATATATGAGTATATTATTTGTTACATGCATAAAATCTTGAAGTCACAATCTTCAGATTGTGAAATTATCTGCCTGGCTGCCTAACAAGATTAGAGGTGCAGTTGTATAAAACTTGAACTTTGTACATCTGAGTTTATAATATAGTGTTACCTTACACATAGCTCTATGATGAAAATATGGAGACTGTCCTGTACTTGCATTATAATCAATGATTTAAACTAGCAACATGCTATAAGGATGATATTTATTCATCCTATGAACAGTTATTTAAAATCTGAATGTTATTTCATTGAAGTATCATCAGCTGACAATTTTTTTTAATAAATTCAGTATATAATTTTTTTTTTAATTTTAGGATTACAGAATGTTAACTTATTAAAATAAGTATTAAAACGATATAATTCCTTTGAGGTGTTTTTATTTGAGAAACTATTTATTTTTGAATATATTTTATTATATTTTATGTGTTATGAGAAATACATAATACATGAACTGTTAATATTAATTCAATTACTATTATGACCAATCTCAAAACTAAATTTTTTGATGTAAAATAATATTGGTGATATGTTAACCTATTATAATAACAGAGAATGACAAGTTATAAAATTGATTATAAGATAAAAATGAAGGATTTAGAACTAAATCTGACAGAGCTCCAAAGTCAAACCACACAGCAGTAATAAATGCACTCAAACCATCATGCAGCAACAATCAAAACAATGAAACACCAGGGCCTGTTTTAGATTTTTTTTATTTTTCTGCATAAAAATGCACAGAATGTGACAGTTGATTTGCTTCACATGGGCTTTGCAGGAGCTCTGGGTGGAGCACCCTGTAGGAAAAAAGGACAAAAGAAAATGCTAATGCGCACATAAACACCAAGTAACAAAATACAATGCATGCACTTTAACCCTACTAATAATTATTGACTTGCCTGCAACAGAATTTAATTGTACTTACACTAGGCCTGAAGCGGGGAGGTGGTGTTCGGTCCTTGCGGGCCTCCCGCGATCTGTTTCTCACCACCTTGCTGTGGATGGCACAGCTAACACAGTAATGCAACTTCACGTACAGCTTGGGCAATACGTATGCTACACAGGAGGAGGAATAGGAATATGACAAAGAATTAAAAATTACACGGAATAGCACACATTTCGACGTTGACAATGTTTTGGTAGTTACAGCAGTCACTTACAGTCAAACACACTAGCTTCTGAGATGTCCCTTACAGCGGCGGCCTCCACAATGTTCCTGATGACAAACTTCTTGATGGCCTTGTCCTTGGGAACACAGCGGGCACAGTTGGTGCAGCGGATGGGCTGGACACGACCACGGCCCTTCTTTGCACGACCGTTGTTCCTTCTCTTCTTAGTCTGTCAATTTAAAATGGAAATATTTCATATTTAGGAGTATAGATTATAATCCAATTAACGTTCTACACTTTCTTCCCAATGAATTTACATCAATTTTCCAGTTGTTTATAAGCAATTTAAAAATTTCCCAATATAAATTTAATTTTTTATATAAAACCTATTCCAGGAGAGCTATTTCTTGCTTATGCTAAAATTAAATTAATACTATTAATTTGAATTTTTCAGAAATTCACATTTTTTCAAATTTCTGTAAATTATAAAATAAAAATGTAAAACAAATTAAATGTTAAAAATTTAATTTGAGCTCTGTATGTGACAAATTCTGGAAATACCAGGAAATCGCAATTTTCAAATTTCCAAAAATTATAAAATTAAGAATGTATATAAAAAAGTAAAAAATAAACTAAGATTTGTATGTGGTTCCAATAGTAATGAAAAACCTAGAAATATCAGGAAATTATACATTTATAAAAAATTATATTTCCATTACTATGGGAACCACTTTCGAATCTCAATTTAAAATTTAATTTTATTTATTTATTTTAAATGTAAATAAATAACCAATCAGTAAATTACCATTTTAAAATGTCAAAAAAAAAAAAAAAATTCCAGGACTTCATTACAATGAGAACCACTTACAGACATCATATTTAATTTTATTTTAGTTTTTTCCATTTTTGGACATTTGAAAATTGGGATTTCCTGATATTTCCTGGTGTTCCAATACTATAGCAACTACGTACAGCTCTTTATTAAATTTCCAAAGAACAGACACAAAAAATTAGATATATTTTGCATCAATCAAATGACTGCCAAAAAATAACATTAACAACCATTAATATTACACAAGAAAGCCAAGTTAGATGCTGCATTAATCGTCATGTCAGCTCAGTTTACACTGAAGCACTGACAGGCTGCGGCGTCTTCATATATACACTAAATAACGACTGTAACACAACCTGCTTCAGTACGTTGAAGAACTAATGGCAATAATCAGCATTAAAGAGAAATATTTTACTTCATATATACAGAAATATTTTACTTCATATATACAGAGTAGCAGGCCTGTCCATGCCGCGTGCAACAGCAAAGCAGCACATGCTAGCCATCTTCACAAACCTCTTACTAAAACGGTCTAATAATCCGATATAGTGGCCCACATTTAATCAAATCAAATACGTTACTAACTATACTTAGTGATCACACAGTTTTCTTGTGTAACAGAGATTTCATATACTAAAACATTCACGAATCAATCGCGAAGGCTCGAGACCCACCATCTTGAACAGGAGCCAGGAAAGAGGACCGGAAAAGACGAACCGGAAGTACAATCTTTCTCTGCTACACAACAAAAGTCTATCGAACGGGAAAACACTTGTTTTGCTGTGATCCAAACGTATATATAAACGTTTAACGGAGGTATACAATATATATTTGCAAGTTAAGTATATATATATCACTATATGACACGGGGGCTAATTTATTCATAATTGGGAACTAGTTTGGTGCGGAAGGATATGTTAGTAGTACATGTAAAGTTGATGGCGAAGGCAGCGTAAAAGTCATGTAATTGTTATAAACGACACAGATTAAACATTGTTATACAAAAGAAAATGTATTTATAATCATTACTATTATTATTATTTAGAGAGTTAAGATTATTCATTTTTGCTCTCTCAAATGTATAAAAACAGTATTTAATTAAGTTATATGTAATAATAAAAATAATAAAATACTTTTGAAAACCTTTTCACAAATGTATAGCAAATGTTAACTTGACTTTAAATATTACAATAATGCATGAATGAGTGCGTAAGGTGCTCAAGAATCACTTGATTTGGTCATTTCTAGCTAAAGTGTCTTCAGAATAAAAGGCACAATTGAGAAATGATTTCAAATTTATATTATTTTAATTAATGAATACTAAAAATAACAATACATAAAATGTATTTAAAAGAGATGCACAGAAAATTACAAAGGTTGTAACCTGAAAGGTTAGGATATAAAATCTTTGAACATGATACACTGAACAGAATAAAAGGGGGCAAAAGAATCGAATCAGATGCTTGTATCGTAATATTGTAGCATTACAGGAAATCTAGTGGATCAGTACATATGCAGACAGATGAAGTTGACACATCAGTGATGTCAGTGCCTCAGTAAATCACACAGGAGAATTTATTGGGGAAAATATAACAATCTAACAAAATATACATCTACTTTCAACATGGTCTATATGGGGGGAAAAAAAGAAAGAAAGAAAAACAAAAAGGACAAACAGCCACACACAGATGCATGCAGACACACAAAGATACATGGGAACACAAGGAAAACAACTTCCCCATTATACAATTCCAAACCAAATATCGCCACAGGAAAATAAAAACTGGCCTTGACTCCTGTAGATATCATCAATAAAATCATATTATCAATTTGATCACAGGCTGTATTTCAGAGCTAAACTAAACCTATTTTTTTTTTAAACAATTCCATATATACAATCCATAAACATATTCCATATACACATATCTGAGAATAAATGCACCGGATCCGAGCACCACTTGAGTTTGGTCAAGAAAGTTGCCTTATTTAAAAATCTGAACCACTGATTTATCATGATTCATCCGGTCCAACAGATTTATTTATTTATTATTATATATACTGTATAAAACAAGGACCTGTGATTTTCTTTCCATTGAACCCTTAATGAATAGTAAAGTGCTCTTGGCAAAGTTTGCCCTTATGTGCTGATGTGGGTCCAGTCCTCCTAATTTAAATACATAAACCATAAAAACAGGCATACTGATAACAGATCAGCAGCTAGACGCGAGTTAACCGATGCCAAGAGCAGCACAACTATGCTTTAAAAAACGGACGCTCCGTTATATCAACTTCAAGCACAAAATAGCTTATTTACTTTAAAGCAACTTTGGGAATTGTCTGAATGAGAGGAATCATGGCGTGCTTTGATTAACTAGTGCAAAACTGACTAAACAGTGTGCTTGCTTCGGTGTTTTTCACAGACAACCAAGCAGCGCCCTCTGCAGGTCAGGCCCTCTTAGCTCAGAATTAACAAATCGAGATTTTATTAATGTTTTAACGTAATTTCTTAGACCGGACAAGTCTGACGATTTTGGTTGTCCAGTGTCTAAATGTCATCTAGTGGCTATAAAGTTTGCTTTAAAAGCAACTCCTGACACGTCTTTAAAATACTGGCCCCTTTTATTTATAAAACGGCAAGGAATAAAACCGCTCTTCACCAATCAGGAAAGATGAGGAGGTAACGTACGACTGGATCACACTCAAAACACACAGAAAAAACATGTACATTAAAATGTCAGTATTGAAAGACAATAGCAAATTCTTGTGAGCTACAAAAGGATTGAGCAAAAAGAGAGGGAGGTTTTCGGCTCCAGAACTGCAAAAATTTGCTCATTTGATGTTTCTAAACACCGTTTCCCGCAACAATCTGGGTGGATCCCGAGGGTCAGGTAAACAGGAGGTTGGTAAATGCAGCAAAAGTTCTGCAGCATCACTTGGGCTCAGCTCGATACCATTTTGCGGCACTGCAGCTTTAAAAAAATCTGAATATCAGGTCTCCCTGAGTTAGTAGCACTTCACTGTGTCAGTCTGCTTATGTCTTCTTAGTCCTTTTTGTTTTAAGAAATCCACAAGAAAAGGAAATGGGAAAAAAAAAAAAAAAAAAAAAAAGTCTTACAAATGTACAGTTAGCTTTGGAGGGGCAGCTGGTAGCATCTGAACAGTTCGATGAAGAGAAACGACACAATCCGTCATTAAGGTGCATCTTGTGTCTCCAAATACTTTATGCTGCCGCAAAGGTGCAAATAAAATCTTGCACCATTCAGAGAGGTGAGATGGTTGTTCTGTGTTTGAAGGTGTGTGGGTGTTTAGGTGGTAAAGTGAGGCTGTGTAAGTGAGAGGTTGAGTGGTCCTCGTGTGAAAAGTATTGTTTTGCATTCGTTTTTAATTGCTTGACAAAGCAATCTCACAATTTAATCATCTAAATGGTGAAAACCACTGTGGAAAATTAATTTGCGAGGCTGTATCAGTCGTATTACCATAAACACGCATATATTTGCATATTTTAAGGATCCAATTTTAGATTTAGCTACATATCAGTAGAAATGTTTTATAAATGAGGCCGTTTTGTGTACAAATGCATAATATATGCATGCACTGTCAAATGTGGAGCGTATCAGGAGAGGATAAGGATACATTGTGTGTGAAGGTCTTGGTCAGTAGTTCCTATTTGTAAACACTTGTCTGTGAATCCGTTTAGTGTTGTTCCTGCTGGTGCTTGTTCATGTGTGCGGACAGTACATAGTGCTAAATTAACTCTGCTGTGTCCATGACGTTTCTGTTGGGATCCAGTGTGGCGAAGAACCGCACGTCCCTGTCCTTGTCCATCCTCAGCTCAGACAGAGCCTCTTCTAGCTCATCCGAGTAAGCGCTGCCTGGGTCCTTGAAGTACGCTGAGATCAGAGCATAGACATAGGTGATCAGAACCGATGCCTAAACAGTGACACTTACACTAAATACATTTTAAAAAGCATTTGATTTTTTGTGCTACTAACGGGTTAAAAAAGCAAAAAAAAAAATCTTTTGACTGAAAATTTTTCCTCGGCCAAACCCCATTCCACAGCCATACCTGTCACACACCCAGTTTAAGAGCAATGGTTTTCTTCTTGTAATTAGGAGCACTTGTCCTCCTAATTTAAAAAAATTAGGAGCACCTTATAATCAATAATAAAAAATTCTGATCAAAAATTAGCAGGGGCATTTTAGCAGGGGCATTTTCTTTTTACCTTTGTAAATGCATTTTACAATTTATTCACTTAAATGCATTTTTCTAATTGTATTAAATGTATGCAGTGTTTCCTCTAGGATTTTTTCCAGCTGTGGTGGCAGGACTATTTCCCATGGATCACGCCCCCTCCCCACCCAAGAATCATGTGCACTCAGAATTGAATTTATTTTAACTAAAAAAGACAAGTAAATAGTAAATAAATTAAGAACAAATAAATTAATGACAATCAATAGCACAAACAAAAACAATAACAAGATACAAATTAAATGATCAGTACTTCAATTTTTTCAGTTAGGTCTAACTATAATCTATTCAACTGTAAAATAACACTGGATAGTCTTCACTGTATAATGAAAGAGCAGCAGGTTTATTTAGGCTGCTGTCTCTTTAAGACCTCATGCAGGGATCTAATACAGGTGCATCTCAATAAATTAGAATACCGTGGAAAAGTTCATTTATTTCAGTAATTCAACTCAAATTGTGAATCTTGTGTATTAAATAAATTCAATGCACACAGACTGAAGTAGTTTAGGTCTTTGGTTCTTTTAATTGTGATGATTTTGGCTCACATTTAACAAAAACCCACCAATTCACTATCTCAACAAATTAGAATACTTCATAAGACCAATAATAAAAAAAGATTTTTAGTGAATTGTTGGCCTTCTGGAAAGTATGTTCATTTACTGTATATGTACTCAATACTTGGTAGGGGCTGCTTTTGCTTTAATTACTGCCTCAATTCGGCGTGGCATGGAGGTGATCAGTTTGTGGCACTGCTGAGATGGTATGGAAGCCCAGGTTTCTTTGACAGTGGCCTTCAGCTCATCTGCATTTTTTGGTCTCTTGTTTCTCATTTTCCTCTTGACAATACCCCATAGATTCTCTATGGGGTTCAGGTCTGGTGAGTTTGCTGGCCAGTCAAGCACACCAACACCATGGTCATTTAACCAACTTTTGGTGCTTTTGGCAGTGTGGGCAGGTGCCAAATCCTGCTGGAAAATGAAATCAGCATCTTTAAAAAGCTGGTCAGCAGAAGGAAGCATGAAGTGCTCCAAAATTTCTTGGTAAACGGGTGCAGTGACTGGTTTTCAAAAAACACAATGGACCAACACCAGCAGATGACATTGCACCCCAAATCATCACAGACTGTGGAAACTTAACACTGGACTTCAAGCAACTTGGGCTATGAGCTTCTCCACCTTTCCTCCAGACTCTAGGACCTTGGTTTCCAAATGAAATACAAAACTTGCTCTAATCTGAAAAGAGGACTTTGGACCACTGGGCAACAGTCCAGTTCTTCTTCTCCTTAGCCCAGGTAAGACGCCTCTGACGTTGCCTGTGGTTCAGGAGTGGCTTAACAAGAGGAATACGACAACTGTAGCCAAATTCCTTGACATGTCTGTGTGTGGTGGCTTTTGATGCCTTGACCCCAGCCTCAGTCCATTCCTTGTGAAGTTCACCCAAATTCTTGAATCGATTTTGCTTGACAATCCTCATAAGGCTGTGGTTCTCTCAGTTGGTTGTGCATCTTTTTCTTCTACACTTTTTCCTTCCACTCAACTTTCTGTTAACATGCTTGGATACAGCACTCTGTGAACAGCCAGCTTCTTTGGCAATGAATGTTTGTGGCTTACCCTCCTTGTGAAGGGTGTCAATGATTGTCTTCTGGACAACTGTCAGATCAGCAGTCTTCCCCATGATTGTGTAGCCTAGTGAACCAAACTGAGAGACCATTTTGAAGGCTCAGGAAACCTTTGCAGGTGTTTTGAGTTGATTAGCTAATTGGCATGTCACCATATTCTAATTTGTTGAGATAGTGAATTGGTGGGTTTTTGTTAAATGTGAGCCAAAATCATCACAATTAAAAGAACCAAAGACTTAAACTACTTCAGTCTGTGTGCATTGAATTTATTTAATACACGAGTTTCACAATTTGAGTTGAATTACTGAAATAAAGGAACTTTTCCACGATATTCTAATTTATTGAGATACACCTGTATGTTACACATGGCTCTATGCTTTCTTTTCTGGACCGCTTGTCCTTCTAATTAAAAAATAAAAAATAAAAAAAACTTAGGAGCACCTTCTGATCAATAAACAAAAATTCTGATCAAAAATTAGCCTTCCTAATACTAGGTGACATTTGACTCCTTAAAGTGACTTACAGGGGTATTTTCTTTCATCATTATCATCTATGTCAAATTCAAAAACGTATGTTTATAAGCTTTTTAAAATTTCTATTTAAAACAATATAATAAGAAGCAGAATAAGAAAAATAAGTTACCAATCATATGAAATTAGTATTAATAAAAAATTTATTTGTACTACAGAGGTGGCACAGAAGAACACAAAAGTGGCTTGTAGGTACATTTTCAGCTGTTTAATGAGGCTCAGAGGTGGCATGAGTACAATTAAATTCATAGATTCATGTGGAGATTAATATTTTAAATATAAAGTTTTGAATACAGAACTATTAAATTATTTAAATAACTGAAATTATACGTTAAAAATGAAACAAACCGCCAGCAGGTGGCGGCAAGTCACCGATTTTATCACTGAATCATTCATTCAATTGATTCGTTCGAAGGGCTGATTCATTCAGGAACAAAGCAAATGACTGTCTTTATGAATGGGTAATCATGAATCACTGACTCACTAGATTAGTTCAAAAACACACTTTCATTCGTGAATGAAACATCGCTGTGTTTGCTTTTAGAGATGCGCAGCGGCTCAGCTGTTACTTTATTTGGAACTATTTTTGATGATGATATAGACTAGAGCAAAATCATGTAGTACTTGTTTATTGATCTGTTGTATTAAATAAATATCAATTCAATTCAAGTTTATTTGTATAGTGCTTTTCACGATACAAAACGTTGCAAAGCGCTGTACAGAAATGGCAGAAATGTACATATGGCAGAAATGTACGGAAAAATCAATTAAAGACGTAATCAAACAGACGATGAACACTATTAACAGCAATTATCACATTTGCAAACTCCCCTTGGTTTATCGCGATCTGTGGGCGCACAGAAAATGAGAGTGTGCGAGTGAGTTCTCAAGACTCGAAAGCACGTGCAAATGTGATACATTCCGACTGTGAATGATGCGAGCGGCGTTACCATGTTGTCACTGAGAAGCTGCAGCCGTGGCGGGGATGATTTTTGGTGTGCCGGCAGAACAAAAACAACAATGCGCTACATGTTTCTTTTCCCCTCATTTTTTTTCCAGTTGACGGAAATCCGTCGTAGACTCCCTGCAATTACTGGAAATCCAGTTTGTTTAAAGTTAAGTTAAATGGTCACTAGCTTACACTAAGTTAAAAATAAAGAACTACAAGAACTTCAAATAAATATCAAATTTAAAAAAAAAAAAATCCCTTTTTTAAAATAAATATAAAAATAAAAATGTAAAACAATATGCTAAAAATATAAAATTAAAAATACTAAACAAAAAAAATACATAAAACTGAACTAAAAATAAAATAACAAAACTAAACAAAATAAAATAAACGAAATAAATTAAAACAATAATAATAAAACAAAAAATTCTAAATGGCCTTTACTTTAAGTGCAACTAAACTTGACAACTTGTACTTTGGACATTCTAGAAAGCATTTCACTGGACAAAAATAAGTATACACCCTGTGCAGGATATTACTTGTAAATATTTTAGTCCATTAATTTAATTTAAGCCCTTGGAAGGCCTAACAAAGGAGTGGATGCATGCATAACATCCTGTAGTGTATGCATCTTCTAACTTGTCTTTATAGTGTGTGAGTGTCTTACATTTCTCCAACACGCTCTGCCGTAATGCCTTGGCCACCAGCACACGTACATTGGGTACAGGATCTGATGAGAGGCTGAGCAGACTGGGTAGAAGGTGCTGTGCGAACTGGTCGATGCCCATACAGTTCTCTTCTACAATGGCCTACGTGGAAACATAAGAAATGAATTAATCACTCTCACACATTGTTAGATGTAACATGACAGATTTAATATTGAAGAGCCCTCAGTGTCAGACTATGATTCTATTTTTAAAAAAATTTGCATATTGCACTAAATAAAATAAAATAAATGCAAACAAACATTTCGACCCGACTGGTTAAAGTTATTTGGACACCAGTTTGTTATTCTGATATTATCAGTTTCAGAATTAATAATCCCACAGTCTTGGAAAAAAAACTATTGTACTACTCTATACAAAATAAATATTGAAACTTGAAATTAACAGCATATATGACAGCAAAATTGAAAAAATATGAGATCTATGAATGAGAGAAGAAAAAACAACACTGTAAAATTTCAATGTAAATTTTACCTGGCAAATGAATGCAAATGCCTGACGTCCGACCCATTTGGTACAGTGGCAGAATTTCATAATGAGCTCATTAATGAAATTCAGACCCAGATCATGAGCTTCAAAGTCATACAACTTACGCAGGATCTCCACCACCTACACAATACAAAACTTGTCACTAAATACAGGTGTGGATAGTAATACCAGGTGTAAACAGGCTATAAGCCGAGGTTAAAGTCAGTCCAATGGAGTTACTAAAAGCAGAACACAAACTCAAACAATACAGCTAGTGAAAAGCTTTGTAATGTAGCTATTTTTGACAACAAGCTTAAGGCCACATGACTCACCAGTTTATAGGAGATCCACCGCACTTCAGACACTTTGTCAGAGCAAAGGTTAAGTGCGATCTGTCTGAGGTAGTCATAGACATCGTTGTGGCTGTACAACTTAAGGATCAGGATGAGCTGCCTAAATACACAGACACATACAAATGCTACAAGAGTGAGATCACACTTCAGAGCTACAAAAGCCACTTTGTCAATGAAGCATGTAACAAAGTAGCACATACTCAGCTAGCTCATAGCGGAATCTCCAATTTCGGCTGTTGTCCGTCACCATGAACTCCTGCAGCTGATACAGATACTCCCGACGCTTATCGGCATGAAGAAGCTACAAAAGAAGACACAGAAAGATCTGTTAGGACCAGTGTCGTTGGGCCCATTGTTAACCAAAACAAAACTATTAAAAATTGTTTTCAGTATAAATCTAAATATGCCTACAGTCAGTGTTTAAATCCTGCCTGGGGTATGTTCTGGTGAGTTGTGTTTTTGTAAAATATGTTATACAAAAATAGTTTTCAGTAATTGAAATAGAGATGAAATATAAAAATTAGATGAAAAACTTAAAAGAAAATAAGAAATGTTGCATCAGCGACTAACTGAAACAAATAAGGTTAAGATGAAAGTGATAAAATTACTAAAACTGAAATAAATAAAAGGTATATAGAATTATTTAAAAAGAAAAATGAATAAAAATGACAAAAGCACAAAACAAAATTACTTAAACTAAAATGAAAAAAAATAATAATAGCATGTATAAAAAATAAATTTAAAATTCACATTTTTTAAAATGTATTTAACAAATTAGCATATCATAACAAAAATTCCCATTAAAACAAATGTTGGGAAAAATAAATAAATAAAAAAAAATAAGTATTAAGAACCGCTGCTTTAGAACACTGGGTGTTTGCTGCGTGTTCCTGGGGGCGGGGTTTATCTGTGTTCGTGACATAACAGACCCGGGAAGTAACTCGTTGTAGTCCCTACGAGCCGTTTTTGTAGGCATTAAACTGGCAGAAATTTAAAAGACAATATCTCCATTTGCATTGAACTTTCAGCTTCGTAACTTTGCAGATATTGTTTATGCTCAAACAGCAACATTACACACTAACTAACTTTAAAAAAGTGAAATCGCAATCAACCACCCCTTTAAATAAGCATTTTTTTCAGTATAGGCAATTCATTTTCAAAGCTTTTGGTATAAAATTATCATATTGTCTTCCGAATTGAAGAAATTTCA
Source organism: Spinibarbus caldwelli (assembly GCA_039654775.1). Taxonomy (NCBI): domain Eukaryota; kingdom Metazoa; phylum Chordata; class Actinopteri; order Cypriniformes; family Cyprinidae; genus Spinibarbus; species Spinibarbus caldwelli. The sequence goes on from CM077237.1 coordinate 28,194,485, forward strand.
TATTCTCACCTTCAAGAAATCATACAGGTGTTTGAGGACTCCTATCCGCACCTCATCAAGGTCTTTGAGGAAGCCATTAAATATAGGCACCAGGTCAGCTGCGGTCAGCTGATCTCCCAGAATCACTGCCAACTCGTGGATAGAGAACGCCAGCGTCCGCCGCACCTTCCACTATAGCACATTCAGTATTATTTCATTTGACAGCTACTGAAGCTACTGTGTCTATTCCTCATTTTTTTTTTTAAATATTTACAAAATAAAAACAGACAATTATAATCTATAATAATATGGTACAGAGAAAATATTGCTTAATAAATAAATAAATATATAACTTTTATAATTAACAATATAGGTTTATGTATTAATTATAAAGTGATGTGTTACAGTACTGTAGTAACATTTGACAGTTTTGTTAAACCTTGTTTTTCCAACAAATACCATGAGTAATACAGATTAAGAGGATGTTTTACCTGTACGTCTGTAGCGAGGGTCTCATATGTGTCTTTGAGGCAGTGCCAGTTCTGTCTGCCCAGCGTTAGAGCGACGCCTGGCAAGCTGAATGCACAGTGTTTGGCGATCTCAGTGTCTACGGTTTGAGCTCGAGCGGGGTCTGTCATGGACAGATACTGATCCAGCAACTGCTGTGGAATTACATTCTGAGACGAAAAACAGAGTGATTGTTAGGAAACATCATAGATTTAATAAACTACTATGCTCAGTCTGAAATACTGAAATAATTATTTATAAGGAGGAGTTTCTTTGTACATTTAATGTGCTTTTGTCATGAATAATTTATTAATGACTCCAAATGAACAGATGGTACAATAACACCTAAAGGTTTGTGGTTTGTACAACTACCTCAAAATCAAGGCCAGTGGAAAGCTATCAGATTTTTATTTTTTTTTTGTAAATTCTGCTTTATAAGTCACTGTACATATCCAGAGCCGTATATCACCTGAACTTTAGACTTCTCCTCTTCGCACATTTTAGCTGTGTCTGAATCTTTGTCCTCCTCCACATTTTCTATTAGGTCTGACTCCTGTGTGCACACACACAAATGCATGTATAATGAACTCTCCACTGTAGAGTTACTGTGCCAGCACTTCCTTCTAATGACATTTGCATAAACAGATTTACATAAAAATGCAGATGGGGAATTGCCAAGACATGTCAAACAATGGCAGCAACATTTAAAACAACATTATTCTCCTTGTATTATTGTCATGACCTCATATTAATTGACACACTACATGGAATATTGATATTTTTCCACAATGTAGATTCTTAATTTGGGGCTTTTCTTAGCAAATACTGCTATGGAATAAATGTGATTAAATATCTATTATTATTATTATTATTATTATTATTATTAACAATAATAATAATAATAACAACAACAACAACAACATTATATTAATACCAATGAAATATAAACTCAAAAATGTTTTTTTTTTTTTTTTACATTTGAATTATTAAATTGAATGTAATAACATTTTTTAAAATGTATAAAATAAATAAAATGTATTGATAAAATATCTAAAATATTATTATAAAACATAATTGTTTTATTATTAGGGCTGTGAAACAAAATCTTTAATTTAATTACATATATTGAAAGTGTAAATAATAATAATAATAATAATAATAATAATATTATTTCAAACATTAAAACATGTAATATCATTTCTTTTAAATGCTATAACTGTTAAATTGCTGAAATTACTTTTTCCTCAGAGACGAAACAAACATTCTTCGAAATTTAACTGAAAAGTAACTATAAAGTCATCCTCTCACCTCACTGCTGTGTTCAGAGTCGTCTACCAGCACTGGTGAACTGGACGGTGTGTCTGAGATCTGTGCGTCTATTAGTGAGAGTTCACTCATGGCACTGAGCTCATCAGACGTTGGGGAGTCTGTGGAACCGTTACTCTCTGACACAGACTCATCCGCATTTTCTGTCTGACTCTCTAGTTGGGCAGCTTTCAGCGCAGCAGACAACACTTTCACTTGAGCTGCGAGTGGAAAGCACACAGGGAAATGAATAACTATGTCCTAATGTAGAAAAGGGAAAAAGAACATGGGCTCTTTTTGCAATCACCTTGCACATCAGGATCATCCAGGTGGGGCTGAAGACGGTCCAAAACCTTCTGGATCTGGGAGCTGGTGGCTGGGCCTTGTGAATATAAACTTGGCACGTCTTCTTTGCCCTCACCTTCTGTCTCCCTCATGGACTCATCTTGTTTCTCTATTATCTTATCTTTTTCCTCTTTTTGTAGTAGCTCCAGTTCTTGGGTGATGTCAGGTAGTGGGGCTCTCCAGAAGTTGAAGGAGTTGAACATTGTGCACTCGTCCATCTGCTGGTGGGACAAAGGGGCTGAGTTTTCAGGTTGGCCCAGGCTGGTGCCATTTTTTGGGGGCTGGGTAGAGGAATTGCCTTCTGGAGGATGTGATTGTGAACCCGTCAGATCTGAAGTGGATTGCAGCTGCTCTGAATGAGGCTGAATGAGACTGTTGCTGGAGTTGCTGGTGGTCACTTCCTGTCCATGGCTACAAAGACAGTTGTGCAAAAGTGTTTCAAAAATGTACTCAATATAAAGAAGAAACTAAGAACTATACTACTGTTCAAAAATTTGCAGTCTCCAAGATAATTTAATGTTTCTGAAAGAAGTCTCTTATGTTCACCAAGGCTGCATTTTGTGATGAAAAATGCAGTAAAATGGCAATATTTTATAACAATTTTTTTATTGCAATATATTTTAAAATGTAATTTATTCCTGTGATGCAAAGCTGAATTTTCAGCATCATTACTCCAGTCTCCAGTGTCACATGATCCTTCAGAAATCATTCTAATATGCCAATTTGCTGCTCAAGAAACATTTTTTATTATTATCAATTTTGAAAACAGCTGTGCTGCTTAATTTATTAATTTATTTTTTTTTATTTTTTGTGTAAACCATTTTTTTTTTTTCAGGATTCTCTTTTGAATACAAAGTCCAAAATATCAGAATTTATTTGGGGTGGAAAAAACAAAACTTTTTTTTCTAACAAATACAAACTTTTACAGTCACTTTTGATCAATTTAATGCATCCTTGCTGAATAAAAGCATGAATTGCTTTATAAAAAAGCCTAATTATACAAGGTTTCCGATAAAGATTGATACCTGACTACAAACACATTTTTTCTATACAAACTCAGTCACAGTAAAGAAACCATGTGCATTTACCTCTCCGAGTAGATCTTCGGTATCTCACAGAGGGTTCCATCCTCACAGAAATGCAATCCTGTGATTGAAGGGTTGGCAAATGTGGAGATGAAACGACCTAGAGACTGGAACGCAGCCTGGCGTACCTGAAAAGGAAAATGAGAGAAGAATATAAGCAGATGTTCCCTTCCCTTTAAAAAATTATTTAAAAATAATGTAAAGAGATTTCCTAAAACAGGTGGAAAAACAAAGTCAGAAACTCCACATCCTAGTGCTGGGCGGTATGACCAAAAATTTATATCACGGTATTTTTCAAAATTAGACCGGTTTCACGGTATATGACGGTTTTTATTTTTTTCATGCATGACCGGGTGTTAACCACATTTTCTAATGATTGAGAGAGGAAAAACTGCAGTAGATTGACTTAGAATGTCCTATTTTACTGTCATGATGAGCGAATATTGTAGAAAAATTCCACACTAAATAGTGACTAAACACGACCCATTAATACATGTTAACCAGGAGTCACTCATTTATATTCGTGACATCATCTAATAAAATCAACATACATCTAATGTTACACTAAAGAGCGGTTATGAGGTGGTTTTGTCTATATTACTTTGGTCTCATGCAGCGCACTGCCTGCGTCTGAGTAACAAACAAAAAAAAGTGTATAATATTAACAGATGACCTATGCTCATATTTATAATTCCAAACAGTCAGTTAGCGGCAGGTGCTTGGAAACGCTGTTTTGTACTCATTTACTGACAAGTCTGCTGCGGTACGGCCAGCTGAATGCGGTGCTTCTCTGCGGCTCACTGCACAGAACAGACGCAGAGAGAGGTGACACTGCGCTGGGAGAGTCAGATCTCACGCTCGCGGGGTAGCACTGGCGACATCTTCCAACTGAACCATAGCTAAGGTTTATCCAAAAAAGTCGCTAGGTTTGTCAGTTTGTATATTCTATGGAAAAAAGCCGCTAAAACAGTCTGAAAGTCACTAAATACAGTGCTAAAGTCGTGCTCGTGTGTGTGAGACACGGGAGCTGATGGCAGCAGGTGGTGAATATTGTGGATGAGTTCTTCTGTGTCATCACGTTCTACTAGTTCTACAGCTTCAGAACTTTCACGCTTAGTAACACGTACAGCGGTGTCCTCGCCAGAATGCAGTAGTGAAAAGAGACCCCTCTCAAACAGTGTCGCGTTCCGAACGTTATTTAAATGACACCGGTATTGCGGTATTTTAAAAATTCATATCATAAGAAAAATAAACACCGGTATTCGCTATGAACCGGTATACCACCCAGCACTACCACATCCTTCATCCGCATACTAAACGAGGACAGAAATTACATGCTGAGTCACAGCATGTTAGAACACAGTGTTAGTGTGTGTGTTTCTTTGCTCTTACCCAGCGTGACTGATCACTAATGAGGTTGATGAACAAGGGGGACAATTTAGTACGCCGCACCTCTGGAGAAGTGCAGTTTGAAACGACCATGAAGCACTCGGCACAGGCTTTCCGAATACCCCACAGACTGTCTGAGCACAGGTCAAAAAACTTCAGCATCTGAGATGAGGACATAGAGAGAGAGCTGGTTAACACATTTGCATGTCGTGTCAACAAAAATCTGCACAAAGACACAAACAGACTTTAAGGCTTTATAAGATGAAAGGTGTTTTTTTGGGTTTAGCACTCAGATATAATTAAATGCATTCATTCTGGCCCACTGTGACTGCAGTATTGTTCTAAATACAAGCACAAGAGGAACACAGCAGGTCTCACCAGAAGTTTTTCTGTGGCTTCCTGGCCAACAATAGAACAGAACTCGCCAAAGTTTGCAGCACAAACCTGATGGTGAGAAGAAAAAAAAAAAAAAACAGTGTAATAGAGGGTTTAGACATTTGCAATAAGGTCAAATTCAGTCTTGTGTTATGTTGTAAACAGAGGCCTGTTGCAACTCAAGCAACATTGCTTCTTGCCAACCAGCACGAGTTGCAAAAGTAGATTAACATTTTTCACAACTTCTTCTACACAGTGTACGCCTGAGCTTTATTACTGCAGTTATTTGAATGATAAAACAGTTGCAAACATGTGCATGTACCAGAATACAACTACACTGTGTCAAGGTTTCTTGTTTTTGGAAGCCATTTCTGTCCACTGTGTTCTTCGGATTGTTACTTATTAGTCTCATGATACTGATACAATATAACAATGCATGGACTTGGTATTTCCACACTTTTGTAATAAGGGAAATTTACTACCGTTCAAAAGTTTGGGTCAGCAAGTTAAAATGATTTCTGAAGGATCAGCATATTGGAATGATTTCTGAAAAATCATGTTACACTGAAGATTGCTGAAAATTCAGCTTTGCAATCACAGGAATTAAAATAGTAAACACCTATAAGCTGTAGTATTATCTCACAATATTATTGCTTGTACTGTAATTTTGATCAAATACTTGTAGCTTCCGTAAGCAAAAGTCTTTTCTTTTTTTTTTTTTAATAATTCTTACCAACCGCAAGCTTTTGAACAGAAGTTCATATTTTAATGTCATTGTATTAGGAACAAATTAACAAATGGCATCTGTAAACAAATTTTAATGTAATTCCCTCTTTGAAACATTTTTGTATTTACTTTCGGTCACAAGGTGATTATTAGTGTATGTACAGCATATAAAATTTCACACACAATGCAGTTCATCACATAAACTATGAACATGCTCCACAAAGAGATGCTCCAAAAACCAGTTCTAAGCTCTTCCACGAATTATGAAACAGAGAGTATCATTACCTTGCGGACTTGAAATAGTCTGACATCACTGCAGAGTTCACAGAAGCGCAGCAATAAAAGGTGTTCCACCGTGTTTTTAGTCAACATGGTCACCAGCTTGCACATGATCTGCAACAAAACATTATTCACCATCAACACAGAGATCACAACATGAAAGTTCAAACCAACACCACAAAACAATTAACACAGTAACACAGTATCACACAGACAGTAAACAGATAAGCATTCTGTCATAGATGGAATGAAGTTATGACAGGAAATATAACAAGTTGTTATCTTTTCAGTCCTATATTTTTACGATGAGTATTTTCCACTTCCAGTAATCAGCAGCGCATTCTCTTAAACAAAAAGACTCACCGCAACTGCTTCGATCTTGTAGTCATCGTCACTGCTGGGTTCAGTGAGCTCCAGAAGCACAGGGCAGACCTTTCCCTCCATATCTGCCTTACTCATCAGACCCTGTTCAAGTAGCACCAGCAGAGCAGCCTGGCTCGTCTTTCGCACCTACAGGAAAAAGAAGAGACAAAATTGACTCAGTGGGTTGTCTCAATCACTAATTGATTAGTTAATGTTAAGGAAACCCTGAATATTACAACTTTAGGATGAACACAACACCTAATACTGATCAGTTATGTTTTGGCCTTTTTGGACACTTTCATGATCAAGGTAAAGTCAATAAAACCAAAGTTTAAACGAGTAGTATTATAATATTTAAACACAAACATGAAATTAAATTAAGCTTTCTTTAACAGCAACAACAAGATGCATTTCTTAAGAGCAGCCGAATCCTTAGCCATCTTCAAGAAACGGCTAAAAACCCATCTCTTCCATCTTTATTTGACCCTCTAACTCTAGCATTCTCTTTTCTAATTTTATTTTATCTATCTCCTTTCTTTTTATTAAAAAAACAAAACAAAACACACACTTGACCCTCTATCAATTGCATATTTATTCTCTAACTGCTAGCTTTTCTTAAAAAACTAAAACACTAGCTTTCTTTTCTATATTCTATCTACTTGTTTAAATAAAAAAAAATAAAATAAAAAAATCCTTGCTACAAGTACTGCGTTAGGCTAACCGAGACTCGTCATATCTCTTGCATGTTGTTGCTCTTTTGTTGGTTTTGATTGCTTCTATTGTCCTCTTTTGTAAGTCGCTTTGGATAAAAGCGTCTGCTAAATGACTAAATGTAAATGTTAAGAATATAAGGACACCAAACATGGAGGTGACAGATATTTAACAAACCAATGGGCTAAAAAACAAATACTACACAAAATTATCATAGTCTTCATAAAACGGAAGCTTTAAGATTATGCATAATAATGGTACCATTGCTCAACAATCTGATAATTGTTGTGAAATTTACTGTGACTATTACAAAAGAGCTTTTTAGATGGCTCTGTGTGTATTAAAGAATAAATGATAAAATGGGATGAATTTAGAGATGCGAGTGAAAGTAAAAGTTAAAGCACCGTAAGCAGTCAGCAACCAAAACCTTCTCTGGCAAATTTTTAAAAAAATTCCCCCAAGCAGTTAAAAATATTTAATCTCTTTTTCTCTTTCTTTCTCTCTATATTTAATAAATAATTTTTAAATAATTTAAATTTTCAATATATTTGAAAGCAATTTAAATATTAAAAAATAAATATTGAAAAAAAAAAAATATTAATTTTGTTATATATTTATTTACTAGTGCTCACTAGTTGGTTATTGACAGACTAGTTGAACACCTTTCACATCCCTACTCAAAAACAATAATATTTGTCATCATTACTCCTATTCAGAAGAACGATTCAGGCAGATAGTTTTTCAAACTAAAACTCACCTGGTTATTGGGGTCTGTGAGATACCGGACCACAATGGGTACCAGATACCGTGAGAAGGCTTCTGGGAAATTGGGCCGATTTTCATGTAGGAACATGGCAATGTTTGGTACCTGTTCCATCAGCTCTGCTCGCACTGTCGGTTCTGTAACATCACATTACATTTACAATATTACGTACAGTTCAATCACTCTAGTCAAGTCAAATACAGGCAAAAGTCATACAAACCTCCATCCTCAGACATTCTGGCAACTGTTTCCATGACACTGATAAAGTCATTTTCATTATCACTGAACTCCCGGAGCACATCCAACAATCCACGAGCCACAATTTGCCTGAAAATAAACATCAAACATATCAAGCACACCATAGCAGTCCACATGACATAAGCCTTTTCAATTTATAAGCACAAAACTTTTTTTTTTTTTTTTTTTTAAAGCAACTTCTCAATTTTTGAACAATTTTTCCAGAGTAATGTTTATAATATTTCCAGGCCAACATATTAGAAGTCACCCAAGAAAAATTCAGTCTAAGCCAAGTTCTTCTATGATGACAAGTTTGGCTCCTTACTAAGTATTTCTGGTCCCACGTCATATCAGGTTTGCTTTAAGCCCTTAAACTTTTAAAATTATGTTCCACCATAAAAAAAAAAGTTATCCTCATATTTTCTGTATTAAATCTCACTTGTATTCAAGTGATAGTTACAAGATGGACATATAAAATCTTATACTACTCCTAAGAAAACACTGAGTATTGCATTTCAGAGAAAAAAAAAAATGAAATCCATCTTACATAACATGTGTGATAGTTATTCGTTTTATACTGCAGACCACATGCTTTGCATCTCACCTGTTGAAGACGTTTTCACTGAAAGCATATTTCTCCAGCCGGCCCAGAGGGGTGAGATTATCCTGGCCTGCATCCAGGAATGCTGTTATCCGAATCCCATCACACTCTGAACCATAGTCATCGAATCCAACTGCAAGACAGATTCATATGGACAGTTAATGACCGAGTATAAATTCATGTTGAGTTTGTTGGTATCAAATGCAAGATCTTTTCAATTCAAGCCAGGAATCTTATTAAAAGATGAAGAGAAATTCAGAGTGACACAGTGTAGAGGGAATTTGTTTAATGAGAGATTATTTACTTTACAGCAAGAACAGTTAAAGGGATTCCATTACATGCAAACCGCTTCTGTTAGCAAAGATCACACTGACTTCAACTATATAGTGTAAAAATAATGGGGAAAAATCTTCAAAGCATGGCCAGGTCCATATCAAATTTTACAATTTAGTCCATTAAGATATTTTTGTTGTGACATTATCTTGACATTTTAGCTACTTTTAATATTTAGCTACTTTTAAATATTAATCAATTTTTGATTCATATTATTCTTAAATGGCAATTCTCTTACAGTACAGTCAATTTTCTATTCAAACTTATTATTAACTAGTATTACCATGACATATGTATATATCTATGCAAAAGATTCTAAGGGTCCTAAAACAGAATTATGTATACTTTTTGTTTTTTAGTGAAACACATGTTCTTGAGAGGTTTTATAAGATTCATCCAGTCACAATGATGGAGATATATTGATTTGTAAAGCTGCTGAAGAGTTCTGTATACTCACAGTCATCCAAATCATCATGACCATCTTCAAAATACAAAGACAGACCTGAGGAAACACAAAGCATAAACTTAAGATCAAAGATCATTTTTGGTCTTTTCATTGCAAGAACGTTGAGTTCAAGTGCTGTTTATGTAGACTGCTCACTAGGTTTTGACACACAGCCTTGGCATGTAACGTAGTGTTAGCTTTTAACGCACTTAAATGTCATCTCAGGTTTGACTACATCACATAACCCGCTTACTAGGCGAAGATGTCTGTCAAACACCTTTTATATCGTAGTGTGCAATAACATACTAACAGTTCTTAAGTTATTACACATTGGAAAATCATTTTAAAAGGTGACCAGTTAACCAAACGTGTTATCCGGAATCGACACCGGTCAGGTTGGCTAACAAACTGACAGTCAAGCTCTTGTCAGCTCAGCTGTGTTATCTTCATTATTTACTTCAATGTACTATGTAATTTCCATCATAAAGTGTTTAATACAACATATATTGTCTTGTTGGCGCAAAGTAGTTCTCTATCACAGTACTTTTATAATATCCCAGTCTGTCCTGCTAGCTCCACAACTCGCAACTAGTGTTAATCCACTTAAAATTTCTCCAGACTCATGACTTTTCGTCTAAAATACATCAGAAAAATCGAAAAAGCATTACGCGTCATGAAAGTCAACAGTGATTTTCTTTAAACCGCCTCATAAAGCTTTAAATATATGTACTAAAGCACATTACCTGCCATCTTGATTTACAGCGGGGCTGTCACTCCACTTCCTCAAAAGATTTCCTGCTCTTATTTCAATCCCGGCATCTATATGAATATCAAATACTTAAAAAACAAACATAAACTCATCGAAACAAAACACTTTTACGCGTGAAAATATCGCAAATATTCGTATCGCTCAACAGAACGCTCGGTGAGGAAAAAAAAAAAAAATAAGACAATGTCGATCACGTGACTAGTCTAGCAACGTCCGATTCGTGAATGAATTGTTCATATAGAGTCGGATCTTTTCAATGAATCAATAGAACCGGTTCACGAATCGGACTGAGATCCGGGCGGTTCTCGAGCCGCTGTTTGAACTTTAGTGTTGTTTAAGCAAATTTTGGTTATAAACCGTTTTTATGAGCTGAACCAGCATTGGGACTTTTTTTTTTATTTCCATTATTCTTATATTACCATATAATTTATTTAAATATTAAGCATTATAATACTAAGAATTTGAGGGGAAAATGTGCTTAATTTATCTCATTCATATATTCACCTTAATAATGGAGAGATATTTTGATCTGTAAAGTTGCTGAAGTGTTCTGGAAACTCAGTCATCCATTATCATAAACTGGAAAAATGAAATGAAATTACAATAAACACTTTTGATAATAATAAAACATTATAGAAACGTGTATAAACACCAACATGGCTTTATTTTTACGCGTGTTGTGTTGGGAACCACGAGATGACGTAATTCCTTTTTGCCTAACCGTTTTTGAACGGTTCGATGAAACGAACTGTTCGAAAGAACCGATTCGCTGGAATGACTTCCCATAACGGAGTTCAAGATGGCGATCAGCGAGCAGCTAATATCGCAACTAATCGATCATTAATATAACATCTAAGTCCTCATACTATAATAAGCTATACGCGTTATGTCAGTATTTCACATCAGCTTCTTATACCGTCCTAAAGCAGTGGATATCCGACACTAGTGTGTAGAGAGAGACTGTGTGTGTGTTGTTTTTTAGCTTACGTCAAATAGAAATAGTTGCTGATCAGCTTTATGAAACTGTTTGGAATGATTGAGAAGTTTTCATTCATTTGGAGGTCAACATGTCGCTAAGAGAGTTGAAAGTATGCCTTCTTGGGGTAAGATTTCTAATTGCTTTTTATGATTTGACGTGGATTGCAGTTTGGGTGCATATTTAATGTTTTATCACTATGTTTATGCTCTGTCATAAATGTTATTGTATGCTATGAATAGCAATAAAGTGTGCCAGTGGTTTTACCTATTGTGCAAGCTTTGATGATCTCTTAAGTGTTACAGTAATATTTCTGGGCTGATGACGTATTTAACCACCCATTCAGAAGTGGATGATAAATGTCTAGAGAGTTTGAGAAGTTACATTTTGTTCTGTTGGTACATTGGGTATATTTATATAGGCCAGGTAGTGTTGTCAATTCAAATTATCTAGCGTAAGGATATCATATGGCACAATTTGACATTTTATATTTAATCTAAAGCCATTTTTTCTAATTATATCGATTGGTTTATTTTACATGCCGTTTTGACCTTATATTCCAAACATTTGACAAAACAAAAAAAAAAAAAGAATTACGTGTTTAATAAGTGCTTACATATATAATTCGTTACTGATTTTGATCTTGTGTCCTAGGATACAGGGGTTGGAAAGTCAAGTATCGTGTGGAGGTTTGTGGAGGATAGTTTTGATCCCAACATTAATCCCACAATTGGGTAAGCCTACTTCAAAACACACTCACAGTGAGGTCAAGCAGACTGTGATGCAGGTTTTTCTTATTTCCAACGTGCAATTCTGAAGGATTGGCACATAGCAAACACAGCAAGTGGTGACATGCACTGAAATGGAAGCTGTTTCAAGCAAACAAAATTGATACATAGTGTGTTGAAATTTCCTGAGGATTAGTGTCAGAAAGCGCTGTACCAAAAAAAAAAAAAAAAACACAACTTGATGGATTATTTGTTTTAATAATAATAATAGTAATAATAATTCAATATCTTAAGAAATAAAATCTGTAAATCAGCATCTGGAACTAGTTACACTAGCTGACCTGTTGGTGCTGATAAGTCTGAATGTTATAGAGATTCACATTGCTTTAAATGATTTAATATACAGCACTGATTTCATATTACAAGTTGCGTCACAGTATGTTAAAGATTTAAACTGTGACCCCATTTTAATTGAGTTTACATAAGTGTGAATTCAATTGACACACATTTCAGGGCTGAACAATAAAGATTTTTTCTGCTGTCCCAGTCAGGTCAGTCATTCAGATTACATTAAATTTTACAATAACAACAATATTAAATAATTTAAAGTAAAATCAGTAAGTTTTATATTTTTCATTTAAAAATATTACAATTACTTAATTTTTTAATGTGCAAGAGTAGCTGTAAATTATGCATCTACAAGACACAAAATTCATTCTCACAATAAATCACAACAACAATCAATACATAACAAAAACCTAATTTTTAAGCTTGCAGGGGAAAAACAGCACATGTAAAAGAACATAAGACAGTGACAAATAACATGCAATCCTTTTTATGGAGCTCTACATGTCTTGTGTTTGGGGCGGGGCGGGGGACAGTCTGGATTTAAATATGGTAAAATACATTAAACAAAGCTGAGAGTCTTATTAGCAGCTGAATGCATTGTAAAAATTGCTGAAATATTTAATAAACAAGATCAGCAGATGTTTCAGATTCCATGCCGACCTATTTATTTGTATGCCTAATGTTATTATTGATCGTGCCAATTTTATTTTCAGAGCATCGTTTATGACGAAGACTGTGCAATACCAAAACGAGCTTCACAAATTCCTCATCTGGGACACAGCAGGACAAGAAAGGGTAACAATCACCACACTCACTGGTGTGACACATACACAAGCTGACAGCCATTAAATACAATGTTCACTCTGTTTCACTTCTGTTTTTGCAGTGTCTTTATAGTTCAGACAGGGGGCAGTGTTGCATGCACTTCTCTTGTGTGCATGCATCTTTTTGAGGGAGATAGGGGTTAATGTCATTGGAAGGGGGTTGGTCTTCTTCATGTATTTCTATACGCTCTATATCTTTATGCTCTTCTCTTCCAAAACACTCTACGTTAGACAGCTAAAGTTTATGGGTGACATCGCATAGTTTGAGATGTTTATCGCCGCTTATGATTTGACGGCAGTCTTGAGGCTGTGTGGAATATGATCTCCTCTTATGTTTGTCTGTGATGTTATGTGATGCTAAATGTAGAATGCCAAGTGGCCCACACAAGCTGCTAGAAAAAATAGTATCATACCAAGTGTTAAGGAATTGCTTGTCTCTTTTTATGCAACTACATTGACGATCTAGGACTTTTTTACATGTAAAGCAGGAAAATAAAAAGATTTTGGATTGTGATGAAATTAAAACACAGAAAAACTTTAGAACTTAACTGAAAAATAAAAGTTTTGCACTCTTTTTTTTAGGTCAAATATAACAAATTTGTGGGGTTTGGCATGTTAAATCCTTTGTACAAAAGATAGGCATGGCCTAATATAATTTATATATTTATATATATATATATATATATATATATATATATATATATATATATATATATATATATATATATATAGACACACAAAATAGTATTAAATTAGAAAAATGCAAAATAGAAGTATTGGTCTTGAATGTTTGGATCCCACTCCATATGAAAGAATGAGCATGTGGGAAAGTTTGACTTATCTAGCCTCTTTACCCTCATCTGGTCCTGTTTAGCGCTTTGATGTAATCCCACCGGTAAATATGGTGCAAGTTCATCATCATGGCCTTTGAGTGGTTAAAGAGGTCAGGTTTTCTTTGCTTTGCTTTGTTCGGGATGCTCCAGAGCCTGATGGGATGAAATGTTAGGCCATGTCAGAGATAGCGGTTTCAGAAGAGCAATCAAAGCCAGAATCTCTCTCTCTCTCTCCCTTCCTCCCTCTTAGTTTCTCTCTTCTTTCTTTTCGAACTTCAGGCTCTATTGTGATTTTGTGAAGAGAAGACAGTTTTGTCCACAGATTCCTGTACTCCAGTGGGAGCTGTGATCAGGCTTTTCACTGGCTGTCAAGCACTTGATTTGATGATTATCTGACACATTGCTTTTTAGAACAGCGTTGTAGAGCCTTAGCTTGTTTTGTACTCTTTGCTTTTTGCTTTAGTGGTTTTGTGGGTGCATTAAATTGATCAAAAGTGACAGAAAAGACTTTACATTGTTAAATTTCAAATAAATGCTGTTCATTTGAACTTTCTGTTCATCAAAGAATCCTGGGGGAAAATGCATTATGTACATATACACAAAAATATTAAGAAGCATAGCTGTTTTCAACATTGATAATAATAAGAAATTTCTTGAGCAGCAAATCAGCATATTGGAATGATTTCTGAAGGATCATGTGACACTGAAGACTGGAGTAATGATGCTGAAAATTCAGCTTTGATCACAGGAATAAATAACATTTCAAACTATACTGAAATAGAAAGTTATTTTAAATTGTAACAATATTTCACAATATTCCTGTTTTTACTGTATTATTGATCAAATAAATGCATCTTGGTTGAGCATAGGAGACTTCTTTTAAAAACATTTTTCAAAAACTTATTTTCATTAGAAATAGGCAGAAAGAAAAATTGCATATAGCTAGTAAGCAATTTCATGAGGTCTTTAAAACTGACAAATCAACTTGATGGCAAGAGTAATTTGAAGAGGTAGTGACTGGAGGAAGTTGGATGAGAGAAAATGCAGGAGTAGAGTTGGAGAGGGACCACACAATCTGGAATCCTGGGATATGTCTGAGGAGACATCCTGCAATTTTAGTCAAAAGCTAAACTGAAGCATTTCCTCTTCCTTGTGCAGCGAACTTTGCCAAAAACAGCTATAAATGTGAGAAACCATGTCAGTCAAACTTGATTTATTCATTTTATTGGCGAAAAAGATGGATTAAGCAGAGCTCTGACCTGTTTTCTTAACTTAAATCCAATTTATATTGGATTTATACAGCGTTTTCATGAATTAAATAATAAACTTTGAATGGTGTCAAATTAATCCGTAGAATAGCTATTAATAAATGTTATTTTAAGTGATCTCACAATTTTAAGTTCCTTTTTGTTTTGGATATTATTTGTAAACTATGTACGTTAATGTATATTGCTTTTTTCACTTTTATTGATGAAAAGTAGCAGTTCATAAAGCTTTATGTTAATGAGCACAAATATATTACTGTGCACCAATTTGCAGCTCATAACTGTTAGTTGTAAATATCTCAATAATTTGCCACAACTTTAAATTTGGCTTAAAAAAATAAATTTCGTAACTGTTTCTCAGGCTAGCTCATGCCTAAATTTAAGAAAGTATGTAAAAACAGGGTTTCTTGCCATGTCTACTTTCCCTACCCTGTCTCTCTCTTAATCATTCACTTTCTAATGCACTTTTCCCCTCTTTTAGCTCTTTTTTTTTTTTCAATGGAATGGCATACTGGATCCAGCTCGTTTTTATTAATCAGAGCCTTTTTTGTCTATTTTTGGTGACCGGGGTCGAACAACCCAACTGCGCTATTTTATAATGATTAAACGCTAACTTCTTCTGACACGTCGCGCTCATCTTTCCCCTGATGGCTCCCACATGTGTTGATACGCCTTTCCATGCAGTTCCTCAACTCAAGCCCCCTTGGCATGGCCGTCTGAAACACAATTCTCCTTTAGGTTTCAACAGTGGCTCACATCTAGGGTTTTTCACCGTGGTTTTCCCTAACCGCCGCCTGGAGTTCTGTTTGAACGGAACAAGTTGGAATAACACGCGTTTGTTTGTGTTTCAGTTGTCCATTTAATTCGGCATGAAACTCGAAGGAGACCTCCGCCAAAGCGAACAAATTCTTTCAAAGCTCTGATAATAAGCATACGCAGGTTGAGATCACCCGCTCAACCCCTAGGATGGGATCTTGGGATGTCATCAGTGATGATTAAGACTTGTTTTTTTTTTGTTTTTTTAAAGTACAGGCCATCATTTTTCTCTCACATCTGAATGTTATCTGTTTCGCTCATAGTTTCGTGCCCTGGCTCCCATGTACTACAGAGGCTCTGCTGCGGCTATCATTGTGTATGACATCACTAAAGAGGTACTGAAATATTTCTTCATTATTACTACACAAATCTTTCTGCTGGAAAGCTATTAAAGGGATAGTTTACCCAGAAATGAAAGTTCTGTCATCATCTACTCAACTTTATGTCGCTCAAACTACGCAAGATCCTTTTTTCCATGGAACACTAAAGGAGTTATGGGCTGAGGTAAGACTTTCAGTGAATAGTGGGTTAAATGTCAGTCTGTTTCTCACACAAGGCTATCATATGGCTTCAGAAGACTTGATATATCATGCACAAGTCATACAGACTACTTTTACAGTGCTTGACAGCTGCTAGTTTGCATTCATGTTCAAATAATGGAAAAGAGCAGCTTGGACAGTTTGCTAGGTAACACCTTTTGTGTTCAACAGAAGAAATGTTATCATGCAGGTTTCGAGCAACATGAAGCTCAGTAGATGATGACCTTAAAGCCTTATGATGTAGCAGCATTGCTTGTCTTAAAGATCTCTCCATCTTTCACTCAGGAATCATTCCAGACGTTGAAGAACTGGGTGAAGGAGCTTCGCCAGCACGGACCACCCAACATAGTGGTGGCTATCGCTGGCAACAAATGCGATCTCTCCGATGCCAGGTGAATTCCACCGTTCCTTGCCACAAAAGACTCCTCATCCTGTCATCTCTATTCAGCTTGAAGGGATGCACCCACAGTGGCTGTCGACTCAATTTGACGTCAGGAAAAGACCCGCATATTTGCTGTCAACTTGTCTCGACTCATTGAAAACAAGCTCACACACGTACCGTTACCATAAGCATAACTTGTGATGAAAAAGAAATCCACTCTTCAGCGGTCTGTAATTTATCTTTCCACTTTAAATTGCTTCACTCTTCCCACAGGTCCAATGATATGTCTTGGTTCACCATTGCTTTCTTTGGCAGTGTTAGTCTGCTGTCAGTGCAGTTGTAATTTACTTTTCGAAACCATAAAGACCGAGACATCGAATCTGAGGAATAGCGATCGCACCGCAAGCCATTCAGGCAATAAATATCAGGGAAAATTCTTGCAATTGTTCTGTCTGGCACATAAAGCTTCGATATTTTGTTTTCTGGCACAGCTAGTCCTGTTCTCAGTGATCCACAGCCATCATTTACTTCACTTTTAAACATTGATTTTACGGTTTCTTTACGTTTTTTTGATCCAAGTTTAAGAGGTTTGCTTCAGATGTAAAAAATCTGTCATCATGGAAATACAGTTACTGATAACATTACCCCAACTTAGAAATCTGAATACTATTTAAAATTAAAATGCTCCATTTAAAACATAACTAAAAAAAGCTACTTTATTTTAAGCTCCATTTCTCACTATCAACAAACCATTAACTATGACTTTTGCCTCAAACTCCTAATTTGCTGAGAATTAATAGTAAAGTAGTAGTTAGTTTAGGTATTGGGTAGGAATATGGTCATGCAGAATATATGCTTTATAAAAGTACTAATAAACAGCCAATATGTTAATAAGCAACTAGTTAATAGTGAGAATTGGTCGCTATACTAAAGTGTTACCAAAGCATTACTTTTGCTTAGACATTTTATTGGATGTATGAATTTTTTTTTTTTTTTTATATACACAGTGGGTACGGAAAGTATTCAGACCCCCTTAAATTTTTCTCACTCTGTTATATTGCAGCCATTTGCTAAAATCATTTAAGTTCTTTTTTTTTCCTCATTAATGTACACACAGCACCCCATATTGACAGAAAAAACACAGAATTGTTCACATTTTTGCAGATTTAGTAAAAAAGAAAAACTGAAATATCACATGGCCCTAAGTATTCAGACCCTTTGCTCAGTATTTAGTAGAAGCACCCTTTTGATCTAATACAGCCATGAGTCTTTTTGGGAAAGATGCAACAAGTTTTTCACACCTGGATTTGGGGATCCTCTGCCATTCCTCCTTGCAGATCCTCTCCAGTTCTGTCAGGTTGGATGGTAAACGTTGGTGGACAGCCATTTTTAGGTCTCTCCAGAGATGCTCAATTGGGTTTAAGTCAGGGCTCTGGGTGGGCCATTCAAGAACAGTCACGGAGTTGTTGTGAAGCCACTCCTTCGTTATTTTAGCTGTGTGCTTAGGGTCATTGTCTTGTTGGAAGGTAAACCTTCGGCCCAGTCTGAGGTCCGGAGTACTCTGGAGAAGGTTTTCGTCCAGAATATCCCTGTACTTGGCCGCATTCATCTTTCCCTCGATTGCAACCAGTCGTCCTGTCCCTGCAGCTGAAAAACACCCCCACAGCATGATGCTGCCACCACCATGCTTCACTGTTGGGACTGTATTGGACAGGTGATGAGCAGTGCCTGGTTTTCTCCACACATACCGCTTAGAATTAAGGCCAAAAAGTTCTATCTTGGTCTCATCAGACCGGAGAATCTTATTTCTCACCATCTTGGAGTCCTTCAGGTGTTTTTTAGCAAACTCCATGCGGGCTTTCATGTGTCTTGCACTGAGGAGAGGCTTCCGTCAGGCCACTCTGCCATAAAGCCCCTACTGGTGGAGGGCTGCAGTGATGGTTGACTTTCTACAACTTTCTCCCATCTCCCGACTGCATCTCTGGAGCTCAGCCACAGTGATCTTTGGGTTCTTCTTTACCTCTCTCACCAAGGCTCTTCTCCCCCGATAGCTCAGTTTGGCCGGACGGCCAGCTCTAGGAAGGGTTCTGGTCGTCCCAAACGTCTTCCATTTAAGGATTATGGAGGCCACTGTGCTCTTAGGAACCTTAAGTGCAGCAGAAATTTTTTTGTAACCTTGGCCAGATCTGTGCCTTGCCACAATTCTGTCTCTGAGCTCTTCGGGCAGTTCCTTTGACCTCATGATTCTCATTTGCTCTGACATGCACTGTGAGCTGTAAGGTCTTATATAGACAGGTGTGTGGCTTTCCTAATCAAGTCCAATCAGTATAATCAAACACAGCTGGACTCAAATGAAGGTGTAGAACCATCTCAAGGATGATCAGAAGAAATGGACAGCACCTGAGTTAAATATATGAGTGTCACAGCAAAGGGTCTGAATACTTAGGACCATGTGATATTTCAGTTTTTCTTTTTTAATAAATCTGCAAAAATGTCAACAATTCTGTGTTTTTCTGTCAATATGGGGTGCTGTGTGTACATTAATGAGGAAAAAAAATTAACTTAAATGATTTTAGCAAATGGCTGCAATATAACAAAGAGTGAAAAATTTAAGGGAGTCTGAATACTTTCCGTACCCACTGTATATATATATATATATATATATTATTATTATTTATTTTTTTATTTTTTTCACATTTGTGGGCACAAATCCCATAACTTGCATTGAAGGACCCCACATGGGCGGTTGCTCTAAGAGAGAGCGAAGCGTCAATGGAAAATTGATCCGTTGTCAGTGTGACCGGCCTGATACGTGTCGCACAGGTGCAATCTGATCAGCACCTGTGATCAGGTGGCAGGTGCACAGAGAAACAGCACACAATGGTTTACCTCCTACATGCTGCTGTGTGCTAGTTATACATCACCGTCACAAAAAAATACATGAGTTTTACAAGGTTCTGCCCACTCAGATAATCTCCCACACGTTCTGTGTCAGTTTAAATCCTTGTGGTTCAAAATCTCCAGAATAACACTAACATACCCCTCTTGTTGAGAGTTTTAAACGTGTTAGATTTGTTCATTTATGAAACTGTGTACTAATTAGTGTGGTATTAGTGTTGTAAAATAAGCTACTACTTTTTGTTACTCCACTCTCTTATTTCACCCATTTTCTGCTGCTTTGCTCTTTCCAGAGAGGTGTCAGAGAAGGACGCTAAGGACTACGCTGACTCCATTCATGCCATATTTGTTGAAACCAGTGCCAAAATTGCCATTAACATCAATGAGATCTTCATTCAGATAAGTGAGTAAAATCCTAACTAGTCATTTGTGCGGTATGTAATTAACAAGGCTGTAGAAATCCAGAATCACTCATTTAGACCCCTGTGATTTTAAATGTCATTGTCTTCCCTTGATGGTGCTTCTTAATCGAGCAGGTTTAGTTTTAATAAATGCTGTTTATTGCAACACAATCTATTATTAAAATGATAATGAATGCATGATCTATAATTGATCCTGATGGTGGTGAGAATAGTGCTTTGGTGGATACTTGTTCTAGCCGCTTGGACCCAGGGCAGTGGATGAGTTACAGTGGATACAGATCTTTTACCATGGAGCTTGGCAGTGGCCCCATTGAGGAACAGGCGTTCCTGTGGGTGCATGACACTGTGCTTGTAACTTTTGTGCAGGAACTGAAACAGTAAATCATTTTTGCGTTTTTAGTTCTTGTGTGTTTTTTTTTTATTGCTCATTGTAGTTTTTATTTGATGTCCTTTACAGGTCAAAGGATCCCAGTTATAGACGCGGATGGCGGGTCTGCAGTCAAGGGCTTCAAACTTCGTCGCCAACCATCAGAGTCGACCAGGGAACGCTCTTGCTGTTGACGCAGCCGTAAACAATTTGGCCAGATCCTCTCCAGCCTCTTGTTTTATTTTCGATTAGTAACCAAGGATAATAGCAGATGAATAATGTGATGTCATAGGGGAAGTTACGTAACTTTCTTTTGGAGCCAAAAAAGAAGTTCGGTTAAGAATGGAATGAGATATATAGTCTAAATCCCGATGCACTTCCTTGAGAAAAGATGAAAATGCCCTCATACAGTCGTTGTACCTTATCTTGCCTGTTCTTCAGCCCCTGTTCAAATGTCTTTGGGGATCCATTTCTGTTCTAGATCACTGCCCAGAATCAGACAGCAACGAAAACACCTGCTTAACAGATTAGATACTGTCCTTTCTTGCTCTCTTTCTCTCTCGTTCATTCTCATCTCTGTGCAACAACCTCTGCGAAACTTTCCAAGTGAAGCTGTTGTCTGTCCGTCTGTACATTTTAAGATTTTCAGCACTCCAAATGCAAGCAACACAGCGTTCTTGTCTCACTATTTTTGCACATTTTTGATGTATATGATAAAAAAGAATGATAAAAAAATATGAATGGGTGAATCTCATGAAAGCGGTCATATTCAGGTCTCATGTCAGTCAAATCAAGTGGAAAAAATTGGAAATTATATTTTGCATAAAGTGACGGTAAAGTCCATTCTTAGGACTATTAAAGTGTTTTTCATTGTGTAACAGTATAAAATTAATTTTACAAAACAGTAAACAGTAACTGATATAGCTGTATTACATTAATGATAAATACAGAAATACAGTATGTATATGTGCTTAATTGTACTGAAAATAATGTAACAATGCAAAAATATTAATGCTCATCTCAACTTTTTATTGTGATTTTGAGGGACATGTTTCATGAGATTTACTCAAACACAAATTTACTATTAAAAATATCAATGTATGTTTGTATTTCTATTGTGCAGGACCAGAAATGAGGCTGTGAGCACTTCTGTCTTTCTTATATTTGTATATGAAAAAAATAATCAGTGGTAGTACTAAAAATATAAATGGAGATAACTCTGGGATTTTTTTTGGTCAATAGTGTTAAGCATTAGCAAGAGATGTCTGAGCCTTGGCCAGCAGCCCTATTTTGAGATGAGTTTATGAAGTTATATTTTAAATTATATATGAAGAATGTGCCAAATCTTTTTTTGTGACTTAGTAGGAGTTGGATTTTGTAGTAGCAGATCAATAGGTCAGGGATGATGATGGCAGCATGTGTGGGTTCAATAAAACCTTCTGCTTATTTCTGTCCTCTCCACCTGTAGCTGGTGTGTGGTGAGCGCATTGGCGCCGTTGTCCTGTGGCTGCCATCGTATCATCCAAGTGAATACTGCACACTGGTGGTGGTTGAGGTGAGACACCCCCCCCCCCCCCCCCCCCATGATTGTAAAGCGCTTTGGGTGTACGGCAATACACAATAAAGCGCTATATAAATGCCTCATTCAATCAGTTCGCAAGTTGAGATAACAGTAGTAACACATTCTTTGCTCCAATTAGCCGCATTCTGGGTTGCCAGATTCTTAGCTACAGATCCAGCCTGTTCTTGTATTAACAAACAGTTAGAATGTACTTATGTTTGCCGGTAAATGTCCGTTGTTACCGCTTGCAGTGCATAGTTGTGGCGTTAGAGAAGTTCATCCCTCACGCTTTGAGAAAAAGTTGGCCAGTCTTCTAGAATGCTGACAAGAATAGCAGTTTCAAAGTGTTAGATTTGATAACTTTTCCAGCTGTTCACATGTTTTCCATATCAGAAATTTAATGTTAGTGGGAAGAAGCCAAATGCTGGAATTCTGAACACGAAGTGGTGCGATCTAGGCTTTTGTCCAAGACTTTGTGAAGTGTGCATTATGTCCGAATACTTTCTGAAATTGCATTTTAACCATTTGTGTTAGTTGGCAGTTGGTCTCTTCAGATCCCTTGCTGTTCCATTTTATGACTTTTTTTTTTTTTACTGGATTGAGTGATTTTGCGAGGTCTTGCCAAATGCCCTAATTGTCTCATAAACATTTTTCATCTTTCTCATTCTTTCACTGAATAACTTTTGGCCTGCACATCCAACATGCTTTTACTATCTGGACAGGGATAAAAAAGGAGCATATCTGGAAACTAGTCTTGGTTCAGAAAGAAAAAATTCTAACTAAAGAAAGTACCGGTAGTCATTCTATACCAAATAGTCTGCTTTGAATTGACTGCAACTGAAATAACTTTTTTTTTTTTTTTTTCTTGTCACTCAATTTTTGAGCCTAAATGTTTTCTTAAGAGCTCTACTGTCAGTTTTATTGAAGAAATGCAGTTAATTTGGGAGAAAAAGTCTTAATTATTTTTGACAATCTGAGAAACTTACATTTAAAAGATTTGGATTAATTTACACACTATTCGTTCAAGTTGTTTAACCAAAATTGAACATTATCTCTTACAATTTTGTCATACATGTGAATATAGAATAAATACATTATGATTTCTTAACTGCATACCCACAATGACAAAGTTTTAAGGATAAAATGTGCTTAAAATGTGTTTCATCGACATGTTCATGTCAGTATAACACGTGACGCCATCTCTGTTGTTTTTAGAAGTTAGTATTTGGCTTCTGTAGTTTGTCTTATGATGGTACTTTAAAAATTTGTCACAAATATTATCGCATATGCTTCTGACACATTATATTGGCATAGGTGTGTTTAGTGAATCAGAATTAATATTATGGGCAATGTCTTGCGTTTCATTTGTCGTCATTTATCCTGTGATTTTATATGCAGTGATGCCAATGCGCCGTAATGTTTTCAGGAATTCACAAGTGCAATAATAATACTTTTCCCCTCCAAAATATGTGCTGTCAGTAATAATAGCTGAGAGATTTATAGACTTATTACAGTAATTGTACTTAATCCATGAATTTTAGCACAACAATATTTTCCTTTGGAAGACAGTGCTTGTTAAATGGAAAAAAGGGATTACTTGGAACAATACTTGGGGGAAAAATTGCACTTTTTCAAAATTGCTGTGTGTCTTTTGCCCTAGTTGAAACAACTTGGAAAAATTACAGTCCTAAGCAGTTTCTATTGATGTTTACACAGAGAAAAGCATTCAAATTGATTCTTCCAATGACTGTAATATACCTTACTGCTAAGTAAAAGTATCTTTCACTCAAACCAGAATCTTAAACTTTTTTTATTTTCTTTCTGTCATGTCAAACTAATTGGAGAAGGAAACAGTTCAACTAATGTCATGTGTTATTAAACTCACTGAAGGGCCTTTACAATGTATGTAAATACATTACTAGCTCTAAATGTTTTAGAATAGCTGTTTTTCGTCTTGTACAAAGCCTGTGATCCACAGCGAGACCAAACGTCTCATTTAGTCTGGTTGAAGTTCTTGACTTCTTAGCCAATTGAAAAAGACTTGCTGAATTGCTTGTCCTCTTGCTAGGGAGCACAGGCTTTGCATTATTATGCCTTTGAAGGGAACTACATGCTACACTTGAGTCAGACAGTATGATATGCTGTCTGGTGCAGTTTGCAGTGGTGTTTAGGTAGAAGAACAATGCCAACAGTCTTGGGCTGGCCCTAAGAAAGTTGTGAAATTCTGTTTATGTACTTTACGTCCTTGTATATACCACACATGGATGAATTGTGTAAATTAATTGATATGTAGTTTTTCAGGCAATGTCATACTTTACCACTATTTACCATTGTAATTCAGTATATACAAAAGTAATTTAACCTAATCATTAAGTGTTTTTACCATTTAGCTTTTCTCTTTTATTATTTTGTCATACAATGAAGGTTTGAAAATAACATTTTATTTGTTCATTTGTGAATGTGCAAAAGGGAAATGTTGAGCTCTTTATTAGTAATAAAAGTATACAAAATCGATTTTCCTTTTTTATGTTATGTAATCAACATACTGGTTTGTATCTGATCTGGGACAAGTTACTCCTAATTATTCTAGATTTAGTTAAAACTAAAAAATAGTGCAAATGTCTGCCTGCAGTTTAGAGGGTTTGAGAATCTGTTTGGAGCAGTGATAGTTCCTCCTGAACTGACCGATGTGCTATATATATATAAATATGACACTTGTGGTATGTGTCTCCTTTGGCAGGGGGTCCCTGCTGAACCTTTAATTGTGCTGAGGAAAGTAAAACAACCCTCTAAGAGCTTGTGTTCAACTGCCAAGCTGAGCATAAATTAACTCACCTAATTCAACTAGATGCAAGTACAATGTGATCCAGAATCTTGGCTGAGGATTAAGTAATTCGGGTTAATTCTTAAATTCCCAGATATTCAGCTGAATTACTTCACCGCTTTTGAGGAACAGACTTAGATTTTCTCCTCTAACATTATTATTTGTGTGCAACTTGTACATTATGATTAAGCATTTCTTGATTATGCAAAATCTAAAAACAAATTCTCAAATCTACGTATCAGAGCACTGGCACTTAAATAGGTTTTTTGTAGGTAGTTCAAGAATAACATGAAGATTTCTTTTAAATATTCAAACTTTTTAAATTATTATTACTGTGTGTTTTAATTAAATTAATATAATTATAACTATATATGTGATTTAATTATATTATTAATATAATTATAATTCTGTAATTATATATTATATAATTTAAGTATATAATATAATATAATAAAAAGTATTTCACTATTTTCAGTTACGTTTTAAACTTTTTGCAGAGTCAGTTTTTTTTTTTTTGAGGTACAAATATTCCATGTATCTTAAATATCAATCGATGTGAAATAATTATATAAATTATATTTTATATATATTTTTTATATTAGATTTTCTATTCTTATATTTATTTTAATGTCCCTTATATTTAAGAAATTGAAAAAACTTGTCTTCATTATATTATATTATTTATAACAATTTTTATTAAATTATATTTTAAAAAATGTAATACCAGTTTTTTTTAAATATATAACCTAATATTTCATATATCATAAATATAAATAAACTTTTTAATTATTAAACTATAGTATAATTTTTTAGTGGTCATTTTATGTTAGAATGACATATGCACATGTGTGGTAAATTTACCATAACTTTATCAGATGACCCATAAAGACCACCCCACCCTCTTTCTACACCCTTCTCCTCCTCGCATCAGTCGCCACTACTCAGTGCATACTGCAGGGGCAGTGACGTCACGGCCAGCCTCTCTCTCTCCACAGTCCCTTCCTGCTGCATCACAACAGTCGCTAGTGGATCGGGTAACACTGAGCTATTTCCACTGCCTTGTGGCGTTTTTAATTTCAATAAATGTAACAGAAGTCCTCATCGACAGCCTCAAGCCCGTCAGCGTCGGTTCGAGCGGACGTCAGCGCAGCAGTCGACGCGTTTGAAGCGCAGGGGGAGATGGCCAGGCCAGAGCAGGTCCTGCTTCTCGAGCCGCAGCACGAACTGAGGTTCCGAGGTGAGCTCAGACACTCACACGGCCCTGAACTAGCGGCTATAACACCCAGCACAAAGAGGGAGGGCAACCGACGTGTTTTTCGGGGGTTAAGGGCAGAAAGCGGCGGTGAGATGGCGTTTCTGACAGGCCTCAGTCCTTGTAATAATAATAATAATAATAATTATGGCGCAGCGCCGCAATGGTGAATCGTTTTAGACTCCAGATTCTCGTTTGAATGAGATCAAATGTCCTTCATGTGACAGAACGACGGGTAAATCAAGTGCTCACTAGGTTTAGCAGAAGACTGACAAGCTTGTTAGCTCGAGCTAGCCTGTTTTAGGCCTTGACACACAGGCTGAATTGGTGGGCTGGTTAATTCGGTTAACGTTAGTATGAAGCGGTGCAACCGGTGTTGCCATGTCCGCGAAATTATTGGCGACGTTGCGTTGCATTTTTTAATAGAGTCGGTAATAAACATGGGCTGTTGTGGTTTATAATGAGGTTATTTCCAGAACACAACAGAGACTTGTTGTATATTATTGTTTAGCCTACATACAAAGTGTGTATGTCGTTATTTAATGTGATATTCCTCTGTCATTACGTGACTGTATTTCTCTGTTTGAATGACCAATGCGAGTGAGCTGTCAAAGTCGAGCTTCATTTCTCCTCATGTTCAGATGATCAGAAGGAGAAGTAGTTCCTATCGTAAGCACGAAAAACTGGACCGCGTATTTTGGCTTCTTTTGGTGAGGCAAGTTGATTATTTTTGGCTTATTTTGTCAGAACTGGTAGCATATTTTTTTCTAGCAAAATCTGGCAACACTGATACCTACCTTGAAGCTGCCTCCAGTCAGAAAGACTCTGGCACCAGTGAGAAAGATTTGACACTTGTACTATTATTTTACTGCCATGGTTCATAGTTCCACTTGACATGGATATAATTATTATAATTATGTGGTAAAATGAATTATGTTGGGATTTTTGTGAAAACAAGTAATGTTTCATTGAAACTGGCATTTCATCGACTTTTAGAAGGTTTGGGACTTTTAGTTCATGTGCTATTTAATGTTTACCCAGTTTCAGGGTAATAAATATAGGTATCACTAATTACTGTCAACAACAGACCAATGCTATTTTGTTGTATGTTTATAGCATAGGCTTAGTATTTATTAAAGTTGGCATGAAATGAAATCTATTTTCTAAATGCATATTATTGATCATATTGTGAACAACTCATACATGTTTAAATAATCCATTAGCTATAAGCTCACATTCATCTGCCTCAATTTTTGAGTGCAACGCCCACATCTCAAAATCCAATCAACATTTAATGAATGAACCAAGTCCCTGCCCTACACTTTTTCTTTTTCAATAATCCATTACATCCACTTCAGATCTGTCACTAATACTGTTTCATCACAACTTTAAATGAAAGAAAGCATCACTGTTTATGCATTTTTCCTTTTCACTCCAACAATCAATAATTGCTAGTATTAACAACTATTTGTGTATATATTATTAATAGTAACCAGTCCATTAGTCAGTAAATCTTCTGTATACACTTTGTGTAACAGTGGTTTCCGGCATGGAAATGAACCTGCTTAAACCGCCTCTTCCACACATATCTGAGTTGGTATATAATTAGTTAGTCTGTCCAATTCCACTAGTATGACCCATTCAGGCTGATATGCAGATACTTTCAGTATAGGCAGGCTTTATCACATTGACAGGATATTCTGAAAGCCAGTCAGAATGCAGTGGAGGTACTGACAATTCTCATGATGTCTTCCCTTGTTGATGCACAACCTAAAAGTTTAGTTCACTCGAACATGAAATTCTTCTTGTTTGAAATTCTTCTTGTATCTTAAATTCGTCATTTACTCACCCTAAAGTCATTCCAAAACTATGATGTTTTTATTTGAAATATAAAATATTTTGAAAAATGTTGCTGTGTTTCTTTTTATCCATATAGTGGAAATCAGTGGGCTCCAATATTGTTTTGTTGCCACCATTCTCCAAAATGTCTTCTTTTGTGTTCTACAGAAGAAAGTAAGTCATACAGTTTTGGAGAGATATGAGTAAGTCATGACAGAACTTCAATTTTTGGGTGAATTTTAGGGAGCTCCATGCAAATACACTGAGCTCAACTTTAAATTTACATTTATGCATTTGGCTGAAGCTTTTATATAAAGCAACTGGTATTGCATTCAAGCTATATGTCTTATTAGTTCATGCATTGCTGGGAATGGGTAAACATGGCTTTTCCTCCCTCTAAAACTTTATATAGTGAAAACAAGTATGTTATACACTAGTTGATCTCATATTTCAAAATATTTCTCATTTTATTGTTGTGCTGTTGATTACATTCTCATCTAGAATTTCTCATCCCTGGGCTATTGCTGTTATGCTTTATTCTGCTTTGAATTCTGTTAAAAAAAAAAAACGAATACGCTTGACTTGTGTTGTGATTTAAGGAAGTATTACTATAAAAGGTTGACTAACAGAATAGAATCAAAATTAACTATTAATTTTTAGTTATTTATTTTCCAATTTAAGTAATATCCTACTGCCTGAAATATGCTCTAAATTTAAAGTTTTGGCAAATCAACTTGAAAAGTCAGTGAATAGTTTTCCTTCTCCATAGAGTCTTCCTTTTTTAGTAATTTGTCAAGACATGCCTTGTAAATTGTCTGGGTTAACCGCGCCATTTTGTAAACCTAATGTTGTAAATGTTATTATTGTTCATGACGTCATAGTCTTTGGTTCATTGTTTAGGCTTTTCAAAAATGAGAGCAGTTCTCCTACTGCTTGTTCACACCAGCAGCTTGTGAGGTGACATTAGACATGTTCTTGGCTGCAGGAGATGTATATCGATGCCAGATAACTCTCAATGCCATTTGCTCTCCCCAGTGTATTTAGTTTGTAGTCAAAATACTTATCGCTAACTGTTTAATCTAGTGGTTCCTGTCTAAAGCTTGTCTTATGTTAGAGATGATTTATGAATAAACTCTGAAAAGAACAGCTCACACACAAAGTCCCTGAGAAGCCATATATGAGCTTTGCTTATCAACAGCCAAACCTTTCATAAGCACTGATATTCAAGGCTAATGAGTGTGTAACCATTGCACCTTTTTATTGCTTAGTTTTCCTTTGGTGATCTTGCTTGTTGAGCAATAATGTTCTTGTGTATGATTCCTCTTAAACGACTTTTTTTTTTTTTTTTTTAACTGTCACCTAGGCCTTTAGGGCTATTGGTTAATGCTAATACCTTTGAAAGTGAGTGCAACGCTGTTTCAAGTGTTGCTCGTTTAGTGTGATTGCTTATTTATGTTGAATAATTCAAGTGTTTGCCAGGAATAGTATCATTCTATTCCAGGTTTCATTTTGGTTTTTAATCATGCGCTAAAATTGAGGAAGAAGAGCCTAAGTCAGTTCCACTGTGGAACATGGCCAGTTTCAAAATGCTTCTCTAAAATTGTCCTGATTCAAAGGGTAGTGTGAAGTTACAGGGAAATTGCTGCCTGATGTTATTGTCAAGCTCTTTTGCTCCGACAGGTTAATAATCAAAATATTAAAAGCCTTAGGAGCAAGTACTGTCTACAATTTTTTTTTTTTGTCTTGATTTCCAGTATCCATAAAAGAAAATAAATGATAAATTTATTTGAAAAGCAAAATAACATAAGTCTTGTGTTCAGAGAAATCATATATAATTTTGTTAGGTTCATGCCTAAAACAAGAAGAAATATATGATTTGGGTTAAGACCAATAAACGTATTCAAAAGAAAACAAGCTTATTTTTCAAACCGCTTTGGAAAACAATTTTCTTCTTTTTTGATATTTTTCCCCTTCTCTTTTTCTTAAATGAGTTTTAACCTCACTTATTTTTTTTCTTTAAATTTATCTGAAAAAAACCTTTATCTGATGTGTGCACTGGACATGCATCTCAGCATTTTTCTCAGCGTCTTGCACCATGAACATCTGAAACATTGAAAAATGTACAGTTTTTAGAAATGCATATTTTTTTTAATGCATCTTCTGTATCATGCATTTAATTTGGCATGATTTAATGCATGCATAAAATAATTTTAAATAATTTAATTTAATAATTGTAAGATAAGCATTCAATTCATAGCCATAATTTAAACAAATTCTAAATTGAAGCTATAAGTACTTCACAACTGAGGACATTTCTTCTCAAGAGTTCATTTATAGCCAACTTTATATTAAGGCATTCTAACAAAGCT
The DNA here is from genome assembly GCA_039654775.1 of Spinibarbus caldwelli. NCBI lineage: Eukaryota > Metazoa > Chordata > Actinopteri > Cypriniformes > Cyprinidae > Spinibarbus > Spinibarbus caldwelli. The sequence goes on from CM077237.1 coordinate 28,224,940, forward strand.
GTGGAGATCTCAAATCCACTGTGTAGTTATTAGGTGTAGTCCAAAGCACAGTTGTAGGCTTATGTTTTATAAATGAGGTACAATGCATTTATTTCTCAGCACTGGATATGACTTTTCCCTCCGAGGAGGCTGCTAGAATGGGTCGTTTGCCATAAAGGAGCCACAGCAACTTTGTCTCTCTTTCAAATTAGAATTGGACCACACCTCCTGCCTCAAAACTCCGCCCCCTACAATACACTTCATTGAAAAGTCAGTGATGCTCTGGAGTAGCAGGTAACTTCAGGTAACAATAACCCAACCGTACAAGCATGCCACTTTGTATTTAAAGTGTCTGAAGCTGAGACTCATCTGTGGAGTTCAGGAAGTAGCCCCAGCCAATAATTGGCTGTTTGATCCCTCTGAGATTTTAAGGTGACCCAGTTGTATAGTAATGTGGCAAAGCTGTTAAAATACGGTGATGTCTGTTTGATTTAGCAGGGCTGCACCTTTTTGGCCTGCCAATACCTTGACCTACATGGCAAAATTACATAAGTGATCATTGATTCAGACCTTGGATAACTGAATTATTATAATGGTCATGAAACGATCCTGTAATAAATATGTTTTAGGGCTATAAAGCAGGGTGTAAATGAGAGGCAGATGTTGAAATGCCGAGTTGGAAAGACGAGTCACATCTGCACACGTGCGGATGCCAAGTATCTCTCCGTGCAGATGAACGCTGCATCACTGCAGACAGATGTGTTGGGTATTTCCGAGCCGTACGAAAGGCACGCATAATCGCTCGAGGCTTTTCCGCCGCTATACCTCATTTGGCAGAAAAACTTTTCAACAGTAAATGATGTGTACAGTGATTTTTTTAAGGTTCTCAAGGGAATATGTTTTGTGTCTGCAGAATATCCTAGAACTTTCTAAGGCTCTTCTTAAGGAAAAACTTGTATGCATTAAGTGAGACTACATGGCTAAAAGTAGTATTTATGTATAGTTAGGGCTGGACAATAATTCAATATCAATATATATCGAGAGAGAATTATTTTTCAATAACAGTGATATGATTTTTAAGCACATTTACGATATTTCGATATACATTACCAGTGTTTCCCATACATTGATTTGTGGCGTTTGACTTCGTTGAATAAACTTGAGAACTGCATATTTCAAAATCAAAACGAAGCGCAGGTGTTTTATATGAATTTATCTTTGAAGGGAACCGACTGTCTTCAGAAAAGTTTCGATGGCATTTTCATTTCATCTGATAAAGCAGCGTTCATGAGTGCAGCGCTGCTTTGTGTACAGCCATTACCGGGGAAACCACTGTTACTACCGCCAAAGACTATAGAATACCCAAGACGTGTCACTCGTATAGTTTTGAATGGGGAAAAATCCAACACTTAACATGGCCGCTCAATCACTGGAAGCCACGCCTTCTGAGCAGAAGAGCCAATCGCTATTTGGGAAAGTCAGCGCGTCACTGAAGCTGCCGTTAGAAGTCCCAGTTGCTATAGAAGCAGCGTTCTGAGATGTGTGCCTAGGACTGCGCATGCGCACTGGCTGATCTAGCCTGAAAAACAAGCTTTTTATAATGCTATTTGAGCAAAAGAAAAAACATTTATGACACAGTTGTTGTCAGATTTCATTGGTGATTTCAAATATAAAATCTAATCGTAAGCTTAGTGAACAGTTTGGGAGAATTTGATGATTCCCCATACAAAGTGATAGGAGCTTCACTTGGATGCCTGAGAGGCGTTTCAAAGATGGCCGCCGAGTGACATGACTTGTCTTAAAGAGACTTTGCTACCGCTCCAGAAGCGCCTCCTGCTGGCAGAGAATGAATTTGCATTCTCACTAAGGCCCCGATCACACCGAACGCATTTTTTAGTTCTGAAAACGCGAGGCACACTGCACCATAGATGTATATGTAGATGCCTCATTAGCGACTGTTTCTATGGGCCACTATACGTAAGCCTTCCGACATATTTTAGCGGTAAACTTGATGTCATTCACCATAGTAATCACTGAATATTCAAAAGATGCCACAATCCTGGACAGCCGACGGTCTATGAACCCAACGGCTCTGTGCGAACCTACAGTATGGTGAATGACGTCAAGTGGACCGTTACAAGATGACGGCCGCATCTACGTGCCTGGAGTGGTCGAATAGGGCGTCTATATATGTCTGTGCACTGCACTGCCTATTTTTGTGACTATTAAAAAAGAGCAGTGCGCTGCGGTTTTTTATGTTTTTTTTTGCTATTAAGTAAACACTCATATTAACAAAAACCTTAAAAAAATACAGCTCCGGGTAGGGGTGTGCGATATGACAATTTTTGATCGTGGACGATAAAAATGTCTCCACGATCTGCTTTTGGAGAAATATCGTAGTATCGTGCTACAGCGCACATTCTTTCAGTTGCAGTTCTGGTGCTGCCTCCGTATCAATATACTGTACAACGCCACATACATTCACATCAGTGTTAACTCAGCGGTAGAGTTACTCTCACAGGACACTGCACTTATTTGCAGTCACAAAAGTACATTATTTGCATGTGTTTTAAAGCCTTGCCAGTTAAACGTTTCATTCAGGCGCTGGTCTGACGTGCGCTTTTTCTGAGCCCGTACACCTGAACCACGCGCACTAAAATGCCTGTCTAACAGCGCCTGATTACTGAACTAAGTTATCTTTTGCACTAATACTGTCAAAACACACAAGGTTTATGTATAGACTCAGCTGGTTGTCTAAAATGAAAGTAAACAGTTCAGACAAATGGATGCGTGCCTGTATATTAGATGCGTGCAGGTCTTAAAGGGACAGAACTTGCTGCCGACTGTCATTGGTTAGTTCACCCTAAAATTACATTTCTGTCATTATTTACTCACTCACATGTTGTCCCAAACCTGTATTAATTTCTTTCTTGTGCTGAACGCAAAAGAAGATATTTTGAAAAATGTGGGTAACCAAACAGTTGCTGGTCCACACTGAATTTGATAGGAGGAAAAAAATACTATGTAAGTCACTGTGGACCAGCAACTGTTTGGTTACCCACATTCTTCAAAATAACATTTATGTTCAGCAGAAGAAAGAAACTCATTCAGGTTTAAAACTAATTTTGAGTGAGTAAATGATGGTATAAATATAAAACACTATAACAGAATCGACAGACAGATGACAGAATTTTTATTCTTTAATGTTAAAACAAAAAAACGCAAAGAGAAAAAAATAACTCGCTACTCTTGACAGAAAAAATAATACAGCTGCTTTAATAGGAATCAATCTCTATAGTGTTTTATTTTTATATTTGTTCATTCAATTTCTTGAATGCTCCTGCTAAATATGCCTATTGTACCTGAAAATAAAGCACTGTTTGTTTTATTTGTATATTATGTGTATTTGTAAAGTGTATCTTTGTTCTTATTTTTAATAACAAAGATAAAATAATGACAAAGATTTTTTTATCTTCGTCCACTTTGGCCTAAATATCCACCATGCTTTATCTTTATAACAGGGAAATTATTTTGGCTGAACTGCTCAGACAAAATAGTAAAACTAACATGACAAAGAATCGTAATAAAATCGTGATATTTCTAAAAAAAATCGTGATATGATATTTTTGCCATATCGCACACCCCTAGCTCCAGGTAAAACCCACGACAGACACCACAGGTTTCTCATCCATTATTGCAGTCTCCGGACTTTCTAAGCAACAGTCACCACAACGGAAGGCACGCCTCTCCATTTCATTCGATTGGACAATGGAAACAAATGCAATGACGTGGGGCACTTCTCCGCTCAGTTGCTTTTTTTTTTTTTTTTTTTTTTTTTCAACTTCAGGCGCTCAGTGTTCCTGAAAAAACCCGAGGCGCAGCAGGCGGTGAAAATGCGAGCCGCCCGGGGTGCATAAACAGCGCGCAGAACGCTCACTGCCAACCGAAAACAATTCAAAAAAGGCGCCTCTCACTGCAAAAAACGCATTCTGTCTATAAGCCCGTCTTCAGAAACGTGTTTTTGTTATTGCTCACTCTTTTTTTCTGTTTTCTGCAGCAACTCTGAGCATTATTCATATTCTTTATCCTGGCTGAAGCACTTGTTTGAATCTAAAAGAATAATCAGCCTGTTTATAGGTTAAAGTTAAAGGTATTATCATTAATAGAGTCTGAGACTCTTATGTTTATTTGACGGTGATTTCACATTTCTTGTTTGTATTAAGGCTAAATACAAATATAGAAAGTTTCACATGCTTGGCAAATTCATTTTTTAGAATTTTGTAGGTTAGACATCTATTGTTGGGCGATCTTGGCAGTTTTTCTGAGGCTTTTTTTTTTTTTTTTTTTTTTTTGAAATATTGTTCATATCGACCGAAATTAAGAGAAATATCATGATATAAATTTTGCCTATATCGTCCAGCCCTATTTATAGTATACTCAATTATATTTATTAGTATAGTATACTCAGTATTACTTAATAGCTGCATTTTTAAAATGTTTTTTTTGTTTATCGGTTTTATTTTATTAATGCATATTGTTCATTTAACTTTATTAAATTAAATTCATTTTACTTAAAAAAAAATAAAATAAAATAAGAGCTTTTTTTCAAAATCTGTTATTGTGTAGAAACATTTCCAAATAAAGCTATAAATTTACTGTAAGTCATACTTGTTTTTTACTTGTATTATAATTTTCAATTAATTGATAACCTATTTTTTTATGAGTATTTAAAACAAAATTACTGAAAATACCGATCCCTACCATATAGGCCTGTTTTTTCATAAATTGAGTGTTTTGTTCCTTGTAGGGACTTGGTATTGATTGGCGATGTTATGATTTACCTAATGAAATTAATTCAGCGAAAGATGGCTTTCTGAATGACTCGTGCTTTGCAATTACTTATTCCCTAATTGTATCAGTTTCTCCATATATGTCTGTATGAATGGAAAAGACATGGAGCGTAAGGCTTTTGGCCAGGATAGTCCATTGTTGGGCCTTGTGCAATGTTTGTTTCTCTATAAAGGTTTTAAAGGCTCAAGGCTCTTAGTTCATCTTCGTCTTTTCCTTGTAACACACAACATAAAGGCTCAAACAACATAAAGCTCAGTATGGGTTTCAAGTGTCACAGCCTCTCAATAATTTAGCTGGTTTAATAGAATTAACCCTGATGAGGTGTTGCATACTTGATGTGTGGCGCTGCCACATCACAAAGGGTGAGGGATATTTGAGACAGAAGTAGCATGTTTGACGTTGACGTGAAATTTGAAAAATTACCAGATTTAATTTCTAAACACACATTTGTGATTATGTTGGGCACAATCTAATTGTTTACCTTTGTAATCGATCATCAAAATGTAATAACTTGCACAAAAGTCCCGTTTCTTTTTGAAAATCTTTTCACATGGAAATATGTCACATTATGGAAATAAAAAAATGTTGCTAATTATGCTGTTTTATGTTGACTTCAATACATTAGAAGAAAAAGAAATCTTTTTGAATGAGACAAAATCTTGGCAGCATAACTCATCTTTGACGGTCAGAGATTTTTATCTACTCTTCCTGTTTGAACAGAAACCGCTGCACCATGAAAGGGAAACCAAATCATTTGCCATTCAAAACTTTCAGTATAATGTCATACCATATGTTATCCATTTCTCTGGAGTTAGCTGTGGGTAAACAAATTTATCAGTGTTGTCCTTGGACTTCAGGATTTATAGTGTTGCTACAAACATATTTATAGTATTATTACATTTATTTGTTTTCCTATATTTTTATTAGTTTTTTGTTTGTTTTAACAGAGAAAAACACGTCTTGAACTGCTATATCAACGTTTTGATCTTTCAGCTCGAAGCAGTGTTTGAGCAGTGATTTAATGTCAGAACGAGACAAAATTCACATTCCATATTTCCAAGTGAAACCTGCAAGACAATGTCGGATGGCACTTGATTTTATCAGGAATTGATTGGCTAACAGGATTAATTTTTAATCCCTTTTAAGTCTTTAAAAATTGCCAGTAAGAAATTAAGATTTTTATTTGGCAAGGATGCATTAAATTGATCAATAGACATTTATATTGTCACAAAAGATTTCTGTTTCAAATGAAGGCTATTCTTTTGAATTTTTTCATCATCAAAAAATCCTACAAAAAGTATCAGTTCCCAAAAAAATAAAATAAAATATTATATATATATATATATATATATATATATATATATATATATATATATATATATATATATATTAGAATATTAGTATTTTTCAGCATACTGTAGTTTCTTAGGGCTCATGTGACACTGAAGACTGGAGTAATGATGCTGAAAATTCTGCTTTGCATCACAGCCATAAAATATATTAAAATAGAAAACAGTTGTGTAAAATTGTAATAATATTTTAAGTTATTGCTTTTTACTGCTTTTAATCAAATAAATGCAGCCTTGGTGAACATATGAGACTTCATTCAAAAACATAAAAAATTGTACTTGCCCCAAGATTTTGAAATCCGTCTTCTCTCTCTGTCTCCATACTGTTTTCAGGTCTCCAATCTTTGTTTATCACTATTGTTTATATTTAAATAGTTTGATTCTGTGATGTGGACTGATTAGCATCAGCCTTTGGCAGAACAAATTCTGTTTGTTCCATTTTCTTGAAATTCACCCTTATTCTTTGCTGCAGTGTAAAGCGAGTGCCAGAGTTGAGAACAATACTGTGGTCTTTTGGCCTTTGATGTATCGCTAATTTTGTAATGTGCCACTAATTTGATTTGTCTCGAATCATTATGTCTAGGTGGGGTGAGATCGGTTATAAGGTTGTAAATCGATGTGGTCACTTAGAGCATTCTGGCTGCAGATATTGCTCTTGATCAGTTTGAGATGTTTTTTCAGTAAGCCACCACCCAGCACACCCTAGAAACTAAATAGCAATGCACTAACAACCACACTGAAGCCCTAGAATCATTTCAATGCGTTTTAAATGTACAGCAATGTCCTCTTTTTCTCCCCTCAGGTCCATTTACAGATGTGGTGACCACCACCCTAAAGCTTGCTAACCCCACAGACAGAAATGTGTGCTTTAAAGTAAAGACAACTGCACCACGCCGGTACTGTGTGCGGCCAAACAGCGGAGTGATTGATCCCGGAACCTCGATCAACGTCTCTGGTAATGCACCTCATTTGTCTTTTTGATGTTATTCACAATAAATGAAGCCTTTAAAGCTATGCCACAACTCTACCAATGCAAATACCAATACCAGAGTCCACATGTTGCAAAGTTCAAAGCATTTGTTGATGTATAGATGAGGACAGTTTGAGATTTGAAACATGAGCTCTTGATGAGCCTTTAATGGTTTGTCAAATTAGTTATTCAAATTATTTATTATTGTTTAATATGAATATTATTCATTTTTGCTTGCTTCATAATTAACTCTTTGACTTTTTTTTTTTAAATGTTGCATTTGCAGAGACATATATAGCTTCATTACATTAAATACAGTGCTATGACTCATCTGCTACAAGTCTGTAGATTGTGGAGGAATCATTTTGACGTTGATGATGATCTCATTGTTGTGTGTCATATGACACAGATGTTTGGAATGAAACCACCAGCAGTCTCTCAAAGAACCTAGTGTTAATGTTGATGTTGCTTTCAAATGATCTTTAGCTCTCTCAGGTAATTGTTCTGTATGAGCAGTTGACATTTAGGTCCATTTTGAAAGGGATTGTTTAATATTGAATCATATCCAATTGTTTCTGTTGATCTGTCACAGGATGTCTGTTTGTGTGAACTTGAAAGCTTGACTTGTATCTCTGTCTGTGTGGATCCAGACTCCCATCCCTGTTATAAGTGTTACCCCTTTTTGCAGACTTTTTTTTTTGTTTTGTTTTTTTTGTTTTTTGTTTTTTACACGTCCTGGTTTCAGTAACAAGGTGATACGTCTGTATGTGTGAAGCTACAGGGAATCATCAGAAACACACACCTTTTTATTTTGTTGTTTTTGAACGGAAGGCTGAGAATGACACAAAAACTGACAAACGATTTCAATATTCAAATCAAATTCAGACTAATATGAAACTGTTTTTATTAGTAAATAAAATCAAAAGTTTTAAAAGTGTTCTAGGTAATTAAAATAAAATTTTAATAAAATATAAAAATACTAGATGAAAAACGTGAATGCAAATTAGAAATGCTTCCTTGGCAACTTACTGAAATAATTTTAAGATGAAGTACTAAAACTACTAAAGCAAATGAAAAAATATAGCTACATAGAAATATATAAAAATGACAAAAGCTAAAATGAAAACTTAAAATATGAAAATAAATCTAATTCCAAATATTAATACATAATATAAAATTATATAAATAATACTAAAATAACACTGATTTAAAGGCACATTTTCAAATAATTATCAACAAAACAACCAAAAGCCGGAATCCTTTTTTTTTTTTTTTTTTTTTTTTTTTTTTTTTTTCAGTTTTGGTGACGAGCAACAGTAACTTTATGATATGATGTTTTTGTGTCCATCAATGCAGCAAAGTTGAGAAGAGTTAGACTTTATGCAGATTAGCTAATAGGAGTGAAGACATTGGAGTGCACATGTCTCCTGTGAGATACTGTGGTTGGCAAAATGAAGGAGACGTTTATATTCCAGCACCTTTATATCTATTACCCAGCTGCTCTTTGTGCATGACGGAAGCCTTTACATAACCAAGAGATATTTTTGTAACAACAGTTGTTGGTGTCTGAGACCTTCGAGAGTTTTCCTAATAACTCAACTCGTTTGAAATCACAGAGCCTCTTGGAATCTTCTGGACGTTCTTAAATTGCTCTCATTATTCCGTGTTGATTCCAATGTTTTGGGATTTCTCTCCATGGTGAGATGCCTGGTCCCTGTCAATATGTACAATAGCTCTGACTCACACAGTTTTCCTTGACTGGTGTTTGAATCAATGACAGGCTGACTCGTCCCTGGCGTGTTTATCGCAGGGGATGCGCAATGGATTTCGCTTAATGTGCTTTTGGCTTTTATCCAGACCTGTGAGACGAGCCGTACGTCTCCACCCGTTCTCAGATATCACTGTCAGTCTGGGTTCTGAAGTTATTTGTCCACAGTTCAAAAGCAACAACTTCAAGCTCTGAATCCCACATGAATCTGTTTTGATTGAAGAAACTCTACCTCTAACTCTAGCCGTTGATTCTTTCATACAGTATAAGTCCACTTCAGCATTGTCGGAGGACTACACACTCACTTATGTGTTTTAAATGACACATCTGAAAATGTCACCCTTATGGAATGCTTTCAATGACTTTATTTGACTAGCAGCAACTTTTTTTTTTTTTTTATCTGCACTCAGTGAAATAACTAAACATAAAAGAATATTTGGGGTTACTGATAATTGTGATTGTGACATGCTGCTAGTTACAACAGAAAATAAGTTTGAGTAGTATGAATAGTTTGACAGAAAACATTTTACAAATTCTGTAATATAATTATAAAAATGTTAATATATTTTAGATTTTTTTTATTATAAAATATATGTAAGAACTTTTGTCTTGCTGACACATTTGGAAATACAAAGCACTCAAATTGGCGGCGAAGCGAGCAGTCGCGGTGGCGAAAGCCGCATTCCATGACTGGCTTAACAAAGAGCTGGACACGCCCGAAGGAGCAAACAAAATTTATCGATTGGCCAACGCCCGCCATCGCGCAACGCAGGATATTGGCCAAGTTAAGCACGTGAAGGACAACGACAGCAACATCTTGCGAGACGCCCCCGCCATCCTCCAGCACTGGAGCGATTATTTCGCTAAGATCAGCAATGATGAATTTCCTCATCCGCCAATCCAAAGCGCCCACCCTGTCTCTGGCCCCGTCATGCCGATCACGACAGCGGAAGTGGAGGCAGCCATCAAGAAGATGAAAAACGGGAAAACAACCAGCCCCGACAATATCCCCGTCGAAGCCTGGAAACTCCTTGGGCGCAAAGGTGCCGAGATCCTCGCCGTCATTTTCAACCGAATGGTTAACGAAGGAGCGGCCCCGACGACTTGGACGACCAGCACAACAGTACCCATTTGGAAGGGTAAGGGTGACGTCGTGGAATGCTCCAACTACCGGCCGATTCGCCTTTTATGCCACGCCATGAAGATTTTCGAGCAAATCTTGGACGCCAGACTACATCAGATCGTCACTGTCACACCGAATCAATGCAGCTTCGTCAAAGACAGCAGAACAACGGACGCCATCCATGCCGCCCGGCTCCTCGTAGAGCGGTACCGGGAGAAGAACAGGCGAATCCATGTGACCTTCCTGGATCTCGAAAAAGCTTTCGACAAAATTCTGCACAACCTAATCTGGCAGGCCCTCTGGTCCCACAACGTGCCCGAGGCCTACGTCCAGTGGATCCAAGCGCTTTACCGCAACGTCACCAGTGTGGTTCAAACCCCGGTCGGAACATCACCACCCTTCCCCATTACCGTCGGAGTCCATCAAGGATCAACCCTCTCGCTGCTCCTATTCATCCTCTGCATGGACACAGTGACAGCCGACATTCAAACCGCCCACCCGTGATCGTGATTGCCCGTGATCGCTCCTCTTCGCTGACGACGTATTCTTGGCAAGCGAAGACCGTCAACAGCTGCAAGACCAAACGCAGCAATGGAAGAACCAACTGGACAAGTATGGAATGCGGATAAACATCAAGACCGAGTATATGGAATATGGACCTTAGACGAACTGAGCCATCAGCATTGATGGCAAAGACCTGAAGAAGGCGACCAATTTCAAGTATCTCGGATCTGTCATCAGCAGCGACGGTGACACCCTCCCGGATGTCTGAACCCGAGTCAACGGCGCCTGGATGAAATGGCGCCAGATCACCGGCGTCCTGTGTGATCGACGAAAGCCAAGATTTACAAGACCGTGGTACGTCCCATAGCCCTTTATGGATTGGAGTGTTGGCCAGCAACATCCAAGCACGAGCAAGCCCTTCACGAAATGGAAACGCGAATGCTGCGATGGTGTCTCAGTCTGACCCGATGGGACCACGTGACAAATGAAGACGTCAGAAAGCGGATGGGCATCGCCCCGATCATGGAGAAGATGCGAGAAGGATGACTCTGGTGGTATGGCCACGTCGTAAGAAGTGACGAAGGATCGGTGGCGAGAACGGCACTCTGACTAAACCCACACGGCCAGTGACCACGCGGAAGGCCCAAGAAGCGATGGCTCGACCGTTTGAAGGATGATATGCGGCACGCCAACATCGCCCCGGAGGATGCTCTGGACTGAGCCAAATGGAGACGGGCATGCAGAACAGCGGACCCTGCACCCATGTGCATCTATCTATCTATCTAGTAAAATAAGTGAATTAAAATAGATCTTAAGCAAGTCTTTATCTTTTAATTCTATTTTAATGCTATTTATCTGTCTGTCTAATAAATTTATATATATATATATATATATATATATATATATATATATATATATATATAATTTTTTTTAAATAAATTATTTAATTATATAATTCAATTAATATTATATAATATATATATTTGTGCATAAAACTACATGTAAATATATATACAATTATTTTATTTATTCCTTATTTTTTTCTAACAAGGTGTAGACACCAGTAAATTTCAAGGTAAATATGCTTTATTATGGTTAATTTTGTCATGATAATATCTATTTACATGTTTATTACACTTGTTAATACCTTTCTGTGACTCAGAGCCTTTGCTTTGGAACTTAGTAAGTAAAGTGCGTTTTTCCAAACCATTAGTGTTGTCTGGATTTCCTGACATTTTCTCCCTCTCTCCATTAAGGCTTCACAGTTTTTGCCGAGGGGATTCCGAGGTCATGTTTCATAATTAATGGAGTTGTTCACTTTTTATCTCCAGGGATCCAGTTAATTATGCAGAGGAATGATTGTCTGCAGTCAGGTGCTTTGTCGTAGTTTTTATTTGAGATGACCGAGGCCGTCGCTTGAATTCACATGGTCCAGGGAACATTTTATGCAGTTGTCCTGCCCCCAGACAACGGCCCCAAAGATGACTGCTCAAGCTGTGACCACACAAGCTCAGTGTGATTAGAAATAGTTATCTTCTAAGAATATGAGAAAGAACAGCATGTGCAGACAACTCATAAAATTTGTGTAAAAGACAGAGATTGTGACCAAAAAAAACAAAAAAAAAGAGATTTAGAAGAGTCCCCATCTCTCTACATTGCACAGAGATTCCTAATAAACAGTGTGCATACCTGAAAGCATAAATTAGTTCATATTTGTAATGTTAATCAGGTTAATCACATTAAATGGCCAAACATAATCAGATTAATTCCAGATTGCATTGGTTGTTGTTTTCTTTTCTGTATTTTGTATTTTTTCAAACATCTTCAGACTAACATTTTCCATATTTAGCAAATTGGAGCATCACATAAAGATGTTCTTTGTTAAAGAGAATGCTCTCCTTCTTTAATAATCATTAAATCACTGCCTAGCTCGTGTTGGATTGTGTCAGTAGTGAAAGAACTGTCAGTCACAGTCAGCATGGAGCCGCCCATTTTATTGTTCAGAACAAAAACACTTCATTCTTAGACTATACAGTCTCCGGCTTTGTTTAGACAGGGAGCAAAAATTAGTTTTGTTTTTTTTGTGTGTGTGTGTGTCCAACTCAAATCTGTTCAGTTATTTGTAGTCTGAAAGGTTTTTTGTCATTTGGACTGTGATGTGCATATTACGCCATATACACTACAGTTCAAAAGTTTGGACTTGGTAGAATTTTTTTAATGTTTTTGAAAGAAGTCTCTTATGCGCTCAAAGGCTGCATTTATTGGATCAGAAATACAGTAAAAACAGTAATATTGTGAAATATCATTACTGTTTAAAATGAATATTTTCTATTTGAACACATTTATTTCTGTTATCCAAAGCTGAATTTTCAGCATCATTACAGTCTTCAGTATCACATGATCCTTCAGAAATCATTCTGATATCCTCATTTGTTGCTTAAGAAACATTTATCATTATCAATGTTACGTTTTTTTTTTTGTTTGTTTGTTTGTTTTTTTCAGAAACTGACTTTTTTTTTTTTGGATTCTTTGAATTCAAAGTTCTGAAGAACAGCATTTGTTTGAAATAGAAATATTTTGTAGCATTATTTACATTATTTGTAATATTACTGTCACTTTTGATCATTGGAATGTGTCCTTGCTGAATAAAAGTGTTATAAGATAATATAATGAATGATAATGAATGACAACAATTTTGTAGAAATAAACAGATCACAGGTTTGTCCTTTGTTTTGACACAGTCGGTTGACTTTGTCAAACATTGACTTTGACAACAAAACAGATTAATATGCAGTGTGAACAAAGCCTCTATGTTCATATAATAATGTAACATTACTACCATCAATGACAAATCATAGCTTGAACTTAAACAGACTTCTTGGGTCAAGGATAGCAACAGTTACATGTGAGAAATCTGAATATTTTCACAGTGCATTTTTTTTTTCTCAGAAATATTAATGATGTGAGCTGTACAAATAAAGCCATGTCAAGACTCTTTTAAACCCTCTTCCTCTGTAGATATGTGTAAAAATACCCCCTTGGTGATGATGGTGAAACACTGTTCTTTCAAGTGAGTCGGAACGATTGGGACTAACAAAACAGGACATTCCCAATCTGTCTCAGCCGTCTGTTTTCAGTTTGTAATATCGACAGTGCTTGATTGCCATAATGGCACACAAAACCAGAGTGAGGTTTTTAACTCACAGGGGAAGTGGCGTGCACCTTCTGTGAGCTCGGCAGTAGTAGCCACATCTAAGAGAGCCTTTGAAATTAAGAGATCATTTGTTTTTAATGAAACTTAGCAGTAGTTTTCCAAAATCACGCACACATTCGGCCCCAAATGTTAAAAAAAAGACCTTTTTGAATCCGAATTGTGTCTTTTAAAAAGGGCGATGGGGGTGAAATCGGCCTTCAATACCGATTTCAAGCGTGCCAGAGCCCTCGCACGCCAGGCATAAGAAAGTGATCATTCTAAATCATGGTAACAGCTCTCAATTAGCTTTTGCTCGTTGGAATGACATCAAATAACATGGCCTTCTTTTGGATGGTGCTGATGGGGTTGTAGACGTGAACTTCCTCACACCAGCACCTGGTTTGAGTTAAAGGCTGAATGTGTTATTATTAACATGAAAAACACTGTTTAGGAGCTGTAAGGAAAAATTACCCTTCTGGGGTCTCTAAAGTTTTATCAGCAACGTTTGTAGTGGGATTACATGTAATGAATAGCTAAATCTTTTTGTTTCAGAGTAATCAAAATGTATTTTATCACATTTGGACTGTTGAGACGCCTTTGTCTCATACTAATACTAATAGTATGCAGTTTTCTTATTCCTTAAAATACAGAAATTGTTTCAGCCATGGCCTAGCGTTTGGTGCCCATGTAGGCAGCACAGATTTGAATCTGACACAGAACATTTCCCATAGGTTCCTCCTCTGTCCACCCATTATTTCCTGTCCTCTTTTGATTATCTTGCCCAAAAAATGTTGAAAATGCTAAACTAATTGTTCAGTATGTATTTATGTTCTTGCGTTTGTTTGTTTTTACAGTGATGCTGCAACCGTTCGATTATGATCCGAATGAGAAAAGCAAACACAAGTTCATGGTACAGTCTCTGCTGGCCCCGCCTGACATGACCGACACTGAGGGAGTGGTGAGTACTGATCCATGCCACCTGCTTTCTCATGGCTTATGCTCGTTCACTTGTTCAGAAGCATTTCCTTTTGGTTGCATATGCTCCTTTTTTGGTAACACTGTGAAGCATGTATATGTAATGTATTATAAAACCATTGTTGATTTCCTAAAAGTCTTACACATAAGTGGTCCAAAATGTATTGTAGAACTGCTAAGTGAAAGTGAATTCATAAATATATTATTTTTATATATTTCTATATTATTTATTAATATTTTAAATTAACTTTTATTTTTGTTTATTTTTTTAGTATTTCTATTCAGCTTTAATTTATTTTCATTTGATATTTAATAATATTAGTATTTCAACTTTAACTTATTTTATTTTAGTTAGTTTCCAAAACAACATTTCTAATTTTTGTTTACATTTTTCATTTAATATTCATATTTTAATATATTTCTTTTTTTTTTTTCAGCTAACAAAAATAATTTTTAATAGTTTGTTAACAATAACAGCACTGGTCATAAAACAGTATTTTGCATTGTTTTAGTGTTTCAAGATATAAGCTTCATAGAGAGTGTGTGCTGCAGTGCCAGTGAGCAACAATATTATGATAACTTCCAGCATAGAGCAACAACATGGTGTGAGTTTGCTGTTCAAGTAATACAAACAGATGTCATATAACTCCAACGGTGTTTGACGGGGCCCAAGAGTATGATACAAATCTCATGTTCATAACTCTTTTGAAGCTTTCTGAATGACGCCCCAAATAGAGCATACTGAAAATGTGTGTGCATGTGCAGATGTAACGATAAATAGGTTATGAAAACGTCAGGAATGGAGAAGCGGAAAGAAAATGTAGAGCAGAGATCTGGCTACTTTTTCGCTGTCCTGAACTATTTCCGCTATTCCTGTTGATGGCTCTAAAGCTCAGCTCCAAAACAGAGCGAACTGCCTCACCGTCTGCAGTGTATTCCTTCTAGATATAACTACAATGAAACATCACAAGTGACTGATTTGAAACTCTCTCAGTGGGCAATTTAATACAACTAACATCCACAATTGGCATCAGTTTGCATTTGATATTTTCTATTTTCTAATAATACGCTGAAGTATGTTTTATTAGCTACATTTCTTTCGGGAAATCTTCATGACGGGAATGAGCCTAAAAATACTGTGTATGGATGCAGGTTTCTAGGGTTTGTAAACCGCTCATGAGGTGTTTATTTTGTGTATAATCATATGTATGCGTGTTTACATATGTTGTTCTTCTCTCATGCAGTGGAAGGACGCCAAGCCCGAGGATCTGATGGACTCCAAGCTGAGATGCGTCTTTGAGATGCCTGCTGAAAATGAGAAAACAGTGAGTGGATGGGTTTTCATGTTCTTCCTCATGTTAGCTCTGAGCTCTAGGCAGTTTGTGAAATGACAAAGACAGCAAGCATGACGCCCTCTCCTAAAACTAATAAGCAAAACAGATTCTTGGCTCTTTTCTGGATGCATTTGCTCATGAGTCTCGTATGTGTTTGTGTTTGTGTTTGTGTGTGTGTGTGTGAACCTGATTGTGGCCACAGCATGAAATGGAAAGCAATAAGATATCCTCCAGTCTCTCAAAGTCGGAATCATCCACATTGTCTATGAAGTCCATGGCCTCCAGTCTGGATGATGGAGAGGTGAAGAAGATCATGGAGGAATGTAAAAGACTGCAGACGGAGGTGCAGCGGCTACGAGAGGAGAACAAACAGATCAGGGTAAGCATGTTTGCTAACTGCATTCTCACAAATGTCAGCAGTAGTCATAAAACATCTTTTCTTTTTTTTTTAAACTCAAAATTCAATTGTACATAATGCATTTGTCAATTGTCAGAGAAATATTACATTATATACACTACAGTTTAGAAGTTTGGGGTTGGTAACGGTTTTTAATATTTCTGAAAGAAGTCTCTTAATGCTTAAACGGGCTGCATTTATTTAATCAAAAATAAAGTAATATCGTGGGGGAAAAAATCATTTTCTGTTTTAATATATTTGAAACAGTAATTTATTCCTGTGAAGCAAAGCTGAATTTTCCCACCATTACTCCAGGCTTCAGTGTCACATAATCTTTTGAATATGATGATTTGGTGCTTAAGAAACATTTCTTATTTTTATAAATGTTGAAAACAGTTGTGCCGCTTAATATTTTTGTGGAAACTAATTTTGGTGCATTTATTTTATAAAGCATTTATTTGAAATAGAAATCTTTATATTTTTATTTTAAATGTAACATAAACATAATAAATGTCTTTACTGTCAACATGAATTAATTTAATGCATCCTTGCTGAATAAAATTATTCATTTCTTGCAAAAAATAAATAAATCTGACCCCAACTTTTGAATGTTAGTGTATATAAGAACAGAATTGAATTTAGATTAAGTATAGTTCAAATAAAAAATGACTGGAAATAGAAATATTATATGTGAGTTTCTACACACAAATGCTTTTTGGTCAGTTCTTGTATGATCACTTAATTTACTAACTTGATTTTAGAGGCAATGAAAATGATCCTTAAATTACCAGTAGACTAAAACAAAATAAAAAGGTTGAAAGTGGCATCTAAGGGTGCACTTACTCTAAATGCTGTCTTAAATTTCATTACAGGAATTTTGTCTTATCTTAAAAGCTGTTATTATGCATTTTAATTGATTTTCTTCCTCTGATATTCGCTTAAAGGGGTCCTATTATGCTCTTTTACAAAGTCTTGATTTTGTTTTGTGGGTGTACTAGAACATGCTCTCATGCTTGGTGGTTCGAAAATCGCATTATTTTTCACATAATTTACATTATTACAATACCTTCCTCCCCAGCCTGGCACAAACGGTTCGATTAGTTCCGGGTTTGATGAAGGCCCGCCTTCCGAAAAACGAAATGTGTTGTGCTTTCCTGGGCTTGAACCTGGGCTTCCATACCACCTCAGCAGTGCCACAAATTGATCACCTCCATGCCACGCCGAATTGAGGCAGTAATTAAAGCAAAAGGAGCCCCTACCAAGTATTGAGTACATATACAGTTAATGAGCATACTTTCCAGAAGGCCAACAATTCACTAAAAATGTTTTTTTTATTGGTCTTATGAAGTATTCTAATTTGTTGAGATAGTGAATTGGTGGGTTTTTGTTAAATGTGAGCCAAAATCATCACAATTAAAAGAACCAAAGACTTAAACTACTCCAGTCTGTGTCCATTGAATTTATTTAATACACGAGTTTCACAATTTGAGTTGAATTACTGAAATAAATTAACTTTTCCACATTCTAATTTATTGAGATGCACCTGTATATCTGCCACCCTGCTCTCTAGGTATATACAATATATATAACTGCCATACTGATTGTCCAGTTGACCTTTGCACTCATTCCCATATTGTTTAAATTTGTAACAGCCACAGGATGTTGAACATACTGAGAGACGGAACTGAAGATAACCTGGCCTTACTCATCAGCGCTATGTGAAGCTGCAGCTGGGGACCATTATTGCTGCTTGTTTAATGAGATGAGCGCAGGGCCAAAAGCACTTTTCATAACTCTCCAGATTATTTCTGTCATCTAACTATCTTTATCTTTATCTCTCTCTCCACCTCTCCCCCCATATCCCCTCCCCAGCAGGAAGATGATGGTCTGCGGATGAGGAAGAGCACAGTAATGTCCGCTCCGCACTCATCTTCAGCGGTGAGAGTGAAGGAGGAGGGGCTGAGCACCAGGGTGATCGCTCTAATTGTGCTGTTTTTTGTTGTGGGTGTCATTGTAGGCAAGTTGGCCTTGTAAAATCCAAGAGGGGAGCACTACAAGCATGCATTGCGGATGAAACAAAAACAAAACAGACAAGTAACCAATGCAGAATTCGTTTAATCCGAATGCCATATCATTTGGGAAGTTTTGGATTAGCGAGGTGTGTAAAATTAATAAAGAGATCAAGGAATTTCATCATGTTATGTGCAAAGAAAAAAAAAAAGAAAGAATAATAATAATAATAATAATAATAATAATAATAATAATCTGACACAGCTCTTGCCTCAAAATTGTGAAATCATTCTGGCCCCTCTTCCTTAATCATTTCTGATGCAAGTTCAAATGGATAACAAATGTCATAGATTTTAACCACTAAAAATGTCGTGGGGATTTTCTAACACCAGATGTGCGATTGAGTTGTGGTAGAGTGAATGTTGTTTTATCACTTTTTTTTTTTTTTTTTCTCAGTGGGTCAGAAGCAAATTGAAACCGTGTACAAATGCTAAACGTCTTTGAAAAGTGTCACGTGCATTTAATTTATGCATACCCAAACATCCTGCATTAAAGCAGCAGTTCACTGATGTTCGACCTGTATATTTTCAATCACTGTCCAGGTAAATGATAAAACAAGCCTTCTAGTATCTTCCCCAGTCACACTGGTGTCAAAATAACATGAGTTTTAAATCTTCCATCCAGTTTCGTTCAGTCGGACTGATATGTTTGAGTACCAACAGGTACTATGATTCAACATATAGTTCCTCAGCAAATCAGATGATGTCACTAAATATCCACATTTTTGTAAAAAGTCATCACTGTTTCGCTTGTAGTCAGCTACCAATTGACGTTTAAATGCCAAAACCACCACTAAGTCTTATTTTGAAGTGGCTTGGGCGACACAATTTGACGTTAAGGTTATTTTTGGAATCCACACATCTTTAATTGACAGTGAGGAAATGGACTGTTAGTAACAGATATTTCAAACTCCTGTTACTGGGGAAGTGTTGGTGAAACCGTTTAACCGTTTCACCTACTCTTTTGCTCAAAAACCATTTGAAACAATATTTCTCTGTGAACTGCTGTGTATATCGGTAAGGCACAGAGCTGACGTCTCTGAAACCAACACTTCCGATGCAGCTTTGCACAAACCGAGTTCCCTGTCAGAATCAGAATAGATTTTTCACCTTTCTTTATTGTCGTTTTCTTTTGGTAAGGGAAATGTGCTTGAATGCATGGCTCTGTTGAGAGCAAAAAATACTTTATATTTTATTAAGCTGCTCCATAGGTGAAATGTCCTTTTCAGGCCCTTTTAGCACACCTCCGTTTCCATTCTGCTGCCTGTAGACCGGAGTTAATTTATTGATCAAGTCATTATATACAGTAATAGTGCAGCTGCTAAGCGTAACTTTTGATGCACCACGTACATGCAACTGGTTGAAGGTCTCTCTCCCTATGAACTTTCTATCTGAAAATGCCACGAGGAGAGTTTACCATCAGGTCCATAAACACTGACTCCCTCTCACTTTACCCTCCAAAAAAAAACAAAAAAGTAGTTAAAGGTATAGTTAACCCAAACATAACATTTTGTCATAATGTTCACGTTGTTCCTGCTCTTTTTGTGAAGCACAGAAGGAGATGTTAGGAAGAGCTGCTCTATTTCCATACGAAGGAAAGTAGATGGTGATTTATGCTGCGAAGCATGAAAAAGCACCATACAGGGATATGAAGCCATATGAATAGCTTTGTGTTTGCATTTGGCATATAATATGATATTTATTTTGCAAATGATATCCTATGATAGCATACTGTTTGAAATTATACATTGAGATTTGAGAGCTCCAATGTAAGGTTATCAGTGAAAAAAGTTTACACATTTGGTCTGTCGTCCACATAAAGCTATCGTATGGCTTTGGCATATAGTGCACAAGTTGTTTGGATCACATTTATGGTGTTTTTTTTTTTTTATTTCTTTTTGGACCTTTTAAGGATAAATCCCCATTCACTTTAATGGAAAAGAGCAGCTTGGACATTCTGCGTAGCATCTTCTTTTGGGTTTCATGGAAAGAAAATAATAAAATGAAGTCGGAACGTGACGGGGAGAAAATGTTGATTTTTGAGCCAACTGTTCCCTTAAAAACTGACACGTGTGAGTATTGTAACCTGTATTTTAGCCATGCCAAGCCTACACCTCATTTCCAGATAAATGCATGGCTTCGATATGCCTTGTCGGTGGTCTGAAATGTACACAACACTGGTTTATCTCGCAGCGTAAGGCTTTAAAAAAAACACTCCTGACATTTCTGCACTGTTTTCCTGAGCCCTCTGTTTCTTTGCTGTCCTCTGATGTTAATTTAGTCGTTTTGTTTGGATTTAATTTATGAATAAAGCTTTTATTGCACAGAACCGTTTATATTAAAAATGCACTACATATAAAGAATGTTATCTTCCCATGCACAATGGTCTGATCTTTGTGAAATAACCGAAATGACATCAGAAAAGAGACTCTTCCTACAGGGGACCATTTTTTGACCTGATATGTATTTGTGTCATAGTTTGGTGTTGTGGGGGGTGTCTTTTTCTTTAATGTTTCTCTTCTGCCCCCCTCCTTGAGAAGCTTTTGTTTCAGTTGATCATCTTTGGCTGATATTGGATTTTTAAGAACAGAGGAGCTTACGATATTGTCAAACGGCAAAACTTTGCTTTGTAAGTAACTTTAGGAGATGTTCAGGGTATAGTGATTTTTTTGGACTGTGGTTTATGTATAGTTCACCAAGGAGTATGATTGCCATGGAGAGGGAGGGATTTGGGGGCCTATCAGCCAATCAGCTGGCACGTAATTATATCTAAACCTTATTATAGTGCCCCAAACCTTCACATATGATGTAAACATGAAGGTGACTGTTTTGTATGTATATAAATAAATAAATAATGAGTCTAAGATGAAAATTAAGGTTGATATTCCTAGTCAAGTAGTCTATAATGGTATATAAAAAACCCAACTTTGTTGGACTATGTAGCATCTTAATAAATTAAATCAATAAAGCCCCAGACCAAAACTTCTTGTGATGTTCATTCTTTTGTCTAGTTTCCATTGTCCACTTAAAGGAATAGTTCACCCAAAAATAAAAACTTGCTGAAAATGTACTCTTTTTACTCTCAGGCCATCCAAGATGTAAATGAGTTTGTTTCTTCATAAAACAGATTTGGAGAAATGTAGCATTGCGTCACTTGCTCTCCAGTGGATCCTCAGCAGTGAATAGGTGCCGTCAGCATGAGAGCTGCTTTTAAAGCCTGTCTATAGTTGGACGTACTGTTTTTCCACGCAATTCTAAAAACTTCCAAGTTAGTTTTTCTCCATTTGCACTCAAGATTATGAGTTTCTTTCTTGAGAGAATGGGTATTACTGTTGTACCGTGGCACAGTATTCTTCTCTAACCTTTTTCAATTTGACGGGGGCAACAGCTTCTAATGTATTAGAGAAGATAGTGCCCATGTTGCTAGTCATTTTGTCTAGTTCATGTGTATTTATGGGTACACAGAGCAGTTGAGATAAATCAGGCAGGTTATTTCTGAATCTATCTTTAGTGGTTGGAAAAATAGTTCTGCCCAGATGATAACGAGGAGCTATATAGTTAATATCAGTAATACTCAGCATGCACAATACAAGGAAATGGTCAGTAACATCATCACTTTGGGGTATGATATCTATGTCAGTAAGATCAATTCCATGCGATTATAATTAAATCTAGCATATGATTAAAACGATGAGTGGGTCCGGTGACGTTTTGCTTGACTCCAAAAGAGTATATTGGGTCAGTAAACGCAAGTCCTAACGCATCATTTGTATTATTGATGTGATCGTTAAAATCTCCGACAATTAGCGCTTTATCAACATTAACCAATAGGTCTGAGAGGAAATCTGCAAATTCTTTTAGGAAATCTGTATATGGCCCTGGCGGTCCATACACAGTAGCCAGAGCAAAAGATAGGAGAGATTTCTTTTGCATATCTGACAGTGTAACATTAAGCAGAAGTAATTCAAATGAGTTAAACCTGTATCTTGTTTTCTGGGTAACATTGAGAATATCACTATATATTGTTGCAACACCGCCGCCATGACCAATCTGACGGGGCTCATGCTTATAACAGTAGCTTGGTGGAGTAGACTCATTCAGACTAATATAGTCATTTGGTTTGAGCCAGGTTTCAGTCAAGCAGAGCACATCAAAACTATTATCTGTGATCATTTCATTTACAATAACTGCTTTGGGTGCGCGTGATCTAATGTTTAGGAGCCCAAGCTTTTTAATGGATATTTTGTTTTGTTTATTACGAACACAGACTGAATTATTGTGATGTATTTATCAGCTGTTTGGACTCTTATTCTAACGGCACCCATTCACTGCAGAGGATCCATTGGTGAGGAAGTGATGTAATGCTACATTTCTCCAAATCTGTTACCATGCAGAAACAAACTCATCTAGATTTTTATATAAATTTTCAGCCAATTTTAATTTTTGGCTGAACTATTCCTACATTTTTCAGTGTATTGTGACTTATGTGCTTGATGTATGTTTTTATGTTGTTAATTTGTTTTAGTAGTGACAACAAATGATGGATAATATGCCTGTCAGTGGACTTTTTGTTCCTGAGATTTCTGTGTCAACTGCATTGTAAGAAAGTCTTCATATGACTTGAGAGATTGCACACTTTACCTTTTAAGAGTTTTAGTTTTCACTTTCTCAAACATTACAGCTGTGGTTAAAAACTTATAAACCTGTATTATAGACCTGTGATGTCAGATCTACCACATTGCTTCTAATGTTAGCTTACCCACAAGTAGACATGTTCAAGTTACAGAAAATGATAGGACATCTGCACAAATGTATACATAACTTGCAAAAAATAATGTAAAAAAAGAGTTAGGAAGTCTGTTCCAGCTAGCTTACTACGCTTATTTGGATTTTACACATTTGACATTGTGGGATTGTGGACCTCAGTTTGGTCTTTTCTATAAAATTCATGATGCCCCCTGATTCTTTATATTAAATTTTGAAGTACAGACCAGCATCTGCTCTGTACTTAAACAGAAACATTTTAGTACAATTAAGTATTTTTATTGATTCAATAATGCAATACCAAGAACATTTAGAGACATATAACAAAGACATTCAAATAAATTGCATCAATGCATGAATGACTGCGTTTTTTTAAGTTATAAACTATTAGTTCAATTAAGTGTTTTTAAATTGCACTTTTTTGTGCATTTGTTGTAAATAACCCAAATTTTACAATAAAAATTAAACCCTGTTGTTTTTGAAGTTTACTTGGGAGTTTATAACTAAATGGTGATTGGTTGATTTGTTTTTGTTTTTTGTTTTTTTGTTGTTGTATTTTAATTCCCTTTCAAGTACAACTTGCTTTCTATGCAGGTAAAGAGTATTTACGGCATCTGACAAAGCAGAACAGTAAACGCCTTTTTGTTTGGTTGATGACCTGCTGTGAACTTTAAAACAATATAGTTGGACTAGACATGAACGGAATGAGGTCAGTCTTAGCAAAAATTTGCCCTGGTTTTTCACAAGGATGTAATTTGATCCATTATAGGACCTCACACTTATACTTTGAAAACAGAAGAAACCTTATAGATATGTAATGTCTTTTAATAATTCCTCTTGTCAGTGGTTTAGCCAGAGGGTCTAGCTGATGCTGAGATTTTATTAGACAGCTGTAGCTCATATACTGAACTGTACAGCCTTGTAATGGATGTTTCAAATGGAGCTTGTGAGTGGAGGTCTGTAGTCAAGAATATAAGAGGGCAAATATAGCCCTGACGTAACTCTTCTTTGTGAGTATTAATGAATTGAGGCTGTTACTGTACTCTGGAAGACTTTTATGAAGCAACCTGCTTGTACCAGCGCGGTCTCAAGAGGTAGTATCGTTTTGTGGGATGAAATCAGTTTTATGATAGTTTGGAAAGACTACCATCAAATAATGACTCGTATAAATAGTGCAAATGCTTACCATGTGTGAAGAATACTTTTGTAATGAAATACAATAACACTTTTTTTAAGCATCTCTGCTACATCTGAAGCAATGTCAGTTGTCTGGCCGACCGAGGGGATTTTTCGCCGCTAAGTATGAAATGTTATCTTTGTACTTTTATAATTTTTGCATCGAAGGCTGGATTTCATCAGTCTAAGAAGTTGGTTCACATTGTTTCCTTACTAGGGAATTATTATGACAAGCCCACAAAGATTCTGAGGTTTGGACGCATGGATTTTCTGAAGGAAAATGTCTTTCTTTGGCATTGTTATTGTACCTTTTTTATTATTGTTTGCCAGCCAGAAACATGTTCTTCTGCTTATGCATGATTGCAAAATGCAAACTTACCGCCATATACGGTTCACTCCACCCCAGTGGACTGTTAGTGTCAAGTCTAGTTGATTTGATTCTTTGGTTCATGTTTTTCAGAACTTGTTGCTATTGTTGGACTATATGGCAAAATTGTCTTTATCTGCATATATACACATACATATATGCACACACACACACACATTAATTCCTTATTTTAAATTAACCATCAAGTGGCAAATCAACACAAAAAATTATCTGTTTTTTAAACGTAAACAAAAACGGCCTTATCGAATATTATTACTGAGCTGCATAGTCTCAAAAATATGCTAAATTAATATGATGTACAGCACTATTCAAATGTTTGGGATTGATAAGACTTTAAAAAATGTATTTTAATTAAGTTTCTTATACTCACCAATGCTGCATTGATTTGATCAAAAAAGTTATTATTATTGCAGTTTAAAAGAACTGTTTACTATTTTAATATTTTTAAATGTAATTTATTCTTGTGATGCAAAGCTGAATTTTCAGCATCATTATTCCAGTCTCCAGTGTTATGTGATCCTTCAGAAATCATTTTAATATGGTGATTTGCTGCTCAAGAAACATTTCCTATTATTATTAATGTTAAAAAACAGTTGTTGCTTCATATTTTGTGTGGAACCTGTGATACTTTTTTCAGTATTCTTTCATGAATAGAAAGTTCAAAATAACATCATTTATTTAAAATAGAAATTTTGTAACATTATAAATGTCTTTGGTTTCATTTTTGATCAATGTAATGCCTCTTTCCTAAATAACAATACTACTTTCCTTCAAAAAAAATCTGTGAAATCCCAAACAGTGAACAGTAGTGTACCTGCTATAAAAAACTTGAATTTTACTTTTATTTTGACTTTATAGAGTTTCAAAACGTCTCTTGGTTTCATGCTCTCAGCAGCCAGTAATTCCCCACACGGTGCACTTTCCAAGTTCTTTCCACCTCTTTGGAAGTGAATTTAACAGTCTGGGTCGTGTTTTTGTTCACCTTGCATAGTTTTGTTTGCGGTTTTTGAGGATGTCACGCTATTCTACCAGTGGCAGATGCATGCATCCTTTGATGTCAACAACAAAAGACATGTTTAAAACTTGATAAGCCGGTTTATTTTGTCATCCTGACTCAGCCCGACCCACTAGTTTAGAACGGCGGCTCTGGTGTGTTGTTTCTGATCACAAGAGCCAATGATCAAAGCCGCCCATCCCATTAGCAATAATAATTGGAGCAGTAGAGCAGAGCGCAAAGACATTGTAACTAGGACACAGTCATGCTGTTATGCTTCGTAACTTTTCATTGAACAGTGCAAAATAGGCCTTGTGTTAAATCTTTTTATAGATTCTTTTGACAAGCAAGAAGCGTGATTACAAGCCAAAGGCTTTTTTGCAATATGATCTTCCAACAGTTGGCTTTTATTAGTTTAACTGTAACCACAGAAAGACCTCTGAAAATTGTCACTTATTTTTAATCAGTTTTGCTGGACTTCTAGAGTTAGCTAGGATTCATCTGCTGTTATTGGCGAGCTCACTGTATGCGACTGTCAGCATGGTGACTTGTTCTCCCGCTCTCTGTTTATTATTTCCAAATTCCCAACCTTCGGGACTCTTGTTACAACCAGAAAGCATTACCTCATGGCACCCAGCGCCACCGTCACAGACACGATTTAATACGAACAATCTGCTGCCTTTTGGATGTGACTCGCTGACTCGTTTTGCCCTCCACGCTCTCTTCCGTTACATCCCTCGGCCAGCGACCATTATTTCATTACTTTTAACAGAAAAACCACAAACGCCATCGTTTCATGATTCCAAAGGAGTTGTTTCACAGGAATAAGCCAACAGATGGTTTTAATGACGCAGTTCTATAAGATAAGTAAAAAGAAATCGAGTAGAAAGCGGAAGTCTCTTGAGTATTTTGGGTAATGGCTGGCCATATGACATTGCTTATTAAGGCTAAACATTTCAAAATTAAGGGTTATTCCAATTTTGTTTCATTTTTTACTGTTAGGTTTGAACTCTGGGTTCGGCTGTTGTCTGGTAAGTGTAAATGCTGAGAACATCTGTGATTAATAAGACAAGACTTTATACGATTGTCATTGTTGCATACAAGCAGTTTTTTCCCCCCACATAACGCAACAGCACATTTTTTCAGTGACTTTGTTCTGTAAGTATTCATGCCATTCATTTTCTCCATAGGGACTTTTTAATTGTTACAAGCCATAAAACAAACCACCCACCCATGGATAATCATCAGTTTTTTTTTTTTTTTTATGATTCATCTTGATTTTTGAAGCCAAAGAAATTTGGAAATAGGAAAAAAATATATATTTTAAGAGAGAATAAAAATGTTAAACCCAAGAAATCTTGCGAATAATGTTATTGGTGGTCTGTTTAGGATCATGGGTAATGTAGTTATTTACAAAATAATGTGGCTTTTACATAAGCATATATCATCACTTCAGCACAGGATCTTTAAAGGTTCACATTATTGCTATAAAATCGCTTTCTCAATGGAGAAAAAAATGGGATTTTGCTGTATACCATATCTGAACATGGCTATGAACATATGCATGATTTCATATCATATGAGTGCCTAGCGTCTCTGATTATTTCATAATTGATGCATTCATGCTTATGCATTTTATTAAAGATTTCCTTATATAAATGGTAACTATAGTTTCTAAAAAAAAAAAAAAAAAAACACTGCAGCAATTGTTTCTAAACCATATAAACAAATATGGTATTTCTCTCTTTTTTTATATCCTATATTTATTTATAATTTTATTTTTTACCCAAACTATGGCTACTATGGTAGATTGTTTTGTAAGGGTTGTGTCAAAACTATAACAATCAATATCATGCATTTTTATGTTTGACAGATTCATTTGGACATCTGAATTTTTTTTACTTCTAAAGATTGCCTCCAGAACAAGGAATCACTCCACTCTGTAAAAACAGAAAATTGCACGCTCTGCTAAACTAAGACTGAATGAGTTGAACACTTCCTGTTCTTCCAAATAAACAGAGGGAGTGAATTGTACGCAGAGTTCTGAGAAATTACGCTTCAGATATTGGCGAGTGCAAGCATAATGTGGAAGCCATATGACCGCTCCGTTCAAATGTCTTGCACATGTATTCAACATTGGATGTGAATTCAACCATTGTGTAAGAGCTCACCAAATGTGCTTAGTCACACACGATAAGTTTTGTACTACATATATAGATAAGTTAATAGAGAATCAGTGTTCAAAAAAGCATCCATGGAGTTTCTTATCAAAATTACTTTAATGGTAGCAATAAATATGTTCACCCTCACCATTATTCGAATATTAAAGCTACATACAATTTATTAGATGGCAAAAATGAGCTACGTCTCCTTGTCTTGAAGACAACAGCCTAATATTGAATGAATACAGGGTAGTTTATGTTGAATGTAGTCCATATACTGTATGCACTTCAGATCAAATAATTACAACATAAAAGTTTAGAAAAATGGGCATTTTTACTTCCAACATGTTGGATTGTTTTTTTGGAAATCTTTATTTATTCCCAGTCGAAAGGGAATCTGAATGTCCATCTGTATCTCCCATATCTTTGATTTTAAAGCTGAAGAATTGCAAACGTAATGATTGTTTTCAAACAGGTTCCTTGAACAACTTCCGTCTCCCATTGGTCGGACAAACAGATAGTCCCGCCCCAAACTCACACCATTGGTTGTACGCTGGTAAGTATTTAAAGTACTTGACCTTTAACTGTTCATCTTGCTGGAATGTTGGCAAATATATTTTCTACAGAACAATCAGGTATTGAATAGATATCCATGTAGCATTCCTCTGGAGTTCATATGAAACAATGCTCCAAATGACAGACATCAAAAATTAATGTTGATATACTATATAATAAAAAGAGGTTTCTATGTAGCACTTCTAAATTTTGCTTTATGAAAAAGTGTCATATTTCAGAGCGTTTGCAGCAAGCGTTTTGTTATAGCACCAAAGAGAACAATCCTCCTCCAGTCTATCAGATTGTACAATGCCCATAACAAATGGGTCAGAATTTGATCAGTGAACGTGAATGGCATGTCATATTTTAGAAAAGATAAATATTCCAGCACCATGCATTTAGAACGGACAGCAGAATCAATGAAGAATGCAGTGCATTAGCAGAGCTTATCTTGGGTCCCGTTGAATGATCACTGTAGGAACTGTAGCGTGGCTCCACCCCAATCCTTGTGCTGCATTGCACCATTGGTGTCTGAAAGGACGTTGGCCTTTTTGCAGGTCGATCCGGGCTGGATCCATCCGTGGGCCTTTCCCCATTGAACAACAGGGGGTGCCCTTTATGATCCACCCCCATCTTAAACAGCTCATACTCTTTGTGTGGAAGTCGTATCCCCAATACATCGCAACCATTTGTCCAGGTTATATCTTGCTCAACGCCCGTCTCCCACCCGCCCGGTTGCCCACATCTCCCATTTTGCGTTGAATTCAATTCCCATAGCAGTGGTTGGTCATACACAATCACTTTTGCTCGTGTCACCTTGAAGACGAGCTCGTTGGCCCCACGTACTTTAGCGGACTGTCCCACTTTAGCATAATGACCTGATGCCAGTAGTGTAAAGCTGGGCTGGCGGCACATTGGGTCGGAGTAATGTTGGTAGGTGCCCTCCCAAGTGCGTTGCTCCTCGTTGAAAACAAAAAGGCGGGTGAGGAAGAGGACGGCTGGATGGGACTCACAGCGTTGACTCACCCAGTTTCCATTTAGATCCAGAGGGATGGAAGGGGTTTGAGGAAGGATGGGTGGATGCTGTTCAGAGGCTCGGAATACCAGGGCACACACTGGGCATGGGTGGATGTGGTGCTGAGAGTAAAAACATGGATATTGTTAATTTTATAATAATAGTGTTCAAAGGATTGGTGTCTGTTTTTATTTTATTTTTATTAAGAAATTACTACTTTGATTCAGCAAGGACATATTAAATTGTTTAAAAATGACAGAAAAGACATTTAGAATGTTACGAAAAAATTCAAATAAATGCTGTTCTTTTGAACTTTCTATACATCAAAGAATACTGGAAAAAGTATCATTTTCCACAAACATTTTAAGAAAGAAATTGAACATTATAATAATCTAAATAACCTTTTTTCACTATAAAGAACCTTTTGTGGAATGGATTTTTTTCTCACACTTAAAAATAAACATTCTTTATTGGCATCTGTGGTTCCAAAAAGAAACTTTTAACATCTGTAGAACCATTCAATTTCACAAAAGGTTCTTTAGTGGAAAAAGTTTTTAAGTTTTTAAAAACTGTTCACTAAAAGGTTCTTTGAGGAACCAAAAATGGTTGTTCTCACTCTTAAAAATAAAGGTTTTTTTTATTGGCGTTGATGGTTCCATGAAGAACCTTGAACATCCATGGAACTTTTCAAATGCAGAAAAGTTTCTTTATAATCAAACAAGATTCTTTAGATTTTTAAAATGTTCTTCAAAATGGTGCATTTAAGAACTGTTCACTGAAAGATTCTTTGGGGAACCAAAAATGGTTCTTCTATAGCATCACTGCAAAAACACCCTTTTGCATGCATGGATGATAAAAGTTCTTCATGGAACCATAGATGCAAATAAAGAAACTTTTCTTTTAGGAACACAACGGAACCAACTAATTAAGATCTTCAGTAGCACTCAATAATTACAGACAGGTGTATTTGATCAGGGTTGGAACTGTACTCTGCAGGTATGTAGATTTTCAGGAACAGGACTGTGCACCCCTGTTCTATGGCATTGCTTCAAAAAAAAACCCTTTTAGAGCCTTTTTAACAGTGTAGTCATTGAATATGGTCAGCATTTCATCTGAGCAGTCCTAAGCAGTTTTTAAGCAAAACATAAAAAATGGCAATCTTAACTCTCACCATAGCATTCTGCAGAGGCTCCTGGTAACCATTTGGTCTATGGTGCACCCTTTCATTCCAGTCTGTGTGCACGTCCCCTAAGAGCAGCTCCTGAGCCGGCCTGCTGTGAGGATGGTGATGGGTCTCCACCCGCAGCAACTCCAGTTCCATCATGGAGAACCCAAGAGCACCCAGACAGTCTTTCTCTGCTTTGGCATTGAAGAGTTCATAGAAGCGATGAGGCACCAGGTGTCCTCCAGCTTTGAGCCCCAGGCATGAAGAGGGCAGGCGGGTAGAGAGATGATGAATGGCCTTCTGGCTGTGAATGACCATTCCTACTTTATGGAGGTAGTGCTCTGCCTCAGTGGCTCCACGGGTGATCCACGAGGCCTGGCGTAGCCGCAGTTTACCCTTGATCACAAGAGAGTAGGTTGGGATGTGGCACTCGCTGTCAGAGTAATAGTGCTGGAGGGCCCTGAAGAGACGTGTGGGGCTTTGGTAAAATGTGTAGGATCGAGTGAGGAATTCTGGGCCGGGTCGCACTTCGCATCTGAGGGGAAATAAACAATATTTAAAGTCAAAAAGTTAGTTATGGCAATTACAAACCATTTTAATTGCATAATATGATGCAGTTTCAAGTGAAGGATATTCAATGAGACAAAGTGACTGAACTGCTTTAAATGACACTTGGCTTGTTGCTTCACAGGCTTCAGTTTTAGAGTAGGTTTCTCAACACTGATAATATGCACTGACAAATCATTCACAGTAAGACCAGGATTGTGCGATAATTGGGTCAAATCTGAATTCATGTTGACTTTAAAAGTAGAAAAGTGTTTCTAGTGGTCTTACCTGCTTGACACCCAGTGGCCCTCCAGTTTGGGTGGTATGGTGGCTGTGACTCTTGCTTCGTTCTGTAGATGGTGTAGCTGAGTCTGGCACTGTGGCTCCCAAAAGAGTCTCGTGCTGAGGTTAGCATGGGGTACGAGCGGGGCGGTGGGCACTTCCCATAGCTTACTGCCCCTCACACACAAAACTGAGGAGAGATAGGGAAGTTATCATTCTCTATGTGTGTTAATGTGGACATTGCATTGTTATATCTGCCTGAGTGCAAGCTTAGTTTATATCAAAGAGTGGTTTAGGTTTTGGCAAGTTATTAATGTTGCTATGGGGCTTAAAAGATTAGTTCACCCAAAAATTAAACTTTGCTGAAAATTTGCTCACCCTCAGGTCATCCAAGATGTAGTATGTTTCTTCACTGGAACAGATTTGGAGAAATCTAGCATCATACCACTTGCTCAACATGGGATCCTCTGCAGTGAATGGGTGCCGTCAGAATGAGAGTCCAAACAGCTGATAAAATCACAATAATCCATGATAATGGACTTCAGTCCATCAATTAACATTTTGTAAAGAGAAAAGCTGCATGTTTGTAAGAAACAAATCCATCATTAAGGTGTTTAACTTTAAACCATTGCTTCTGGCCAAAATATGAGTCCATAACTGTTAATAATGTGTCTTCCAGTGGGAAAAGTCCATCCCCTGTTGTCCTCTCACATCAAAAAACACAGACATATTTGATTACAACTATTTTGGACTATCTTGTTAATCTGTGCATATTTCTCTCCTGATTCAGATAAGATGACACATTCGCTGGAGAAAGCAATATTATGGATAGAGGACATTTTAGCCAGAAGCAACGGTTTAAAGTTAAAAAAACAAAAACAAATGATGAATATTTTTATTACAAACACAACTTTTCACTTCACAAGATGTTAACTGATGGACTGGAGTGGTGTGGATTACTTGTTAATTATTGTGATGTTTTTATCAGCTATTTGGACTCTCATTCTGACGGCACCCATTCACTGCAGAGGATCCACTGGTGAGCAAGTGATGTAATGCTAAATTTCTCCAAATTAGTTCAGATAAAAAAACAAACTCATCTACATCTTGGATGGCCTGAGGGTGAATATATTTTCAGCAAATTTTCATTTTTGGGTGAACTGTATCATTGTACTGAAAAAAGAAAAGTATTTAAAGTATAAAGATATTTTAAATCTTGTTAAAACTTAAAAAGTTTCTATATGTTAATGTTTTTAATAAAAATATTTCCTTAAATTGTAGTCCCAATTAACAGTTTATGTGTATTGTTGTTGCTTGTAAGAGTTGCCAATATATTAAATCCAAAGGGCTTCATTGAAATCGTTCCAGAAGGTCTACGTTTGCAATAATGTGCTGATCTCTTTTCATGACTCGGACACCACATTTCCGAATAAATTAAACCTTTAAAAACCTCAGACATTTCAAAAAGCTTTGGTACCTCCAGCAATAAAAAAAAAAAATAAAAAATAAAAAAAAAAAAAACTCCAAGAGGAGCATTTTCACTTCATGGTCTTTTACGGTCCATAAACAGGATTTTGCTGAACTGGAAGTGGTTGAAGGATTTTGCATTTCTGTAATTTTCCATGTAATGAAACGTGATGAGGTCTATTAGAGCCATATATAGATCCCAAACCGGCTTTGACCACGATTTGTGGTGAGGGGCGGGAGGCCAGAGGTTTGGCATGTCACTTCAATCAGACACCATCTTCAAGGGAATGGGAAGGGATATGTGGCACTGGCCAATGAAAACAACAATTTTTGACAATTTTTTTTAAACAGACAGAAAAGCAAACATGGTCCCAACTCATGAGGAGTGAGATTTGTCATCATAGCACTGGGCATTTTTGTTTGATCGGTAAATCTCCTTGCCATTGGCCTCACCACAGAGCTGTCCTTGAGTAAGAATATTATAGATATATGGTGTAGTAAACCTCATTAGCAGAGGGAGAACTTTAGGAAGTTGCATGCCGAGAAGTGCTTCACTATACATGGTCACAAAAACATGAGCTCTTCTATCAAACTTGCTCCAAGAAGGGTGGAAAGGAGAAAAATAGCTTTATTTGTGACTTCATTTACACTTGTGCCAAATGTCAAATAATTATTCCAAATAGAAACAGGTTGAATAACATGTCCAAGTCACATTTCACCCTGAAATTGAAATAAAATGAAGCCTATTTTAGGACAATTAAGATTGTGACAGTACTGTGACAGTTTATTTTCATAACAGTTAAGCAAATTCCCTTGCAAAACTCTGGAAATACTTTAATTATGAATTAGAGGTGTGAGGTTTTTATTTAATTTTAAAGTGAAAATATTTAAAAATAAATAATTTCAATATACACTACCATTCAAAAGGGAGAGAGTATTTTTTCAAATGTTTTCGAAAAGTAGTCTCTTACACTCACCAAAGCTGCATTTATTTGATTAAAAAAAACAAAAAAAAAAAAACAATAAAAACAGTAATATTGTGGAAAATTAAAAATAATCCTGTAAGGTAAAGCTGAATTTTCAGCATCATTACTGCAGTCTTCAGTGTCAAGTGGTTCTTCAGAAATCATTCTAATATGCTGATTTGCTGCTTAAGAAGCATTTCTTATTATTATCAGTATTGAACACAGTTATGCTGCTTATTATTTTTGTGGAAACCATGATATGATTTTAAGGATTCTTTAATGAGTAATTCAATAGAACAGCATTTATTCAAAATAGACATTTGAACATTATAAATGTCTTTACTGTCACTTTTGAGCAATTAAATGTATCCTTGCTGAATAAAAGTAGCCTATTAATTTCTTCTAAATAAATAAATTAGCCTAAATTAAATCTTGCTGACCCCTTAATGGCCCACTTTTGAATGGTATAGGTAGTGTTATGTGTGTTTGTTCTCTGTTCTTTTTATCTGAGGTAAAATATAAATTGTACAAATATAAAATCAACATTGTCACCATGTAGTTCATAGTTTAAAAGTTTATTGATCAGTTCAATGGAACTTATAATCAGATAAAAGTGAAGCACTAAACAGAAAAGCCTTTATTCCCATTTGTTAACTAGCCCTAAAATTTCTCTGATTGCATAATTACAGAGCATTTACTGAGCATGTCAGGCTGGGTCAAGTTGTTTGCCCTAAAGAAGGGTAATATTTCTTCATGCTGTTTGGGAGGGATCCAGGCTCTGCTTTTTAAATGGTACTGCACGTGGATCACTTGGACATCACACACTTCAGAGTAAAGAGAGCTTCTAGGCGTTTCACACTTGAAATTGTAACCCAGGGTCATTTTTTTCAGATTATAGGTTTTCCATTTTTCAAATTTTAATACTTTACTATGGACAGTCAGATTTCAACTAACAGTGTAAGTTTCTAAAATATTATTTGCGTTTGCCGCTGTTTGACCATTTCAACTGTTGCTCAGAGCTCAGAGCTCATGAATATTTAATGAGGCAGGCACTGTTTAGTTTTTTTTGATTGGTTGCCTGTTACAAAACCTCTGGAGCAGCGCTTCATAAACTCGGGTGAAAAGCCGCGGTTATTCCATTTAAAAATTAAAAGTGCTCAACCTGTTTGTAAACGTGACGTTTACACGTTTTAAAAGCCTATACTCGCCGAAAGTTATTGTACTGTTCGTTAGTATTTTTCGTATTACACTCCTGCTCATTTGCATATAGTTGAACCTTGTTGTAACGCTAACGGTCGCTAATGTCGCAAACATCACCCATTCTTGAAAATGACTGCCTTTGGATCACTTTTCACGGTGAGTTATTAACTGTATGTATGTAAGCGTGAGTGTGTGTGTGTGTGTGTGTGTGTGTGAGAGAGAGAAAGAGAGAGAAACGCCCCTTTAGTGGTTGTATTGAATAATACGACTAGCTTTCAGTGTAGACATGGTGTAAATTTTGTGAGGATTTCACTGCGAGATCCTATCTATGTTATAATCTCACTCTCTCTCTTCCTCTTATCTTTCTATCTCCCATTTACTGTAAATATGGCACAGAAGCGCCCGTGTGTCCCAGTCAAAGCGGCAGTGCATGATATTGAGCAGCAGAGGGCGCTGTGGTAGAATGTGTGTGTGGTCTCTTTGCTTACAGGCAATTCCCTTTAGTGTGAGCCAAAGTAAACTACCTGTCCTAATATTCCAGCCATTCAACACCCCCAGACACACACACACTGGAGACATTGATTTATAGAAGAAGTGAGGCTAGCAAAAGTACCTCCGTCGGTTTCATGTATTTGTTTTTATTTGTCATTTCAATTTGGACAGCTTCTCTCTCACCCCTAATGCGTCATTTCTGAAGAGTGGCCGGAAATAAAATATCCCCTTTCCTCTCTAACTCTATTCCTCCTGCCATTTGCTGTTGCCTATTTAATATAATGTGAATGAAAATGAGACTGTGAAAGACACAAGTTCAATTTTCCTTCAATAAAACATTAAACATGTTATTCCAGAGGACAAAATAGTTAAAAGTCCAAAATATTGAAGAGAATGTATGTATGGCCTCATTTTCATTCATGTCTGTCCAGTGGTATTTTAATATCAGTGATATATTATATATATATATTTATTTATTTATATATTTATTTATTTAATATTTAGTTGTTGTTTTTTTCAGTTTTCATTTTAAATTTCATCAATTCTAAACCTTATTTTTTATATTTTCTGTTTTCATTTTAATTGTAGTTAGTTTTAGTAATTTTGTTGTGTTTGTCATTTTTATTTTTTCTTTCAAAAAGCATGCCTGTGTAGTTTTTATCAAGTTTTAGTTTATAGTTTTAATTTATTTAGTACTTCAGCTTAATCAAAATGAAAATGAGAAGTTACATAAATCACTTAAAAAGTGAAAATGCTTCTATTTTGCATTCTTTTTCATTTAATACATTTTTAGAGTAATTGTTTGAAAAGTTAAATCAAAAAATTATATTTACTAATTATATTATTACAATTAATACTAGTTGAGTATTAATTAATGCTAATAGTTTCACATTTTTTATTGTATTTTAGCCACGTGTATAGTATTTTACTTTAATAGCAACGTGCACTCAAGCTACAAAAAAATTATCAGAATGTTAAAACTTTTCTTCATTTTACATCATCAAATCCTAAACCTTCATATATTTCCATGTTTGAATGAAAAAAAAATCTGAACTAAAATTATTTTGGAATATACTGTATATGTCATAATATATGAATATAGTACTGATTCAGAACCACTGCATGTAATATCAAAACATCATAGTATCACCATCTGATACCATCATCACTGTACTACAGTACAGCTACAGTACAGTACATACATGAAATGGCCTCTTTTCAGTGTTTAACTGCCTTTGTGCCGCCTGTCCGCCTCTCTCTCCCACCAGCCCCTGTATTGATAACTGCTCCCTGATAAAAAAAAACTCCCATTTACACCTCATTTACTTTGGATAGAGTTCAGATTCCTCGCTTCCTCTCCCTCTGTCACACTTCTGTCACACTTTTTGTCTGATGAAGTACAGTTACAAAAAGGTAAAGTTTCATATAGAGAGTCAAGTCTGCATGTGTGTACATGCATATAAGCGCTAGGTGCAACAAAGGTGTGTGAACGCTTATGTTCATGTGCATTTGTTTATGAAAAGAGTGGGAGAATATGTTTGTCTGTTGATACGTACAAGTGAATGTGAGTACGATTTGTGTACAGAGCAGTTATATCTCCATCTAAGTAAGAAATGGTGGGTGTATGTGTGCTTTTTTTTCCAGAATTCTTCTCATCTTTCAACTTCCTTACAATTCTGCAGCATTGTTGTCTTTTCATGAACGTTAAACCTGCTTAATCTAGCAGTTGTTTTCATTTAGATAAGGGATTATGAGAAAATTTCTCCCACAAACTAACGGTTACCCCTAGGGTTAACTCAACATCACTGATAGTGACTAACCAGCAGAACTCTTGAGTAACTTAACCTTAATTCTTTTGAGTTCTGTTAGCTGTTTGGATCTAGTTAATGCAATATCTCACTAGTCTAACCAAAAACAACTAGTATTTGGTTATTAATTGAGTGTTAAGGCAAATTATGGCACAAATGCAGTAAACTTTATTAAATTCTGACCTTGATCTGACTAACACAACTTTCGCTGTAGTTTTGTGCTGTGGAATTGTTACACTAACTTCAGTAAGTGTCATGCCAAATTCCATTCTAATAAAAAAAAGCAATATTTCAAATGATATTTAATATCATCTAATATCACTTTGACGTGTATGATGGTATGATTTTTTAAAAATGTTTTTAAAGTAGTCTCTTATGCTCGCAAAGGCTTCAGTTATTTGGTCAAAAATACAGTAGAAACAGTGATATTATGAAATATTACAATTTAAAATAACTTTTCTATTTTAATATATTTAAAAATGTAATTTATTCCTGCGATGCAAACCTGAATTTTCAGCATCATTACTCCAGTTTTCAGTCTTCAGAAATAATTTCAATATGCTGATTTGCTACTCAAGCAAATCTGCTGCTTTTTATTAATATCAGTGTTAACCATAGTTGTATTTCTGTGGAAACAGTGACAAAATTTTGTCAGGATTTTTTGATAATTAGAAAGCTTGAATATATTTGAAATAGAAGTTGTTTGTAACATTATAGATATCTTTACTGTTACTTTTGATAAATCTAAAGCATCTCTGCTATATAAACATATTAACTTCTTACTTTTATAAATTAAGAATTTATAAATGTATCTAAATTAAAATCTTACTGACCTCAAACTTTAAATAGTATTGTATATTATACATATCAAGTATATGGTCTTATGTGGTGTCAAAATGTGGGGAATTTCAATAATTCACCAACATTAGTCAACCATAGATGCAGTAATCCAACCAGTTGCTGATGATATACCATATCAGTTAATGGGACAGCTAGTTAGTAACTGTTAATATTTTGCTCCTAGCTGATTGATGATTTTGAAGTGTTGTGCATCAAGCGCTGGGCCTCCTTTTATCTATAAATGGCTGACGGGCTTTCTCTCATGTCGTCTGCTTATGAATATTACTCATGCATCTCAAAGCAGACATGTTTTTTAAAACGGTGGAATGGAGAGGAACAGACACCGCCAAACAGCTGGAAAAATTATGGTGGTGATTCCTTGTAATACTGGAAAGCCTTCATGCATTTTTTTAATCAACGCTGAGGCGTAACTTCTTGTAAAATCACCTTGTGTTAAATAATTTTCCACTTTAAATCAAAGTAGACAAAGTGTAACAGCCAACTACAATACAGCGTTGCATTTAGTATCTGTTTTGGCAGATTACTCAAGCGCATGGGCATGATATTAATCATTTTCACAGATTTAATTCCGCTGTTTGATGAAAGAAGCCCATGTTTTGTAAGAAAAGAGAAAGTACAGGCACATAAATGCACACATACTGACCTCTGAGGTCATGAGTAACTGCCATGAGTCATTGGGGGGCGGGTGTAATTGCGCCAGTCTTTTCCTCTCTCTTGTTCTGTAGGCGGCCTGATAGTGAGAACAGAAGCCTATTGCTTTCTTCATCACCCTAACCATCCCTGACTGAAAGGAACGAGAGCATAGAAGAAAAACAGCCACTAAATGGCATGAGAACAGAAGGGGTCGTTAATGGCGCTGGCCTGTTACTCTAATCATTATTTTAATGGTGGCATTAGTTCCACGGCTGTGATCTGCTTTCACAGGAAACAATGGCCTCCTCTACACCCCTGCTAACTTTAAAAGAGCCTGGAACAAAAACGGGGGTCCGGGGCCCGCGGAGGAGACTGACAGGTGAAAAGAGCTGTGCATGGGGAAAGGTGAGAGTAAGATCACACTATCGAGCCAAAATTTTCCTGGAGAACAAGCCAAATTTCTGTTACTTATACACTCTTAAAAATGAAAGTTATAACCTTATGCCATCGGAGAACCTTTTAAAGTTCTTGAACTGACTTTTATTCTTTATTTCTTTAGAAAACCATCTGTGTGGTGCTTTAAAGAAGACAGAAACTGATATGCTGATCTGAAGAACCTATAAATGTAACATCAAGAACTTTTTTCATCTCCAAAGAACTTTGTAGACCATACACAGTGAAAATACAGTAGCTGATAAGAAGGGGCTGCAAATAACTTTTTTTTAAGAATACGGGCTTCAAAACTGTGAATTCAAACATTTTCAAGTTAAATTTATATTTTGATTACATCATTTGCATGCAAACCAGAAGCATTTTCTAGGCTTTTGTACCCCACTGTATGTTTAACACATGCACAAATATTCCACCAACATCAGCATTGATATCAACAGCAAGGAATGAACTACATCTTAAGTATTCAGATAGGGTGTAAGCGTGAGTTACATGTGTTTCTTTTAACAATTTAAGGACAAGTTTAGTTTTGTCATAGGTTTTATTAAGGTTAATTAAAGCTGGAATTGCCCCTAAAACTTTAACTGAACCTTTCCTTGAGAGCTGTTTGTCATCCTTTTGATCCTAATTACTCTTATGAAATCCAGACGAAAAAAAAACGCAGTAAAAAACTTTGATACAGTAGAAAATGCTCAGACTTGTTCGTCTCGATAATGAAGGTGTTTTGCTTGGCAGCTCTCATACATTCACACATTAACAATAAGCCATTCTTAAGATAGCTTATACTTAAGATTCTAATAATTCAAATTTGTGATTATTTACATTGACATTAATACCATAAGACATAAGATTAATTTATTTACATGTGCCATAAAACTCAATCATAGTTATGTTTCTGATTTATAATGATTGTTTTGCCTGGTTGGATCTGTGATAAATGCAGATGTACTAATATGATAAAAATAAAGGTTTGTCAGGTTCAGCAAAGAATAATTTTCTTACATTTTTGGTTATAGTTTTTGAGTTGCCATATGGTTCTTTTTGATTAAGCAACTTAAATCATTTTCACTGTAGGTTCTTCAGATAAGCATATTTGGTTTCTTTATAGCAGTAGTTCTCAGTCCCAGTTCTGAAGCACTGCACATTTTGGATATCTCACTTATTTAACTCACCTGATTTATATCATCAGCTTATTAGTAGAGGCTCCTGAATTGGGTGTGTCAGATAAGGAAGACCAGGACCAGGATTGAGAAGCACTGCTTTAAAGCATCAGTTTGTTTTTTTTAAAGAACCAAAGAATAAAAAGGTCTTTGTATGACTTCAAAAGCTTTTTTTTAGTGGCATTGCAATATAAAAACCATTTTATGATTCAAAACTATCTGGCATATGATCATGCATTTTCATGATTTTGCTTGAATAAAATATTTATTAGTATTTTATAAAGTGTCTTGAAATGGGTAAAACCATTTGTTTCTTTTAGAATGAAAGAATGAAAGAAATAAAGAGGGTAAAGGGCAACAAGTTATCTAACCTTGCATAAGAAATACCATCCAAGTTGTCTTCAACAGGTGAATAAGTCTCTCTTCAGGCATGATCAGGTACTTACAGTCTCCAAATCACTTTAAAATATATGTAGGGTTAAAAAGAAAAAGCTTTGGAAATGCTTCTCTTCTGGATGTTCACGTCAATAAGAGCGTGTCAGATGAGGTATTACCAGCTATGCAGATCAATTTAATCCACTTAATCCAAGTTTCATCTTCAAACGTGAAGTTTTCCATTCATAGTAGGAGTCAATGACTGAGTT
This sequence comes from Spinibarbus caldwelli, assembly GCA_039654775.1. Lineage (NCBI taxonomy): Eukaryota > Metazoa > Chordata > Actinopteri > Cypriniformes > Cyprinidae > Spinibarbus > Spinibarbus caldwelli. Next base: position 28,266,179 of record CM077237.1, read on the forward strand.
TGCAAGATGTCCATTTTTGATGGTGCTTGAAAGTCCGTCCCTTGTTGATTCTGTGCTCTCTCTGGTGATGTTAAACCTGTGTGGTGCTTGTAAGAGTCTGTCTTTGGGTTACTCAGCTGAGAGGAGCTAGAAAGCGGAGCAAGACTCTGAGAGGGAGGGAGAGAGAGAGAGAAAAGAGGAGGGAACTTGTAACCTCCCAGCATTAACCCTCTGGGGAGCACTCAGGGTAAGGTACAAAAGGGCACAATCAAAGCCAGCAAGTTGAGAAACCTGCTCGCAACATTAGATTAAACATAAATGTATTAATCGAACAAACACACCTATATATATATATATACAGTTTGACAGATGCAAAGTAAGCAGAAGGTTTCCTGCATTAACTTTGTAACGCTTTAAATCTTTTCTCCCTTTACCTCATATATACACACATAATATGGGCATAGTAGGTGTTAAAAAGCAATGGCACAGTGCTAAAAGTAAATATGCCGTTTTATGTATATTGAAATTCTAACTTAGCTCTGCCAGCTGCTATGATTTTGAAATGCAATACAGTAGAGATAACACAGTGGAAGTACAATCCAACAAAATAAATCTGTTAATATATGACATATGACCCTAGATAGCATTAAAAAAAAAAAAAACAACAATAAATAATATCTGCTATAATGATATATTAAATGGATTTAATGCATGTGAGGTGAAATATTAGTCTGACATTAATGGTGTTTAATGTGTTGGTGAGAATACAGTGAAACTGGCACTTTGTACTTCGGTGCAGCAGCCAATGCATAGAAGAGTTTATGACCTGAGTGATTTTGGATTCTGTGTTAAGTTCATGAGGTCAAGCTGAAGAGTTAACTTATATGTTTGGATTCAGAAATGCATAGAAATTGGATGGATTAGAGTGTTTTTATGGGCTAGGTAAGGTCAATTAAATCTGTAACCCACAAAACCCCCCAAATTTTTTTTTGCATATGAACTGGTGTGTGAACTCATTAACTCTGAATCAGAATTCTTGTTAAGCCTTCTGTGATATCATTTTTGGCCATAGCCTCATAACTGTTTGTGACTGCTGTGTCAATCAGTCATTCATTTAGTAATGTGTTTGTTGCAGTAAAGAAGTGACGAGTGAGAACAGAGTTGGACCGCGGACATAACCCTGAGGAGCGCCAGACCGTGTTGATGAGTTTCACCACTTGTGGTCTGCTGTGATGATAAAATCCAGTGTCTAATTGCCAGACAAGCTGCACAAACTCAGTGTTTCACATCTCAAGAGTTTATTTGAGGAAATAACAGCTGAATTTCAGAACTAAAGGTAACGGTCAGTACAGTTCATGTTTCATAAGTGGTTTTGTTAGTAATGAGAGATGTCACGACTGTATAATTGAGTTATTTCAGTTTATTAATTGTTTTTTCATACAGTCTGTTATTTAAGCATTTAGGCAAAACAAATCTGAATAGTTAAAGGTGATAAAATATGTTGTTGTTTTTTATCACAACTTAGTATGCCAAAACTAATTAAAACCCCCCAATAATTGTCTTTGACACTTTTAAAACGTTGTTTTGGTTTGAACACCAAGACACACCTAAAAATGCAACTCAACCAATGGCATGAATTTGGGGGCAGGACTATCTGTTTGCCCAACCAATGGGAGACGGAGTGTTTTGGAAACCTGTTTAAAAACAATCATTATTTTTGCAGTTTCGTTTGGTAACAATAGTGGCGCAAAATTACACACTTCACCTTTAACCATTCGTTGTATTAGGAAGAAACTGTTATATTTAGCTCAAGTAAGAAGAAGATAGGTTTTACATCATATTCCCAAGACATGGTTACAGCGCCCCCCACAGGACCTGTTTAGTTTCTACACACATTTATGGATATATTCTCTGTCTCGTTCCTTTTTCCACTCTCTTTCTGACTTTTCCCTTCACATTGCTTTCCGTATAATGACACCCATGCACCCAAAACCACAAACAGCTCTCTAATCAAAACCTTTCTGTCTTGCTGCTTCTTTGTCACACACTCTTACACACAGATTTGATGTCATTGAGGTGCAAAACTTCTTTGCAAAGCCCCCCCCCCCCCCCCCCCCCCCCTTTCTCTCGTTCCCCTGAGGCCTGTGCAATCAGTCATCTGTTTGATCATGTGGAGATGTGGCTTTAACATGTGTGCTGGCTCAGTGCGTAATTCTGTCTTGGTGCTTTGAGATATGAAAGAGAGTATTCCCCCCCCCCCCCCCCCCCCCACTCCTCCCTTCCTTAGTTTGAACCAGAGATGCCGCAGCGGTTCCAAACCAGTGAAGTCTAACACGTGGCGGTCGTCCAAGCTGCTGGAGGTCCAGCCCAGCCCAGGTGGGTGAAAAGGGTGTTTGGCGTGGAATAAAAGCAGAATCGTTCCCGTGCATAAGATAAGATCCACTCTCTAATCATCACACATTCGCATCCCTGCATGCTATCGGGCAGCTGGGTGACTGCAAATGCACACTGACACAAACACTTATTTTAAAAGCAAACCCACACCGATAGGGTTGTCAAGCGTCCCTTACACTATTAAAAATAAAGATTCTTTATTGGCATCTATGGTTCTATAAAGAACCTTTGACATCCATGCAACATTTCCATTGCGCCAAAAGTTCCTTTATAATAGAAAAGTTCTTTAAATTATTAAAATATTCTTCACACTTAGAAAAAACACATAAAGAAAGATATAGTAATCTGTTCAAAATCATAGCACTTACATGATATTAGGAATCATATCAGTAGTCTAATAAAAGCCGTTTTATTTTATACCAGTTGCCTAATAGTATCACATGACCATACAAATATTAATGCTTTTTTTTATTACTATAACATACTTATACATTAGCTTTTATTTTTACATTTCCAGTTTTTTTTTTTTAATTTTAGTCATTTTGTTATGTGCTTCTGTCATTTTTATTAGATTTTTAAAATATATTTCTAAATTGCTTTAATTTTTATTTACGTTTTAGTCATTTTAGTACTTCAACTTGTTTATTTCAGTTAAGTTTTCAGCTAATATTTACATTTTATTTTATTTAAGTTTTATTTCAATTACTGAAAACAATTTTTTAACAATTTTAATTTAACAGTAGCAACACTGCTCTGTTCATCTTCCAATATTTACATTCACAATTCTCTAGTGTAGAGGACAGAAGCTAAATTAACCCTTCAGTATGACATTACAATTAATTATTTATGTTTTTTAAACTGATGCAATGAATTAGTATGCATTTCAGCACTTAATTCAGTCAAGGAGTGATGGTTTTTCTAGCTGCAGGCGTGACTCTCAAATGCATATGTGATGTATAGAAAAGAGAACCTCCCTTATTTTTCCAAAAATGTTGGTAACCACTTCACAAGAACTAACCCTAAAACACGTACAGAACATTTAGACTATATATGCTTAATGACTCGTAAATATCCTTGCATTACACCTGTGGCTTACTTTTCAATATTCAAACAAGCTGTGACTATGGTTAAAACGGTTAGCTTTAGCATGTTTGCGCTTTGGTTTTTAATTGAAATACTTGCGTCAACAGTTTGCTGCTCTGTCTATTTACATTTAATAATGTCTATTTCTAGATGGGGAGAAGTTGCCTTTTGGGTATTTGGACCTCCTGCTGTGGATTCCCTCAGTGGTGCTCTTGGACAGAGCAGATTTTGCCTTTGCTCTTCTGATACGCCGCTTTTAGCCTTTCTCTATCTGCACTGATGTTTATCTGCATGTCTTTTTTGCATAATAAGAGCACAACAGATGCCCAAACAAGTCAGAGCATAGCAACTTGGGAAGCATCCCGGCAATGTTGCCCCTCTTTCGTGCAGAATTCCACACAGCCATAGCCTGGAATATTTCAATTCCCGTTACGATGCCACATGGAATATACATTAGCCAGCTGACCTCTGACCCCTTGTGTGTTTCTTTGGCTCTCTGTGTGTGTGAGGCACAAAAATAAACATTTGTATGCACAAACATGCAGAGTTACAGTCATTTAGACATGCACACAGCGGCTCATTAGTGCAGTGCTGTCAGCAGGACCCCGCTTTTTCTTCCAGAGGTAACAACAGCTGCAGCTTTCAATGATCCAGAAACTAAAATAAATAACAAATAATGATCCTGAGACATTTCACAAATTCCCCATATTACTTACAGATACTTTTGGCCTCTAACTAATGACCCAAATTAATCCATAAAAAAGTAACTGTAGTGTAATTACAGTTATTTTCAAATAAAATGTAATTGAATTCCAAGTACTTAAGTTTTGGAATCTGATTATGTAATCTAGATTATATGTAATCAGTTACTACACAACACTGGTTTTGAGTGTTTTAGCTTGTTGCAATGCAGTTCTTAGGGTCTTCTAGGCAGTTGGTAAGTAGTTCTTTACTTAAATGTAGTCACAAAACATGCAGTTGTGGATGCACCATATATTGGTACTATTTTGGCTATTTTTTTAAATATACTGTAGCAGCCAGTCCTGTTTATTTAATTGTGCTTGTTAATTTCCTCTATTTTTACATTTAAATTGCTTTTGTCATGGCAACCCTAAACCTAACCCTAAGGACTAAATATTAAAAAGACTAAAACTGTCTCTGTATTGTAAATGTAATCTTAAACAAATGCATATGTTAATTTCTTATCTAATCATTATATATATTTATGTATATTATTATATAAAATATTTCATGCTATATATAATGTGATTTTTTATTTTTATTGCTTAATGGGCATAAGAAGAAAACAATAATATGCTAATATCAGAATTTTAATGTTGCATCTTTAATAACAATGAATCCACTGGCAGCTACATGTTTAATAAAACATAAAAAGTCGAAAAGCCTTTCATAACTTATGTTTTCATTATTGTTACAAGTTATTTATAACGCATTATCATTAAGTAGATTATCTTGAAGCATTAGAGATGATGGACATGTTTTCTGCAAGAACAAAGGATTTCTGTAATAATGTGGGATTAGCAGAATGGAAAAATGGAAATGTTTTTGAAAGCTCTACTCACAACACATTTCTTATTATGTTGGAGGTTCCTCATTTTGGCTCAAAGACATTCCCCAAGTGAGAACACGTGAAAAGTAAAACCCGAGATGCTTGACTTTATCATTAATCTCTGTAGATCTGTGAGCAAACGCCTGGAAAATACAAACCCCTGTGGCATGTTTGCTTGCTCTGACTCTTCTTTGTCTTTCATTCTTTCACTCTCTCCATCTAACATTTGCTGTCTAGTGTTAGTGATAAGACTTGAGAAGATTAGCCTGTTCTGAAGTCAGCAGCTCTCTCGTCTGCTAGCGGTTCGTGACATGAGTGTGGCTTGATATGCTAAGCATCTCTCTCTCAACACTTCATCGTGCACTGATCTGAGACCAACTACCCAAACCAGACCTTGATTGTTGTGTTAAAGAAACCTCAAAACACATCTCATATCAGCAGTGGAATGTATCTCCAGCACATCACTTCTCACTGCATCTACAAAGCTGGAGATATCAATGTGCTCTGTGCAGATACAAAGATTAACATACCACTGGCTGACTAATTAACTGCCTCCAGTTCAGACATCATTATCTAAAATTGTCCCAACCGTGAGGCCAAGCATCCAAGAACAAGCCTAGTTGTTGTCATGCTTATTTAAAGCAACATGAACATTTGAGAATTAAATTATGACTGTTTTAGTTCAAAGTTTGGATGGTTGAGCCCCATGCTAACTACCATCTGGCTGCAAAGAGCATCTTTTCTTTTTTAAATGATATTCTGACTATTTACAGACACATTTGATCAAGTCCATCTGCCAGAATTACTAAACAGGGCAAATTAGCGTTAGAGCGCATTTCCATAAAAGCACCGATGGGAGGGGAAAATTCTGTGTGTGATTTACTGACAATGCACACATTAAAGAACACAGACATATTCATTTCCATTATGACCGGCGCAAGCTACCAAGAGCAGTGCAAATTACCGTCTGCATTATGACATGCTTTTTTTGGGGCGTTAAATAATGGTACAAATACCAGTTATTTGACGAGCGCAAACATTAGTAAATCGCGTTGCGTGATTCGTTTTAATACTCTCCTCCCATAAATTTTGTGTCTGAATGGGAAACTCCTTCAAATGCATATTCAATAAGGTCAGGCACAAAAATAACTGTGTCCACGCCTTTTCAGTGCTAATTCTTCACTGCATGTCTTTAGTAAATCCTGACAGTACTATTTTAACGCAAAAAGATGGTTTACGCTGGCGCAAGCTGTTAGTAAATCTGGCCCCATGTGTCACATTTTCAGCAAAAAATATGTAGCAGAAAAAAAAAAAAAAATATTTCACAATATTACTTTCTGCTGTATTTTTGATCAAATAAATGCAACCTTGGTGAGTTTTTGAAAGAGAATTCTAAAAAGCCTTAAAGATTCCAAACTTGAATGGTATATATATTAGATCTTTAACCAGTGAACCATTCTTTAAAATTGTGATGGAATTTTTCCAACTGGATTTTTTTTTGTCTGTCTGCTGCCTGTGAAGTTACAGCTCAGATATGGGCAATCTCCTGTGTCAGCCGAGCAACTGCCTTTGAGATGAATGTGAATCCTAGCGGACAGTTTTTTTCCAGGTGTTATAGATCTCCTTGAATTTAGCATGGTCATAAAATTGTTTCCTTTTCCGGTATTCCCAAATGACTCTATTTGTGCCATGTACGTGTTGTCAAATGTCAGTTAAAGACAAGTCTGTTGACATAACTACATTCCCACTTGTCCTAAGAGCCAGAATGAAGCAGGAATTCTCTGTGGCATGTAACATGAGCCCTACAGATTTTGACACCATAGATATTACTGTACATATGTGTGTTAGTGGTGGTGAATGAGGGTTCATGGGTGGTACAAAAAGATTTACTATATATGTGTAATTTATTTTAAATTATACATTATTAAATTAAACTGTACATATAATTTAATATGCCTGAATCTCCTTCAGAAACTCAGAAAGCCAGATGGTGTATAATTTGTTTGCCCACCCATGGTAAACAAACTGGGTATATGGGATATTTACTTGTGTAAGCAACCATGCTGCTTATCTTGAGAATGTTTCTTTAATTACACACAGAAATGTATCTGTTGAAACAAAAATTTCTCATGACTGTGGTATTCCTCCAGCAGTCTGCTGGTTTTAATTGAACAGATTATAGAGGGAGCCAGAAGGGTGGTTGAAGGGGTCACAGACAAAGCCATAATTAGCTGTGGCTAATTGCTGTGTGGCTTCATTGGTTTGGTTAGTTTCAGAATTCTACCTGCTGGTAGATGCTGGAATTACATCGACATATTTCTCCATTGACAACTATTCAAAAGTAGCTGTGTATTCTGGTAAATATTTTGTTTGCAAGCATTCTTAATGCTTGCTACAGAGGAAAAAAACTGCAGTTGTGAGGGATAGGAAAAGGTTGAGGCTGGTTGGTCATGGGAGGTAAACAGCCTGTTTTGGAGTCTTGCAGCAACAGGTAAAAACGCCGCTCTCATTTCATACCTGCCGACAGGAGCTTGGCAAAGTATGAAAATGGAGGGTTACTCACAAAGAGGATCAAGGACAGTTGTAGTCACACCCTTCCGCCCTCACACTAAAAACATCCTCTTTTCAGAGGAAGGATGTTATCATGCACCAGTAAACATCAAATCTATATCAAAGGCATTCTGCCGCCTGTACTTTTACAGGTTTTTTTATATATAATGAATACAAACTGTAAAGTCACTGCTACTTCTTTGTCAGCTTACCATGACCATTATATTTACGTCATCAATCATTGTGACAGTATTTTCATGGCACATTTTTATACTATAAAGGCTAATCAAATGAATTAATTGGGACACTTTTTGCCATTAAGATGCCTGGGAAAAAAATGTCCCAATTAACCTGAATTCACACGTACATATCTTTTAAAATCTTGGTTTATTCAGCTTCATATGCAATAATAAATTCATATTTCAATATAAAATGTCTTTCTTTTGATTCTAGGGTGAAATATGACCCAGACATGTGCTTGGCAGGTTTACTGAGAGTCAACCGTATAGAGAGACCATTGATCTTTATGTTGGTTACCTTGGCCTGATTTAAAGATGCTGACAAACAGAGGCATCTACTGCATGTTGGTTATGGTGTCATTCTATCTTCATAGTAATCGATCCAACATGCTCACCAGTGCAAGCTATCATCTCCATCCCCTCCTCGTTAAAGAGTCTCTCTGCTACCATTTACAACAATACACATTCTATTTCCATCACTTTGTGATGTATGATTTATGAAGCTCTCCCTCGTCTCGAGATCATGAAGTTCCATCCGTAACTTTTTTTTATCTCGCTTCTTGGTGAATTTACGACAAACAGCCGGTTTACAATTCTCTGTGCTGTATAGAAATAACAACCGAGTGTAACGGCATGTAATGCACATAATTATTTACAATCACATCCTTACCGCAGGGACGCTCGGCAATGATACGGGACAGAGAGTTTGTGGGAATAGAATTACGTTCAAGATTTAGTGATTCTTGAAAAGAAAGGCTTCTCTTGTTGGATTGGTTTACTTCTCCTATGTGGAGTTCCCCTTCTGGAAATGGTTGGAGGAATAATCATAAAAACAGCATTGCAAGAACAAGTGAAATGAGAGTTGCTCATGTTGGGTCATGCTTATAGCCACAAAAATACTTATGTGAACCTGTGGGACCTAAGTATGAGTGACAAACCTTTAAAAAAAAACATAATATTATAGTAATAAAGAATATAACATTATTATATTTAAAAAAAATAAATAAAAGAATACGTTTATTCAGCAATGATGCATTAAATTGATCGAAAATGACAGTGAAGACCTTTAAAATTTTACTGACGTTATCTATTATAAATAAATGCTGTCCTTCTATTCAATCCTAAAAAAAAAAGTCTCATGGATTAAAGAAAATTATAAAGAAGCACAACTGTTTTCACCATTGATAATAATTAGAAATGTTTCTTGAGCAGCAAATCGGCATATTTGAATGATTTCTGAAAGATCATGTGACACTGAAGACTGGAGTAATGATGCTGAAAATTCAGCTTTGCATCACAAGAATAAATTACATTTTAAAAAATAATAAAATATAAAAATCAGTTATTTTAAATTGTAATATTTCACAATATTACAATTTTTTTTTTATATACTGTATTTCTGATCTAAGCGGAACATGCAGTTAATCATTGTTCGTAATCTTCCTTATAGAAGCAGAGCAGCTCTTCTGTTGACTGTGGGAACTGGAGACGGCTCAAACAGACTGTGTGCAGGTCAGACGCGGGAGGAGGGTCCTTTCAGATTCACTGGTATGAAGCGCCTCCCGCGGACAAACCCACAGGTGTCTGATCCGCCAGCTTAAGACCCTCTAGTCCTCCTATATCCCAGGATTCTCTAATGTCTGTCTACATACTGTACTATGTATAAAGAGCGGTCTTGAGCCCATGATTAACAGAGAACAGAGAAAACTCCAGAACCCATGACCCTTCAGCCAAGTTCAGTTCCAGAATGGAGAATTCTGTGCTTGATATGAACTCAAGGCCTGTAGAATTCCCAAGATTCCAGACTCAGTGTAGCAAGGAGAACAGCTAATGGTCTGTTCCTCCTCACAACCTTTCAACTCATTCTTACAAAATTAAATGGTGTACAACAGATATAGAGTAGCATACAGGACCTCTTTATATGGCAGTGATGGATGCCACAGAATTTAGCTGTTTTGATTTTATAGCTATGATTTCATTTTTAAAGGGCTTTTGGATGGTTATAAATCTAAATCTAATGAATGATTCAGGAAGGATGATATCAAAGGAATAGTTCACCCAAAAAATTTAAATGTGCTGAAAATTTACTCATACTTAGATCATCTCTTCACAAGACGTTAATTGATGGACTGGAGTCCTGTGAACTACTCAATGAATGAATCATTCATGAATCACTATCAAATATGTGCATATGTGTCTGACATTTCTCTCTTCACAAAACACACAGAAATCAGTTTTAATTACCGTGCCACAGAAGTCCATCTCTTCAGCAGATGTTTGCACACATACTTTCCTTCAGAGACATTTTTATAATCACAGACAAGTGCTGGTGATGAAAAACATCAAAGTAACCAAAGAAAAAAAATTATGAGACTTGTGTTTTTTCTTTTAATCCATCTGTTTATTTTAAATGCAAAAACCTCATCATTCTTAACCAAATTATTTAACATCTAATTTTATTTCTGTGCAAAAGTGTTCACAACGTTCAGTAATTTATTTCTGTGATGGAGTAAAATTGGCAAAGCTCAATTTTCAGCTGTCTTCAGTGTCACATCTAATATGCTGAAATCTTTCTAATTTGTTGATTCGCTGCTCAAGAAACATTTCTTATTATTATCAGTGTTAAAAACAGTTGTGCTGCTTAATAGTTCGAAAGAACAGGATTTTTTTTTTAAATATATATTTTTGTAACAATGTAAAGGTTTTTACTCTCACTTTTGATCAATTTAATGCTTACTGAATAAAAGTATTAATTTAAAAAAAAATCTTACTAACTGCAAACTTTTGAATAGTAGTGTTGGCAGCAAAATATCATGCTGATGAAGTTCATATGGTTTTATGTCCCTGGTGTCTTCAAAACCTTGAGTTTAAATGCAGTATATTTATACTGGTTTAAATTCAAATTCATGCAAAATCATACTAACCATTCTACTTTACACTGATGTTTGATAAGTATATTAATCTAGTGATGAGAGATAGTTTCAGATGTAGGAAAAACAAGCAGCACTGTAAATTATGGTAATCCCAGACGTTTCACACATACCACGCAAAACATCTATTGTGTTTGGCAAGAGAACTGAATATCTTATTCTGAGACTCCTCTTCTACAGAGGAATTTGTGTGTGTGTGTGTGTGTGTGTGTGTGTGTGTGTGTGTGTGAGAGAGAGAGAGTTTGTGTGTGTGAGAGAGAGAGAGACAGAGAGAGAGAGAGAAAGAGAGAGAGAGAGAGCACACTTCACTGTATACACGCAAGAGTGCATATTATGTACCATATACTACACAGAGGAAGGTTTATCTGGTAGATGATCACACTTTTTCACTTGCTGGTTGACTTGCCTGTGTTAAGAATGGTATGTCTATGGTTAATGGAGTGTGTGTGTTCACATACAGTTTCGTTCCTTTGATCTTCAACGTTGATGGGTGATGATAAAAAGAAGCAAAATTCAATGTACTTTTCCTCACCATAGAAAATGCCTTCCATGGTCTCTCTACTGTGCATGACTTTATTTCTTTATTTCAGCCTGTCATTTTGGTCAAATTTCACAATATTCAAAAAGAAAAAAAAAAAACAAAAGGCCTCGATTTAAGATTTATGTATTTGAATTGCATTTAAAATATTTGCCAGTAATTCATAAATTTCTGTAATAGTACTAATAGTACTATAAAGTGAATGTGTTTTAAATAACTAGATTCATTTATCATAACTAAATCCACTTTGTTTCAATCTCATAATTTTAACAAACTGAATATTGCTTATTTCACAGATAGCCATATTGTAACAATGTTCATAGTTTTTAACTGAATAAATGTAATTTTCACAATTAACAGATTTATGTTGATTCAAAGCTACAGTGGGGCAAAAAAGTATTTAGTCAGCCACCAATTGTGCAAGTTCTCCCACTTAAAAAGATGAGAGAGGCCTGTAATTTTCATCATAGGCATACCTCAACTATGAGAGACAAAATGAGAAAAAAAAAATCCAGAAAATCACATTGTAGGATTTTTAAAGAATTAATTGGTAAATTCCTCGGTAAAATAAGTATTTGGTCACCTACAAACAAGCAGGATTTCTGGCTCTCACAGACCTGTAACTTCTTCTTTAAGAGGCTCCTCTGTCCTCCACTCGTTACCTGTATTAATGGCATCTGTTTGAACTTGTTATCAGTATAAAAGACACCTGTCCACAACCTCAAACAGTCCATCTCCAAACTCCACCATGGCCAAGACCAAAGAGCTGTCAAAGGACTCCAGAAACAAAATTGTAGACCTGCACCAGGCTGGGAAGACTGAATCTGCAATAGGTAAGCAGCTTGGTGTGAAGAAATCAACTGTGGGAGCAATTATTAGAAAATGGAAGACATACAAGACCACTGATAATCTCCCTCGATCTGGGGCTCCACGCAAGATCTCACCCCGTGGGGTCAAAATGATCACAAGAACTGTGAGCAAAAATCCCAGGACCACACGGGGGGACCTAGTGAATGACCTGCAGAGAGCTGGGACCAAAGTAACAAAGGCTACCATCAGTAACACACTGCGCCGCCAGGGACTCAAATCCTGCAGTGCCAGACGTGTCCCCCTGCTTAAGCCAGTACATGTCCGGGCCCGACTGAAGCTTGCTAGAGAGAATTTGGATGATCCAGAAGAGGATTGGGAGAATGATGAAACCAAAATAGAACTTTTTGGTAAAAACTCAACTTCCAAAGCATCCAAAGAACACCATACCTACTGTGAAGCATGAGGGTGGAAACATCATGCTTTGGGGCTGTTTTTCTGCAAAGGGACCAGGATGACTGATCCGTGTAAACGAAAGAATGAAAGGGGCCATGTATTGTGAGATTTTGAGTGAAAACCTCCTTCCATCAGCAAGGGCATTGAAGATGAAACGTGGCTGGGTCTTTCAGCATGACAATGATCCCAAACACACCGCCCGGGCAACGAAGGAGTGGCTTCGTAAGAAGCATTTCAAGGTCCTGGAGTGGCCTAGCCAGTCTCCAGATCTCAACCCCATCGAAAATCTTTGGAGGGAGTTGAAAGTCCGTGTTGCCCAGCGACAGCCCCAAAACATTACTGCTCTAGAGGAGATCTGCATGGAGGAATGGGCCAAAATACCAGCAACAGTGTGTGAAAACCTTGTGAAGACTTACAGAAAACGTTTGACCTCTGTCATTGCCAACAAAGGGTATATAACAAAGTATTGAGATGAAATTTTGTTATTGACCAAATACTTATTTTCCACCATAATTTGCAAATAAATTCTTTAAAAATCCTACAATGTGATTTTCTGGATTTTTTTTTTTTCTCATTTTGTCTCTCATAGTTGAGGTATACCTATGATGAAAATTACAGGCCTCTCTCATCTTTTTAAGTGGGAGAACTTGCACAATTGGTGGCTGACTAAATACTTTTTTGCCCCACTGTATTTGAATAAATGTATTTTGAAAATGTATAAAATAGTTAATTATAAACTATGCCATGATTTGTTTGAGTACAACAACCTTATCTGTTTCATTTATGTATGGCTGACAAATATAAATCACAGTACATTTATTATTTTGTTAAAACTTTTGTTAAAATTTTGATCCATTATGTTCAATCTGAAAGGATGAATATTTAGATGCATTTCAAATACATAAATCGTAAATTTAGCCCTAAATATTTTTAAGTGCAAAAAGTAAATAATTTTTAATTATTCTGCAAATAATGTTTGGCCTAGTTCATGGTTATATTAATACATTTCGGTGTTGGTTAACTTAAGCAATACGCAATTTTGTTACTGTGTTGGGTCACCATCGTAAAAGGTCCAATGTAATATCTGAGTCCTGAAGCAAATCCAGTTGAGCACCACTGTTAAAGCTCTGTGTCCTTTCTCTCCTTCCTTTGTCTCTCTCTCTCTCTCTCTCTCTCTCTCTCACACACACACACACACACACACACACACAAAACCTCACATTCTTTATAGTCTGAACCTCTGCCCTTCAGATTCCATCCAGTCTGTAACACCTATATAATCATGCCACTACTGCGCCCCCTCTGTGGCATGTGGGCCAATAATAGACAGGCCAGGTAGCTAAGCGATGAGGAATTTCACATTGATATTTGATCCCACCGGCCCATGTATCATGGTGAGAGCGTATGGGACACAGTGCATGTCAAAGTTTGAGGTTTCCTCAGCTCCTGCCCAAACAACTAGAGTAGCTCATAAAAGAGTAATGGATGTTTTATCAAAGCTAATAGCCTATGACAAGCAAAGAAAACAAAAGACACTGAGAATGTTATTGCTGAGGTGTTTGAAGAATTGAGGGCACAGAAATGGAAAAATAAGAGACCCCCAAAGAATTGGTGGACTGGTGTTTAACCTCCTGATTAAGGCCATAGAAGTAAACTAAATATTATGGAAAAGGCGTCATTTAGTGTCTAACATTCGATGTTCATTAAAAAAATGGCACAAATTCAATTCGATTCTCGTTTATTTGTATAGCGCTTTTCACAATACACATTGCTGCAAATCAGCTTAACAGAAAGTGAATGTTTCTATTACAATTAAGATTGTATGTCAAAGTGATGTCCATATGGCAGAAATGTACAGTTCTATAATACAAATTATGCAGTTAGTTAATGACATGTTCAAGCAGAAATGGTGAACATGATTAACAGCAATGATTATATGTTGTGATCAAAATGATAGTAATGTAAGTAAAAACTGGTAATGAACTTGTAACGTCGTAGTTCATAGATAGACATTATACATAAAGATATGTATGAAACTCATGTTTTTAAGTTTCTGCTTGTAATTGCACAAATGTTGTATCAAACTGCCATTTAAAAGTTTGGGGTCTGTATGATTTCTTATTGATTTCAAAGAAGTCTCATGTGCTGCATTTATTTGACCCAAAATACAGTAAAATTTACAATTTAAAATAATTTTTTTCTATTTGAATATTAAAAATATTAAAATATTTCTCTGATGCAAAGCTGACAGCAGTCATTGCTCCAGTGTTCAGTGCTTTTGAATAAAATTATTAATTTCCTTCAAACTTTTGTATAATATTAGGCTATAATTTGTACAATGAGAAAACACCCAACGATGATGATCGTTTAAAGGTGATTCATGGACCGTGAAAGGTGTGTTGAGTTTCGTCTGGCTCTGGAAACATGATTCATTTCGGTCAATCACCTTTAACCCTTCTCATATCAAAGTGTCTAAATAGCCAGTGTCTAAAAATTTACAAAACAAAGACATGAGTTCACTTTAAGAAAGACAGCAGCACTGCTCGAATGCGTTTGAGAGGGGAGATCCAGCTGATGGTGATTAATGAGCGCTCCGCTCTCGGCCGCTGCTGCGTGACAGGTGCTGCGTGGACAGGTGCTGCGTGACAGGTGCTGCGAGAGGCATGCATCGTTAGCAGCATCGACACAACACTTTCCTGCTCATAGCAGCATTTCTCATTTGTGCTGATGAGGCAATAAAAAGTACAAGCAAATGTTGTGGCTATTTATGTACGTAAAAGACAGAAAGGAGATGGTATTCCATTGTATTACACCGCTCTGGAATATTTGATTCTTATTGGTCAGTCGTGTCAAATATTTGCAAATTGAAAATAAATAAATAAATGACAGTAAATGCACATGATAAATAGGCTATATAATAAATATTTTTAATGTACAGGATTTATGTATGTTTACATGTTAAAATGTAATAAATGTTAGTCACATTAAATTATTTCCATTTACTTAGGCTATTCAAAAATATTTTGTCATAATCTTCATTATATTAAAACCAATCATTAAAATAATACAAAATGAAAATGAACACTACATTTATAGTATTCATTATCTTGGTTAATGTTATTGTTGGTTATGGTACATTATAGCCTGCTAATACATTTTTAACACTGAAAGCTCTATAAACTAATATTATTAATTTATTATTATTATTATTACTGTTTTATATTTATAATATATTAAAAACAGAATTTATTATGTATGTTTACATGTTAAAATGTAATAAAAATTTAGTCACATGAAATTATTTCCATTTTTACCATTGAAAGCTCTATAATATAATATTATTAATTTACTATTATTATTATTATTATTATTATTGTATATTTATGGTATAGTAAAAATAGAATTTATGTATGTTTACATGTTAAACTTTAATAAAAGTTAGTCACATGAAATTATTTCCATTTACTTATTCACAAACACTTTGTCATAATCTTCATTATATTAAAATCAATTATTGAAATAATACTGTTTAGTTATTATTATTATTATTATTATTAGTGTTGTGTATTT